>NW_021026243.1:1621894-1725819 GCF_004153795.1 Camellia sinensis
TCATTTGGGTTGTCCATGCTTTGCTTTGTATAGCTACCATGCAATCTCCCTTGTAGGCCTTGAGTGTTAGCCCCTCTAACATGCTCTCCTTGCATCATTTCAGTGGTTTGGCACCACTTATCATGTCATTTCAGTCCATATAGCATGCTTGTATACTTGCATTTATGGCTCCTTGATGTTTCAAAAGGTTTGTGTTTTATGCTCCATGTTTGGACCTTTGTGCATGCCTTTAGACTTAGGCCATTTAGATGCCATCTCGGTGTGCCTTGGACCTTGTTTTGGTCTGCCTTGGGGTTATTTTGAGTCCTTTTGGCCCTTTGAGGCTTGGTTGGCATGGCCATGGTTTAAGCCCCTAAGTTAGCTTTGAGTCTTGGACCTTGCTTGCATGCTTTGATTGCTTTGTTTAGTTGGTTTGGCACCATCCTTAACATGATTTTTAGAGCTTGATATGTATGCCATATGTCCATGTTTATCTTCTTTTAAGTGTGCTTAAAAGTTGTCTCTTTGATGCTTCCATTTGCATGCATGTTTGTATGTGTATTTGCCCCTCATTCCATAGCATTTTGGCTACTGTTTTGGGCCTAGTAGAGAGCTGTCCATCTTGTTGTAAGACCATCCCTTGCATGTTGTTGCATGCTTGCCTTACATGTTGTTACATACTTGGCTCATTAACATGTTGTTGCATGTTTAATTGCATTTGGCATGCTTGAATGATTGCATAGCTTGTCCCTTTACATGTTGTCACATGTTTGCCTTGCATGCTTGAATGTCTATGTTGCGTGCCTGTCTAGGTTGCATTACATTTGGCATGCTTGTTACCTTAACATGATCATGTTGCATTAGTTTTGCTTGCATGCTTGCATCCCATCCCTCTTGATCAACCATGATAGAGATTGGGGGCCTTATGTGTTTATGTGCATTTCATTTGACATTGAAATTGCACACTTGGCCTCTTTGGCCATCACGCATTGAAATGCGCGATTGGTGGCCCGAGAGTCGAGTACCATACTCCCTTGAGTCTTAAACTTGATAGGGAGGTTGGTTGTGCAAACATTTTTTTTGAAATGCATTGCCATGTCTTGTTTGTCTTCTGCTGCTGTCAAACAGGTTTCTGCAGGAATATATGGCCGGTCGGTCATCTCCAGTGCCGGCCGGCTATCCATATTTGGCCGAGAGCTTCATCTGTGGTCGATGACCACTTCCCCATGGCCGGTGATCATTTCTCTTGGTCGGTGGCATCCCATAGTGTTCAGAGAGTGTACCTTGGGATTTGTGCAATTTTCAGAGGTACAGAGCAATGTAAACAGAGGCAACATGAGCATGGCGTTGGATTTCCGTGCGAAGCCGAGCATGTGTGCATTTGATCCTCTTCCCAAGGCTGTTTTATTGCTTTCTTAACTTAATTAATTTTGTTTAATTAGTTAAGTGGTTATGTAATATTTAATTAGCTTGTTAGTTAATTAATTTGTATTATTCTTTTGGTCCCTCCGAGAGAGGGCGAATTATGTAATAAGCGTGTGTGTGTGTGATGCATGTCTTCCAACCTCCACTTCTTTCTCCCTTTTACTTACCTGCTTTTGATGGTTAGTACTAGGGCATATTTCAATTAGCATCCTTATGCTCGCATGTTTCCATCATTCATCTGTATTGCATGCACCGGGCTCGGCGCATCATACTAACTACATTGTATTTTCCATTCCAAAGTTGAATACATGCTATCTGTTGCATTTCATATGCCATCTTAGAATAGCCGAGCCTATTTCTAGTTGCATTTTGCATGCGTTGCATTAGCCATCTTAACATGAGTTTGGATCATACATTTGATTACTAACTAGCTTTTGTTTTGGTTCGGAGTACTAGGTAAGCTTTTATGCTTTAGCATCCTTGCATGTGTGTGAGTGATTGCCATGATAGCATGCTTACCGTGAGACTATTTGCTTATGTGATATAACTGCCTGAATGCCTGTGGGTGAAGGTTGGGTTATCTGAACTGGAGCAATGCATTGAATACGAGTTTTAAGCCCACTTGAGAGTGGCAAATCACCATATTTTTCTAAACCCACTTGAGGGTGGCAAAAATCCGCATTTTAGCCTACTTGCGAGTAGCAAACCGTTTTTCAAAATGAATATGCAATGCTTTGTTCCAACTCAGGCGACCTAGTCTATACTTGTATGCTGTGCGCATCACATAGTAATTCTAGGCTAATAAACTGGAATAAGAACACATGTGTTTTCGAAAACCAGATACCATGTTTAGTAGTGGCCGATCTTTGATCGGGCGAGCGGGGGTGCTCATAACTGACCTTTTCCAATCGTGCCCAAGTTCCCGAGCCGAGGCAACTTTGGTGATGACGGACAAGTGGCCTTAGGCACGAGTCAGGGTTTCCTAAATTCCCCCAAAATGAAATATTTAGGTGGCGACTCTGTATCTGGCAAAGCAGTCCATGTTTGGCACTTCTTTATAAAAAATCAGTTTTCCAAAACGATTTGCCGGATTTGGACTCTTTGGTGATTTATCAGTCTTGCATTGCACTTTGCAAGATCAGATTAAGAACCGTGACATTTGAGTCTGAACTGTAGTGAGCCCAAATGAACAAAACGGGGGATTTCTCCTGGGACGTTCGGGGACGTCTACACTGTGCCAATAAATAACCCTCATTGGCTAGGGTCCAAATCATAGTCAGACTAGAGTGATATTCAAAATTCAAACAATACACAACTTTTAAATAAAATATTCGATATTTTCAGAATAAACATTGGTACAATTTTCAGAATAGTTTCAGAAAATATTCAAATAACTTTCATAATAATATTTGATATTGTTTTATACTTGATCCATATTTGATTTTAAGAGAACACGAGGGCTATAAATAAATAGTTATAATTTTAAACGATTCAGTAGGAATAAAAATGAACCAACAGTGATAGAGGGTTACTTACCTTCAAACAGTTAAAATAATATTTTCCAAGCTACTCTCAAATTACCAAGATCCATCTCAATCTCACAAACTTAATAAAATATTACACCGCTTAAACAATTATTATGTGCACCCATCCATCTCTTCTTGTGACAACAATAGAATAAATTATCCCAATAGTCTATTAGGAACTCCCACGATTTAGCATCAAAACAAAGCCATCACGGCTTCAGAAATTCTCAACCCATATTATTCTATTGTTGTTTATATACATGTAAAAATTTGTAATTGCTTGTAGTCAATCGTGTATCCCACAAATACACCACCATTAAACTTAACCCATCACATATCAATCTCAAAATATGAACCACCCAAACGGGATGCAAAATACACTCTAAAATTGAGCAAAATCGAGACCCCCAACATAGACTACATCAATATATGTATTTAATCATATATGCCCATAAAATCATCTATTGATATATTAACACCAAAATCATAGATAAGAATACAATAAAATAAATCTTACCTTAAGTGATGAATAAAGAAAAATCACCACTCTATGAATCCTCCTTCTTCACTTTGGTTTTGTTTTCTTTTCTTTAATTTTTCTTTTACCTTCTCAAGCCCTAGCCGCCTATGGAGCAATTCCCAGCCTCTATTTTGTTTGTTTCCTAAGACTTAAAGCCACAATAGGTGGACTTATTAACCTAATTTCTCAAAGTTACAAAATTACCCATCTAAGTAATAGAAAATATAATGCCATCTCATAACTAATTCTTTGATATTAATAAATGACCCATATAAATTAATTTAATTACTAATCTATCCAATAAAATAATCCTACACACAACTTGGGTTTTACATTACAATCTCTACAAGTTTGGATTCGTGATCTCTTAAGTGGTTTCTTTGAATTCTCTAACAGTTTCAATTCTTGTTCTTTATCTTATTAGGATTTGTAATTTTAAAGTTTGAAAAAGGTTAATTAATAATGTTCGATTATCTGTTCTCAAACAAATAAGAAATGTTTGGTTGTTCATGAACAAATAAACAATATTTTTTTTGTTTTTAGTGAATATTTTTAAAATTTTAAACAATTTTTATTTTTATTTTTTTAGATGCACCTTACTTAGATGTATCTAAAAAGTAAAAAATTTGTGAAAAAATATTTTAAAAAATTAATAAATTCATAAAAATACAAAAAATGTATTCTTGTATTTTTTTTTTTTGTATTTTTGGTATTTAATAAATTTTTAAATTTTTTTTTTTACAATTTTTTTACTTTTTAGGTATATTTATATTAGGTGTGTCTAAAAAATCAAAAAATTGCTTAAAAAATTAAAAAAAATTAGAAAAAACAAAAAAACACGAAAAATAAGAAAGTAGAATTTTTCTGAAAAGTATTTTTTGAAAAATAAAAACAAATAATCTGATTGATGTCCTTTTTAATAATTTCATTTGAAATTATTATTCTAATAAAAAAAAAAACTAAAAAATGAGGAGTTCAAAATAATTTATATCACTTTTAGTAGTTAAATCTTAAAAAAATGAATCTGAATAACCTAATTTGATTTGTTATAAATGGGTCACAACTACTTCAAACCGCAACATAATTTTAACAAAACACCATTAAACCGGTAACCAGGTGTGTACAATTGAATTCTCGTACTCTACACCATTAGAAAATAAAACAAGATATATATATATATATATATATATTTAACATATACATATTTTACAACAATATTCTATTGCTGCAGAGCTGAAATTTGATTTGAATAAGCCAAGAATTTTGTGTCAATTCTAGTTCTAACTAGCAATAAAATTGACATTAGAGACAGCCATACTGACTTTAGCCTTGCGGCTTCTATTGAACCTTTCACTAATCAAAACACGTGATCTTGTGCCCTTCCTATATGTACATTTATGTTTTTTTTCTTTTTTTCTTTGTTTAAGCTATGTACCTACTAATAACTGTACTGATGAATACAGATTTAATTAAATTAATTAAGTTATTTACATTCTGACTTCAACTACATCTCCATTAGTGGTGTAGTGGGTTAGGTTTAGTGGAGTAGGTGAGGTGGTAGTGGTGTAGTGGGTTAGGTTTAGTGGAGTAGGTGAGGTGGTAGTGGTGGTAGGTGATGGTAAATTCTAACAATACACATTTTACCAGTAATAATCATCAGTCTAGGAAAAAAATCACAATGAGAACTATAAACTCCTCTTTATAGCATTTCTCCATTTATTTAGGCAACAAGGTTGGGGTTGTAGGTAGGTAACAATGTGTGAAGGTGACAACGGTTCATATAAGTTTCCACCTTAATGATTTGGACTTAAGAAGTACAGACACTTCTAAATTGTAGTGTGTTCGTGTTGGACACATCCTGACACATTTCAACACTTATCAAAATGTGTTGTATTTAAAATAAATATATATATATATATATATACCCCCAAACACTATTCAGACATGTGTGCATTGCTTGGGCACACATGTACTTCAATTAGACACAAATGAAACTAATTATAAGTTTGAACAAAATAACTTAAAGATATAGCGTTTAAAGAACAAAAATTTAAATTTATAGAAATCCAATTACTATTATGTTGCATTTTTTCATTATTGTCTTTGAATGATATTCACATATGTAATATGACCTTTAATAAATATAGAAATATATACTTTGCACATGTCCTCCATGTATTGTATCCTGCATTTTTTGAAAATTATCGTGTCGGCGTGTCCGTGTTGTACTTTGTCGGTATTTGTGCTTCTTATATTCGGACGCATAAATAAAAAAATACCTTGTTATTGATGCCAGCTTCCGCAGGAGTTGAGGTAGAAGACTTGGAGACAGGGCTGTCATAACAGTCATAGTCAGATATGTCAGAAGTAACCTGTTTGCCTTCAAAAACAGCGGACATAACCGCCAAGTATTCAGTTTCCTCCTTTTCTGTCAAATCAATGACCTGAATGAAGGTTGGTAGTAGCCGCTGAAATTGGTCTTGCTGCACAGCAATACAATACAATACAATACTTTTTAACATATTTTCTTAATGCAACAGAATTAGAAGCGAAGATTATGTTATTATTAACTAACAAAATGCTAATACAAGTAGTGCATGTTTGATGATTTATGATTCTAATTCAGGGCCAAATGCCAACAGAAGCAGCAAAATCAAGCTGACACAGACATAAATAAAGGAAAGTACGTCTATAGCCACCATTTGGGATGTGTCATCAAACTCTAACATCACAATAAATATTTGGAACATGCCATTATTTTGTCTTTATTCATCTCCGGTTGTAATATTTCAATATTTGAAGAAATTCGACCAAGTACCCTATACCGAGCGGTGTGCCACCAAGCCTAGGGGATAATTCTGAAGCCTCATGTGAGGTGTGATGCAACCTAGCCTTTGGGGGTCAAACCCGACGTGACATTGAGGGGCAAAGCCTAGAGAAATTTTATTCTTCTTCATTTTGAGCAGTTACATGTTTTCTGTTTTAATCATAAATAATTGACATTCTTCTTATTTTTCAACCCAAATCATTTTCAAATGCTCACCTTCCCCAACACTAAAAGTTTTCTCCATGGGGTTTCAATAATTGTAAATACCAGCTGTCTGAAACTTCCAACAATCTGTTTACTCTTAGAATCAAATTTCACTTATTCTTATTGAAAAACCTCACAATCCTTTGTCAGTCTATTGACGTTCCAACTGTACAACAATTATAAGTAGCACCACACTCAATTGTCAAGTTTTGGACCTGCATCATCCTGGGACTGTACGCACACACCATAATTGCAAGAAATTTCATGGTTTTAGAATGTTTTTTAAAAATGGCAGGGAAAGAGCCTTGACCATTTTGCCTCAGTCCATGCCTCAACTTGAAGGTTTTCACATTGCTGTTGACTTTACAACATCATGTGCCTCCTTGCTTGCCATTTAGCAATTTAGTAAAATTCGTTTTTGTACTCTTACAGCACATGGAATTTGTGTATTGGGGTCAAGTTTTGTAACATTCTTATATGGCCACTCTAATGCTAACATATACTCTCTCAAAAATCACGATAGAATAAAAATGAAAAAGAAATAGGCGAAAAGGAAAAGCATGGTGAACATACCTTGTGGTACATACCATCTCGACAAAGTGTGTACTTTTCAAGGCAAGTACACCAATCTCCGTGTCCTGGTTCACACCACCATTCGTCAGATACCTAAAGACCAATTTTTAGTTAGTCCGAGTACGATAAACAAGATAGTTACTTCAGTGTTTTCTAAAAAAACACTTGACTAAAGATTTCACAACTTTTTAGAATAAGAAGATAAGGAAAGGAAGAACAAGAAAGATGGACATTTGGACCTAATTTCTAGAAATGATCTCTGAACCTGTGTGTATAAACTGGTGAAATATGGGAAACATTCATCATCAACAGTGTTTTGGTCAGACTCTTGGATTATAATCCATGCTGCCACTTATCCTCTTTGTCTAACGCTAAATTCTGGAGCATTATGTGTTTTCAGGAATACTACCTCTATATTGTGCATCCTTTTTACCTTTTGCCTTTCTTCTCCAAGCACTAGCATTAACAAATGAAGTTTATCCAGAACATGATCAAATCATATCTCAGACAGTTCTGATTATATGTCACCTACTTGATATGGTGAGTAGTTTTTTTCCTTCAAAATCAGGCTACTTATCAAAATGGCCATTCTTTTTGTGAATCAAGGAACTCTGAAAATTAAATAACAAGCCATGAAGAAATGATATAAATTTCTAAAAAGCTATCTGACCCATTTTAGATGATGAAGCTTCTATTCAATTTATTTAACCTTTTTATATAGCCTTGCATAAGCTTCCCATCGCTTTATTTGGTAAGAAGATCTCCTATCAGCTACTGCTTCAGAAGCCGGTAGTACAAAACTCACAGCAACAAGCAGTTCTCTTCCACCTTTATCTACTCTGGAAATGCAACAATCATGTAAAAAGTCAACAAGTGAAACGCATGTCATTTGCTGCATATAATTTAGAGGTTACCAACCTGACAATAACAGCAGCAAGCAAATGACTTCCTTTTACTCTAAGGACTGGATGCCCTGCCTTCAAGGCACTATATTTCCAAAATGAATCATCCTCATTTGAACTCTGATACCCCATGTCTTCTGAGATATACGAGGACACTGTTACTTCAGAATCATCAATGCTGCCCACGGAAGGCAACTTGCTTTCAGTTTCTTTATAAAGCCAATGTGCAGCAAGTCCATGTTCAGCATACTCGTGCATCCTCTAAAACAGTAGCAGCAAATATTACCATCAGTTAAATCAAATGGATACGGAAATGAAATTGACCTTGCAAGATTGGGAGAAGATTGGCACCTGTGTTCGTATTTGAACTTCCAAAGGAGAGTTGTCAGGACCTTGTACTGCAGCGTGCAGAGACTGAGATTAGAAAAAGGAAAGTCAGGGTTTGGAAAGCGGTTTGGAAAGAGAATAGCCAAGAAAGATACATACACAAACATATTCACTATGCATAAATGTATTTATGTACATATTCATATTAGTTAGAATGCAGAGTATAAGAAATTAGGGTTTAGGGTTAAAGAAGAAGAAGAAGAGAGGAAGAGAAGAATTAAACAAGATAGGTATCAGATTGTTAATTAACGCTAAACCTTAACACTTATGTTAGAACTAAAAATATAACCATATGACAATAGTACCCTCACTAATATAAGATAAAAAACACTAACTATTCTGACAATAATAATACAACAAGGTTTTTGCATACATAATCAATCCTCATACAAATTCATATTGACCCTTTTTCATACTACGTTTCTAGGGAATACAAAAAAAATGACTATTGTAGTTTCTGGCATAGAAATTGAAAATAATGTTCTCAATTCTCAAATCGGGACAAAAACAATATATTCTCCGGAAACATGCCATCTGTAATCAAGGAGGTCATATCTTTGTATGTATGTAAAAAACATGACATTAACACACACCTTGACTTAGTTGTACTAAGATTAAGAATGGAACTTAATTGGGAATGACTTTGTTGACAATATATCTAACTGAATATCATCTGTATAGTATCAGAACATTTTTCATTACTTATGGACTTCCTATATGCGTCTAGAAGATTGGCACACAGTAGTCACCAAGAAAAGATGTGTGAAGCTTACAAAGGACTTGAATTTCAACCAAAAAAAAAAAAAAAGACTAGCTAAAAAATAAAAAAAAACGAAAAAAAAAATTGGCGACTAAAAATTTAGTAGCTAAAAAAAAAAAAAAAAAGACTTAAGGAGTATATGACGACAACATTCTATCAGATCATGTAGAACTGCCAATGAGCTAATCCATGCTAGATCAAGAACTGTATCGGGAATTAAATCTATGATAGCTAATATTTTTTAAAATTAGGTGATCTAGCTTGTACAATCAACCCCACAAATTATGATTAAATTGTCAAGACAAAATCTTCAGATAAGTGGTTCAATAGTAGAAAGGAATGTGCACGTTATTTTTAAAGTTGCAGCAAGGTGCTCTTCCGTGCAGGTGTTTAACATGTATATTCTTATTTCAGAACTAGTTCCCTATAAAAATCCTGAGGTTGCTAGGGAATAATCACCATTACATGGAACAATAATGAACAGGGCATTGTGTCAACTCAGTGAGTGATTGGAATCCTCATCTTATACTGATACTGAAAACAACGAAAAGGGAAGTGTAACCTGATAGCCACTTGGGGCTGTTAAAACCTATCACCTACTTCACCCACTTAAACCTACTCCACTAAACCTAACCCACTACACTACTACCACCTCACTTACTCCACTAAACCTAACCCACTACACCACTACCACCTCCACTTCACCTACTCCTTACCTACTACACACTCACCCTCTTCTATATATAAGAATCATGAATCATTGTAATGTATATATACATCAATCAATAATACAATCAATATCTATACAATTCTCTATTTCTCTTTATACATTAAATTTCTACAGACTGATTATATGAAGCCCATAAGAAGAAGTTTCTGTGGTATCTCCCATAAAAATAGTCATATTTTGGCATTGAAAAACAAAACAGCAGTGACGCCCTGTTCATATCACCAATTTTTTGTACAAACAAATTTCATGCTTAACAAAGATAAAGGGGACCAGTAAAATTTTTTTTCACTCACCTGTGCACAATGTTGAGAAGATTGTAACAACACTGAACTGCCTCTCCATGTAAAGTCCCATTCTTATCACCAACGATTACCCTCAATGCACGGGCATCATATACTTTATTGATGCCAACATCTTTTCGTTTCATCTATGACAAGTGAAAGTAGAAACATAATCGTTCATATAAGCAATCATGTGAATTCTCTGCCAGGGTTTATCCATTAAAACTTTGGTGGAGCGAAGATAAAATGAACATACAAAATGATAAATTAACAAGATAGACGTGTGCACCTGCTTGAATGGCCGTGCACAGAGAGAGAGAGAGAGAGAGAGAGAGAGAGAGAGAGAATAGGACAAAATTCCACAACACAAGCACAAAGGTAAAAGTACATATACAAAAAAAAGAAAAAGAAAGAGCCAAGCAATGTGTAACTGAAACTTGTCAACGGAAGTCCTTATTCCAAAAACAGATGGTCCTCCTTCGATCAACATCCAATTTATTAAAACATTATTCTCTTTTTTCGATCTTATTTTTTCAATTGTTAAGATATGAAGAATAAAAATCTAAAAGTTCTGGAAAAACTAGTTTTGCACACACTTTTGATGGTGGAAAAGTTACTACAGAAATTCCGCAAGGGACACAAATATCATAACATGATACTTTTGTCACTAACAAATGAATGAATCCCTTGAGTACATCATATGTAATTGCAATTATTATGCCACATACGCTTAAGCACAATGTTTAATGTCTGCCATAGGCAAAATAAAAAATCCCCATGAGGCTGTGTTTGGATCTTGGATTTGTGGAGAAAAAAAACTGCATTCCTATTTTGTTGTTATTATATCTGTTAATCTCTATTCAGTACAAAACTGCATTGATACCTTGCTGTAGATACTGTACAAGCTTTTTAGACGGCTAGATAAAGTGACTTCCATCCCTGGAACATAACTGCAAACATAGAACAGAAAGCAAAGTCAATGACCACCATGTGTGGCAGACTGATATAAAATGTGATTTCTTTTTTATTCTTTTTGAAAAAAATCAACTATTCTAAGTATCAAGATGCAGAATTATGACAATTGATAAGCAGAACGTACGAAGTTGATATAAACAACTCCCGCTCAAGTGCTTCCTCACACACAACCATTGATGCTAAAGCAATTCCAGCATCCCTTACAACCTTCGGTTTTGCTTGAGACTCTGAACATGTCTCAAGATTATGAAGAAACTTAATTCGCTTTCTTCGATCCAACAAGAGATCAAATGGAAGTACAGCCTGCAAAAGGTCCTGCTAACAGAAAGTACATGTAATTTTTTAGGTTAATGATGACAGAAAAATTAATGCGCAAATATAATATCAAAAGCAACACATCTATCAATTGAGATAGAATAAGCCTCAAACTACGTTATCCTTAAGTGCGATCAGTTCTCTGTTACCACCACCACTTTAGTAACGAATTTCAGTACATTCATGAAATATGTTGCACACCACTGGTTTAGTGGTTACAATTTGGCCCAATAAAAGTGGGTTCTATTCTAAGGGCAGCCACTTTGCACAGATTATGATCAAAGGTTTAGTCTGTAGACTCTATACCCAATCCACCCCTCCTTGACCTAATTAATTTGGGGGGGAGGGGGGTGACCAAACGGGGTGTACCTTTACGCGCACACTTGCAATATCATTAAATCCATAAAACAATAAACTCTGTTCCTGACCCCTGATATCCCTTTGATTTATGCCACTGTATCTAACATGATGAAGGTGTTCAAGGGATTTAGAAGTACTCACATAGTAAATCTAAAACGAATGCATAATCTTATTTCTCGTGGTGGAATCAAGCCTAGTGTCTCTATACCCACTGAAGTATGAGAAAAGAAAGGAAGATAAACTTGCATTGAGAACTATCTAAAAGCAAATCATATTATACTGTCACTCCATGAATGTGAATTTGTTTTTCACAATTCAGTAGATACAAGGATTTGCACAAAAGATAACGATTTATGTATTGAAACTGCCACAAAAGATGGACTCTTGTCCGTCATTGAACAAAAGTTTTTCTTAAGCACGCAATTAATGGCCTATAACCACTGAGAAAAGGCTACCAATTAATTCACATCAACAAAGTTAATTACACTGTCTCAGTATTGAACAGACTGTATGTCTGCCTCATGTTTGAAATAAGTCACATGTAATGTTAAAATGGGGTTTTTAAAGTTAATTTGATTGCAAATTTAGAGCGTCACTAAGAAAGTGTGAAACCACTCATCCAAAGTAGGTACTCAGAGAAAATGAGTTTTAATTTGTCAATAATTTTCATTTCCTTTGGTAAAAGAAATCAAAATCTTAAATATATGCAAATATTACTATTGGCATCATCAAAGCTTATTTAGGAATGAAGGCATTTAAAAACAGGTTTTGACCTATTTATTAAGCACAAGGAACGATAATTAACTACTGAATATCTCACCTTTATGCTCGTGTTGTCCTCATATATCGCTTTGGACCTTTCATAGTTAAGAGTCGAGTCTTTTTCATTCGATGGCACAAGTGAGATGGTTTTTGCAGATATTCTTCTCAGATTGCCTGCCCTGTTGCTAGAGCTCCACATTAATGCCAGGTCAGCTCGCATTTGACGGAACATTTGAGGCTGTATGTAACATAGATAACTTTTCTGTTAACCTACCCGACATTTCCCTTTACTCCATACAAGGGCATTTGTTCAATAACAACTGAAAAATTATTAGCCCACCTGAATTACAGCAAAACACAGATCTTCCAGTTCAGCTTTTAAAGCCCACAGACCCAATCTGGAAGCAAGTGAGCACCAAATAACTAATGTCTCCTGAGCGACAGCTTGAGCCTTGGCTGAGGGCAGAGCATAACTGTCAGAAAAGTCATCATCAAGGGGTAAGAACCATGTTTCAGCATTACTTCAGTGTGGTCAACCATGCAACTCTAAGAAATTAAGCACTACAAGATTCATGAGCTTTCAATAATTAGTAATTTTCTTGGCCTAAAGACTGGTATCAAGCTTATGACAGCACAAAATGGACTTTGAAGAATAACACAAATGCCAAAGGTAAAACAAAATTATACATATGATAGCAATATTTTTCTAGGAGAGAGAAGTAATAATCATTTTAAAATAAGGAATAAATTTCGAACGAAATAAAACAAAATCAGTCTATAAGATATCAGAATATATGGAGATCTCATATTTGTGCTTATTATGATTTTATGTATCTTTGATTTATTTCAATTCCTTAATTGAAGGGATTTGATTGCATCTCCCACTCTATATATATGTGTTAAAATCCACCTACTCTCCACCTACTTCACCCACTTAAACCTACTCCACTAAACCTAACCCACTACACTACTACCACCTCCACTTCACCTACTCCTTACCTACTACACACTCACCCTCTTCTATATATAGGAATCATGAATCATTGTAATAAATATCAATAACATATATCAATCAATAAAACATCAATTCTTACAATATGGTGTATCATGCAAACAAGAGTATTAAGTTGAGTGAATGAAAGATGTAGCCCATAGGGTTTTGTGTGTGTGGATGTAGGCTAATATTGGTTGAACCATGTTAAACCTTTGTTATTTCTTTACTCTTTTTTGTCTATATTATTTCTCCATATTCAACCTTATTGCCTTATTACAAAATTCAACTACATATTAACTGCAAAAGAACATGAACTGAGTTTAGAGCCATTACATGGTTCTCATGTTATGAAGACGATCTGCAAGCTTGATCAGCACCATACGTGGATCATCAACCATGCCCAAGAGCATGACTTGTAAATTATTTGCCTAGAAGACAAATGAACAGTGCAACTCATCAGAAATACAAGATTAGAATTAGTGCATTATCCTTTTTACAGAACCCAAGAGATCACGCTTCTAATATCACCTTATTATGTAGTTAGGTAGAACTAAACCCATGTACATTATTTTTCCTTAATTTTCATTGAACATAATCAACTGCTGAGTGACTATATAAATCAAGTAAAACAACAAAACTCATGTTTCAGCCCTCCATCAAGCTGTTCAGAAATCTATTTGACTTCTTGAATGCATTGGAAAAATAAATTTGAACCATGGGTTATGTAGTGTTAAATGCAAATCAGTTTTATAAATAAAAACACAATATAATAAGCAATGTCATATTGAACTATGAAAGATGAATTTATATTATATATGACCAACACCGTCTTAAGAAGCTAAAACTAGCAAAATTAACAGATTAAGGAGGATGACAACTTCATCAGCCCTTAGAACACATTAATAAGATTAGGCTTCAATCCACTGTGAAGTGTGCAATTGAAAGCACCACTAGATTCTTCAGAATATTCTGTTAAGGTTATTGACACAGATCATCTAATATTATTATGCGGTCATTTAGCCAAGAAAGAAAGAAATAAAAAAAGGAGAGTAGTACACAAACAGATTTGGATTTATAAAATCAGTATTATCGACTTATATCACTGTAGATATTATTGAATAAACTTCATTTTGTATAATTTAGAATTAAAGTATTACACAATAATTCCAGATTCTACCATCCATAGCATGGCTGGTTGTTGAACCAATGTAGATTGTAGATTGAAAACTTATACCTCTTTATGACCAAGGTTACTGTGACTCAAATTTACCCTGCGGTGTCTTCGTAACAACTGCAGAACAAATTATCAGTTAAATACAAGATAGAAAAACTAAATAAACTGGGGAAAAAGGGGGCAGTGGTTCAATCTCACAGGATGCAAAATCAGTAAGGATGAGAGAAATCATTGCACTAATGCCTGAAAAGGATTCATCAAATGGGCTTGAGGCAGCAGTATATTTAACATCATTTGACCATATTTAAAGTTTTCAACATTGAAACTTCAAAACATCATTTGACCATTTTCCCCACATCTGCCATCACACCTATGATATTAAAAGCTCTCATCACTAATAAGTTTAAAGTTTAAACTGAAGAATTCCCTGGCTAGCTAGTATTATAAAGTCTGTCCCTATATTCCTGGCAATTATAATACATGAAATACGGAATATGAATTCTTAATGAATTGAGATTGCAATTTCAACCTTTTTTGCTGCAAGACAAATCGACGAGTTTGAATACCGATGCTGCAAATTTACTCTACCTGATTTATATAACTTAACCTGGAAACTCCAGCTACTAACTTTGCTACATCATCACCAAACTCTCTCTCTATGCTGTCCAAACTTTCGCATGTATCATCAATCACGTCATGGAGAATCCCTGCCACAACTGTATCAACAGCCTGCAGCACACAATTGCTATTTCAGTGAAGGAATCAATAGGACCGAAATTTGCTTTAAGCAATATACATATGCTACAACTTATATGAGGCCACAAATTGTAAAAAAGATGTTCTAGCATCAATTATTTCTTCTTTACCATATACTGTATTTTACTTAAAGTAAAGATTAAAATATACATACATACATACTTGTAATGAAAGACAGTAATCCTATTATCTCTCAGTATATTCCACAGTATTTTCTATGGTCCTATAGAATTCTTTTGGTTTATATTGAATTTAACAGTGACTAACATTGTGTAATGAAATTTTCAATGTTACATACCAACTCTTCCACACTCATATCAGCAAATATATAAATACTACAGCTATTATTGATAAACCATTATAGGTTGATCTCTAATGTAATATGAATCACAACGTGTGATGGATTCTTGATATAACTATAACAACTGATCTGGCATGCACACTGCTGAGCAAGCATTCGAAATGTTAGGGAGTCAACATCCCAAAATGAATAATCATCACTGTAAAGTTGTTTGTTATAAAAAGTATAACATTATTTTCAATGAATAATTGCTATTAATTTGGTCTGGATTTCAGTGAATAAATTGATTTAACTAATCCAATGGATCAAGCCTTGCTTAAATCGTGTCAATGACACATTGATCAATGATGGCTATTGTGTGCAAACACAATTTTCATCTACTCTACATAATGTTATCATAAAAGACAAGTAAAAAAGAACGTATAAAAATAGAAATAAAAATGCATAAAAGAAAACTCAAAAGACTAAATTTAATAGTTCACAACCCCTTAAATCATTTGATGGTAAATCAGTATAACTTTTGTAAATGCTATGTATAAATAGTCTTTTTTCCTGATCATTTATGAAATTTTCAAGAGGTAAAAGAAAGAAAAAAGGATAAAATGGCTAAGAAATTTTTGGTCAAGTCTTTGATATAAAAGAAATGTTCAACTAGTGAGAGAAGTACACAAATTGGGATAACCACTTGGAGGATCTATCTGAATCTATGATATAAGACATGGACTTGGGTATGAGTATCGGGTGAGGATGTGTGTCTAGGTGTCAGATCTCCAAAATCTTAAACCTTAAACCTTAGCATATAGTTGTATGTATCTAAAAGTTGAGTATGGATATGTGGACTAGTTTTGAACATTTCAAAATATTGTATGGTCTATAATATTATGACATAAGATATTATTTAAGAATTTATAATGAGATTTAATCAAAAAGATGATTTCTGTCTCCCATTAATGTGAGAGGGTAGAACTTCTTTTTCTACAAACATAATAAAAAATTACAGTATCCAAATATCTAATTTGGGTATACGATTAGAAAATGGACGCATATCCCATATCCTTACCTTTGTTATATTCGGTGTGTGAAGCGAAGTCCCACATCGGCTGAGTGCTAATATTAAGCATATAAGCGTGAGGGCACCCTCACCTCTTGAGCTAGCTTTTGGGGTGAGTTTTATCCAAGACCGTATAACATTGTATCAGAGCTGGAGTACTCACGGATGGGTAGGGTGCATGTCCGGTGTCCCTGGCTTGCACGCCGCAAGTGCTGCCGAGTGAGTACACTAGGTGTGACGAAGGGTGTGAAGCGAACTCCCACATCACCAGAGTACTAAAGTAATATTAACCATATAAGGGCACCCTCACCTTAATAGCTAACTTTTGGGGTGAGTTCTACCCAAGACCATGTAATATGGTATCAGAGCACACTGGGCGTGAGGGAGAGTGTGAAGCGAAGTCCTACATCACCTGAGTACTAAAGTAATATTAAGCCTATGATATAAGCATGAGGGCACCCTCACTTCTTTAGCTAGCTTTTGGGGTCAGTTCTATCCAAGACCGTATAACATGGCGGACATAGGTTCATGAAAGGAATTCAAGAATGTAACACTTATGTGAATAAAAACGAGCTAATAGCTAAAGTTGGCATCAAGCCTAGTCAAAAACAAGAAAAAAATCTAAACAACTTTATTATAAATAATTATATGGAAGTCTTAAAGCTAACACGTATGATTGACTACGTGTCTGAATTACTAATATAATTTTGGTAACAAGTATTTGTGATGCACTGGAACAATTTATGCATGATTCCACAATTCCCATCAAGTTGGAAATACATTCAATTCATAAACTCCTTAGACAAGGTCTAGGGAAACTGGAACAACAAAATGAATAGCATGACCCTTGCAAGATAATAACCCGAACAATTTTGAGCAATGATTCAACTCATGCATGGATCACACAAAAATGAGGAGCGCAGAAGCCTATGCATGTCCACAAACATATATCCCATTAGAATACCTCTCCTGCTTTCCCCCAAAATTTAAAAAATTTAAAAAATAAAAAATAAAAAAAACAGATCAGTATCTGTTTGAAACATTTGTCAAAGTTGAACTAGATGCTACAAGCGTGAACCATAATAGCAAGAACGAGGATACATACTCGTTTTCCATTTGATGGAACTAAGATTGCTATGATTTTTCCTGTATGAATACAATGAGTTAAATAAGGATCTCCTGTTTTCCGCAACTGGCCATGGTGAGCTTTCCTTGCAAATGCAATTGCCTTTTGCACCTGCCTTCAAAGATTTGATGTCTTAGAGACAATTCAACAATAGAGTATATACTATCCAACAATGAAGTAGAGATGGTAAACCTTTGCATCATTAAATATGGGATACCCAGTGACATCTACTCCATCCAGTATAAGAGAGCCTGCATTGTGTTGATTAGTGTTAACATGGCATAACAAACTGCAATGTATAGATAATGAACTTACAAGATAATAATTTAGAAGTCAAACCAATACAACATAATTTAAAAAAACAAAACAAAAAAGCATTAGGTAATGTGTTCCACTCACACTCTCAGTTTTAAGAAATTAAGTTCCCAATAGCTAGCAAGTCATGCTTTGTATCTCATCTTTCATTGTTTCTTCCAAGCTTTCATTTTTGTAGGCAAAAAGCTCACTCCAAAGATGCCTTTGATGCTTTTGTGAAGATTATATAGGAAGGCCATAGTTGCAATATATAGAAAGCAACTATGAAGCAAGAATACTTCTAAAAGGAATCGTATCCATATCAGAATAGATACTCCTCAAATATTTGCGGATACTTGTTTGATACTTGATATGTTAATTTTGAGAACTATCACATACTTTTCATAATATTCAATTCAAACTATATCATAAAATTGAAATTGTAATAATTTTTACACAATATTAGAGTATAAATGTTAAAATAAATATAATAATTGTTTTTAATATTTTCTTATTTCTTAAAATAGTGAGAGATTAAAGTAGTATCCTACTTTTCAAATTTATCAACTTAAATTTATCCACTAAAAATAAATAAAAAAGCTGACTATTAGCTCTTCAACTAATATCTAATTCCTAAATAATGTTTCTCACTATTTTTTGAGCTCATGTATAATATTTAATAATATTCGTATTTTATTTTAATTTTTTTTTCATATCATCCATCTATGATCTATCCATAACTTCCATCTATCTGTCTATCTATCTATCTATGCTATTATAAATGGAACGCTAGAGTTGGTGTTGACGTCTCAATTTTTGAGTTTTCCCGAAATAGCCCAATAGGAGACTAGCAGTTGCATGGGCAGTTATGCCCCACATTCACATTTTTTATTTTTTCCAAACCCAATCCCAGTTACATGGGCAGTTATGAATTCAGATTTTTTTTTTCTTCAAATCTCTCAACTGTAGGTCTTTTCAGATTCAAAAAATATTTCAATTTTCAAATTTTGAATTCAATCATTCATTTCACAATCTTATTTCTCTTAAAGAAAATGATAACTTCTTATCCCATAAAGCAAAGCAATTATGAACAACACATAAGTTACTAGACAAGCACATAACTCACAGTAACCAGGAAACACAAAGAGTACTAATCTCAAATTAAGCAACACAGTTAACTGAGAATTCATTTCACAATCTTATTTCTCTTAAAGAAAATGATAACTTCTTATCCCATAAAGCAAAGCAATTATGAACAACACAGAAGTTACTAGACAAGCACATAATCACAGTAACCAGGAAACATAAAGAGTACTAATCTCAAATTAAGCAACACAGTTAACTGAGAATTGCTTGCAGTTTTTTAGTTTTAAGAACAAAATGCAAGAAAAGACAAAAGTAAGAGCTCTCTAACCAGGTTGCTCCTCCACTTTGGGCCACAAGAAATCGACCTTAGTAGAAAGACAAGCCCCCGACGCAATCGCCAAGGCGGTCACCGCCACATGAGTGATGGCCGACGTCACAGCACCGTGGACCGAACCAGAGCCAGACGCTGCCGCGGCGGCGATCACGTTCCCTGTCGTAAACACAGAGCTCAGTGACGAGGAGACCGCGAATTTGGGCACAATTTGATCCAAAACGCACCGGAATCTCATCGAATCGCGAAGGTTTCGGTCAGAATTGTAGAGAAAAGAAGGGTTCTTGCGAAAGATTGAGGAGGTGTTTCGGTCAGAATTGTAGAGAAAAGAAGGGTTCTTGCGAAAGATTGAGGAGGTTTGGCGTGAACACATGTTTGGTTTCCTAGAATCTTTCACTTTTTTTTTTCCTGGGAAAAAATAAAATAAAATCACATCTTTGTGGGGACGAAATGGAACAGATAGAATATGTATTACTGTGTATTATTTATTTATTTATTTATTATTATTATTTGTTTTTGTGTGGTTGGAAAGGAATGGCAGTTACTTGTCGGGGTAACCGAAATGGGAGGAAGTTTTTGCAAATTTTGTACTGTAGAGGGACTAGTTTTGTTAATCTGTGTATTTGGAAGGGTGTTATCATAAATATGAACAAACTCAAAACAACTCACAAGCAATTGCCCCATTCGGAACTTGATTGTTCAGTGTATTTGATGAAGTGTCTCATTTGGGGCTTTTCATCAAATTTGAAATTTGATGAAGTATCTATACTTAGATTGGAAATGCTCTAAAATGTGTGAGTTATATATATAATAAAATATTTTATGTCACATGGTTATCAATGTATCATTTTTTATAGAGTAGAGACGGAACTAGGATTTCATCACTAGAGGGACAAAAATAAATAAATTTTTTTCACCACATATACAAAAACACTTGTATATATAATATGACATATAAATTATATATATAAACATTAAAAAAAAAATCAAATACTATAGCAGTAATCTCTATTAGAATAAATAAATTTTTTGTACAAAATAAAAAAATAAAATAAAATGGTAGAAGAATGATATATATATATATATATATATTTTAAAAGTGTTATGGTAAACATAATTTTTCATAGAAACAGGAGGCCATGGCCTTCCATAGTCTTCTCCTAGTTCCATCGTTATTTATAGGGGTGGAAATTCTCGACACGACACAATAACATGACTCGAACAGTGCACGAAGTTAGTGGGTTAAGGTTGATCAGCTTTCAACATGAACATGTATATGACACGATCTATGAACTTGTATAATAAATAAGTCGTGTTCGAGTTGAACCCTCGAAACTCGAAAATGACACGTCTAACCCGTTATTTTAGCTTGTAACATGCTAACACAAAAACAAGACGGGTTTATGACCTTTGTAAATTTATATATTTGTGTATGTATATATATAGATAGAAATTTATATAACTTTTTGTTTTTTTGAGAACATGGGAAATATTATATTAATAAACAACATTAGATAAATAAGACCCAAAAGGGCCTTCCCAACAAAACAAAAAAACAAACTACTAAAAACAAATTCGCTAAAAAAACAATTACAAGCTAGGAAAAAACATATATGGTCTGAAAAGCAAGATCTACTTGATATATATATAACAAACTCCACATAAAGCGATTTTTATATCTTTTCTTGTTCTTGAGAGGGCCTCTTACTTGAAACAATTCTGATCACAAGAGTGATACCCTTTTTTGTTTTCTTGATTTTTTTTTCAAACAAGATTTTTCATGTTTGCTTCTTTCTCTCAAATAGGTTTTTTGTTGGGTCAATCGAATCGTATTGTGTCATGGTAAATGAATAGGTTTAAAAATTAATCATGTCAATTGTGTCACCCACACGGGTTGACACGATTATTAACAAATCGTGTTAGTGTTTGCATATATGACACATTTATTAAATAGGTTGTGTTCATGTTCATACTTTTGACATGCAAACTTGATACGATACAACCCGAACACGACACACACTATAGGAAATTACACTTTCGGTGACTAAAGATGCCGACTAAAAAAATTTAGTCGCCAATGGTACACGTATTAGATACTAAAAAAAATTTGGTTGACAAAGGTATATGCTTTAGCTACTAACAAATATTTGGTTAGCAAGGGTACAATTTTTAACTACCAAAAATAATTTAGTCGGTATTTATTGTAACTTTGGCAACTAATTATGTTTTGGTCATTAAAAATAGGATTTTGGGAGACTAAAAAATAATTTGGACCCTGATTATACAATATTTTATTTCACTTTTTGCGACTAATTGTGTTTAGTCGTTGAAAATAGGATTTTGGGCAACTAAGAAATAATTTGGTCCCTGTTTGAACAATTTTGGTGACTAAATTGTGTTTAGTTGTTGAAAATAGGATTTTGGGCGACTAAAAAGTAATTTGGTCCCTAAATGGATAATCTTTAGCTACTAAAAATAATTTAGTCGGTATTTATTTCACTTTTAGCGACTAAAATTCAGTAACCAATTGTAATTTACAAGTTTTGGAGGGAAAAGTACAATTTTTGGAAGGATTGATAAATTAATTAGCGACAAAAATTTTGTGACGCCCCAAATTTTTTTTGAAACGTCATAAGATTTAAATAACGATAACTTGCTAGATAAAGTTTTAACTACTGATTAGGAACTTTTAAGTTCTTACATAGTCAAAGTCCAACAACAAAATAAAACTACAAGTTCACACACAACGTCACAACATAGTTAAATCCTAATACAAGGGATAACATGATTTTATTTTGATAAAATCTTGACTCTAAGTCAGCCTAGGTTCGATATTGGTAGCAGCTCCAATTTCAGCCTTAGTCTCTTCTTCGACATAATCTGGCATGAAACGCCAGGGCAACAAAATATATGCCATGAGTTTTGCAACACAGTAAGAAAACGTAACCAACCAACCATTCTTTTTAAGAGAAAAATAATAAGATTCTAAACATGAGATAACAATATAATTGTACACATAAATTACAACCATTATAATAATTTCAGTAATTTTAATAAATTAGGTGACACTCGAAATCTCACCAAAGAGATTTAACTTACCAACCACTAAGCATGGCAACGGTTAATTTGAAACCCTCCCTTGGTCAAATATTTAAGTGTTACCAACCGTAACTACCAGGGATGCCCACGTCCGGAGTTATATACCCAAGTAGTGGCATTCGTGGTCTGCCCCAAGGAAACGGTCTGCCAGGGGTAAGTAACCTCCCTGTGTGCCACCTACACATCCACCCTTATTCCAAAACCGAATACCGAAAAGGGTTCAAATAAGTCCCATGCCATCTTAGAGTTTCGCAACACAATTTACGTGAGAATTCTCAAAACCAGGGCTCACCCTGAACAACCGGTATTGACCGTCAACCCTTAATTTCGTACACTCTTTAAAACCAATACTCACCCTAAACAACTGGTATTAACCGTCAATTGTTAACTTTATATATACCATTATTCATTTAGATTAATTCATAGATCAAACCCATAATCTAAAAATTTATCATGAAACTAGACTTCTCAAGTCTCATCTTTTAGTTAGAAATTACCATATTTGGCTTAGTATAGGATTTTGAATAAATTTTCAAATACATAGTAAAATTTGTCTCACAGTTTCATATTTAGTTAAAAATTTATATAAATTCGTAGGAAGCTCAAAATTTGTTGCCAAAAATTTCTGGATAAACTAGACATCATTATCAACATCTTTGTAGAAGAAATTATCTCGAAATTTTGAGTATAAGATTATCTAAAAATTCGGGTAAACATGCTGGCAGATTCAAAACAGATTATTCTCAACACAGTTTCAGATTTAGTTAAAAATTTGTATAAATTCGTAGAAAGCTCAAAAATTGTTTCCAAATTTTTTTGGATAAACTAGACATCATTATCAACAATTTTGTAGAAGAAATCATTTCGAAATTTTGAGTATAAAATTATCTAAAAATTCGGGTAACATGTTGGCAGATTCAAAACAGATTATTCTCAACATAGTTTCAGATTTAGTTAAAAATTTATATAAATTCGTGGAAAGCTTGAAAATTGTTACCAAAATTCCTGGATGAACTAGAAATCATTATCAACAACTTTGTAGAAGAAATCATCTCGAAATTTTGAGTATAAAATTGTCTAAAAATTTAGGCAAACATGCTGGCAGATTCAAAATAGATTATCTTCAACACAATTTCAGATTTTTGTTAAAAATTTGTATAAATTCGTAGGAAGCTCAAAAATTGTTACCAAAATTCCTGGATGAACTAGACATCATTATCAACAATTTTGTGGAGAAATCATCTCGAAATTTTGAGTAAAAATTTGTCTAAAAATTCAGGCAAACATGCTGGCAGATTCAACACAGATTATTTTCAACATAGTTTAGACAATGCATCATATGTATACAATCTGAAAATTTAAATTATGTAAAAAAAATGAGAGGATTGAGAGGGTTTTCTTACTTAGTTATAGGGTTGAAATGGAATAATGAGATGGTAGGAAAAATATGCAACCTCAACCTCCTCTATTTGGATGTATATGGTTTATGCTTAGCCTAGAAAATATGAACTTTCTGTGCATGCTACTAGGTGTATTATATAGACTCTCTCCGTGGCTAGCTCTCTCTCTCTCCCTCTCTCTCACACATTCTTTTCATTAATAAAACCATTCCCTTTCTCCAAGTTCTAAGAATTAGGCTTTCTCTAATTTCTTTTCTCACTTTCTCCAAATTCTATGGCTTTCCCTAAATCCTAAGAAAGATAATGGTTTATGGTTCCCATATCACCATGCAAACAGCCACGAATTTTTTATTTTATTTTTATTTTTATTTTATTTATTTTATTATTTTTTTATAACAATAATTATTGAATATCCATAACATTTTTATTCTTAATAAGGTCCTTGTTAGTGATAGAATTGGGTTAATTTAAAACTTTTTTTTTTGTACTATTATATATTTTAGGTAGATTCTGAATACAATTAATTAATTAATTTATTTTCTTTTAAGAATAATTTAAATATGGGTTTTCCCAAATTTATGGAAGTCAGGAAACGACAACTTATTGGTGACAAAAGTGTATTTAATCTTGAAAGGTATACGCATTAGCTACTGAAAAAAATTTGGTCACCAAAGGTACATGCATTGGCTATTTAAAAAAATTTGATCACCAAAGGTATACACTTTAGCTACTAAAAAAATATTTTGTTGGCAAAGGTACATTCTTTAACTTCTAAAGATAATTTAGTTGGTATTTATTGTACTTTTGACGACTAATTATGTTTTAGTGGTTAAGAGTAGGATTTTGAGTGATCAAAAAAATAATTTGGTTCCTAATTGTACAATTTTTAGCTATTAAAAAATAATTTTATTTTTAATCTTTGACGACTACTTAATTTGATCGATAAATATGTATTTTCAGTGACTAAAAAATATTTAGTCAGTAATAGAACTTAAATTTTTTTTTGTGGGAAGACGAAATATTACCGCTCAATTTGAATTTTATGTTTAATTTTATTATATATATATATAGATATATTTTATTTCTATGTATCTTAGCTTAGATACATACACCAAACACCAATCAAAGAAAAAAATAGAGAGTCGCTTGCTCTCCCTTACTCATCGTCCCTCAATCACTGTCGCTCACCGTTTTATCGCCACTGTCACTCACCGTCTCCTCACCTCTCATCGACAAGTTTGTCTCTCTCTCTCTCTCTCTCCCCTATCAAATACATGCACACGAATATATCAATATTTTAAGAGAGAAAGAGAGAGAGACATGAAATCTTTATTTATTCTATGTGTATTAGGTTTTGTCTCTACTACTAATCAAAGATAAAAAAAAAAAACAGGTTTTCTTTGTTTGTTCACATCTACCCTCTACATTGCCGGATTGAAATCGGTCTCGTCATCATCAATAACAGCGTGGAACACCATCTTTAATTTTCTTTGTTCATGACACTCCTGTTCCCTTAACTTCTTAGCCCACAGATCAAACACAATTGGCTAGACAATGCATTCCATTTGTTCATCTCAATAGTCATCCGTTTTCTCTCCCATATCCTTTCCCTATATATAGAACACTTACATTTATGATATTCAGTTTTGTGGGTCAACGGACTGAATCAATCGAATCGTGGTTTTCTATCTTCGAAGCCTGCTTTTTCATTTTCAATTCAAATATCAATATCATTTGAAGAAAAATGTATACCATTAATAGTGTTTGATAATGTAGTTCGATTGGTAAGGTATGGCTCGGACTGATCCAAGCGCTCCACGGGGTTGACAATCCATCATCTTCCTAATCGCATCTGCAACAAGTCCAGTAAGAAGGTTTTGAAATGGAGGTGGTTCCTTCCTGTGAACCCTCCAACGATCAAGTTAGATGAGGATATGGTTGGAATAACAGTTCAAGGAGAGGGTTCAAAGTAGTGAATTATTTGTTGTCAAAACGTTCCTTAGAAACTTCCTTATATCTCTTACTAATCATTTCCTTGTCCATTCATGTTGTCCCATTGGCTGAAAGTCTACAACCTACTCGTCGTCGGCCATGGTGGTTTCGCCATGTCCCAAAGCGAGAGATCTTGTTGCATTTAATGCTTTGATAGTCTCATTTAATGCTTGGCGCGTGGGCTTAATAACTTGCAAAATTTTTGTTTGCCAGGCGCTAATTCCCTACTCGACACGTGTCTAGCTGTAACTGGCTTAGACCACTGTGGGTTCTTTGTTCTCTGTTGGGCTCCTTGTTGGGCCTTATTTACCGGGCTTTATAGTGATAACTAGCCAAGTAATTATTTGGGCCACCCAAGGTAACCGTGGGTTGGGCCCTCTTGGGATATGCCCATCAGTGTTAAAAACAATTTTTTATCCCAAACTGATTGAATTTTGTGGAACGATGGGTTGCTTTGATCTGAAACAACAAAAGAAAGAAAGAAAGAAAGTGGATTCACTTAGAAGAGAGATAGAGAGACAAAGAAACAGAGACAGAGAGACACAAAGAAACAGAGACAGAGAGAGATAGAGTTTACCTTGTTTCGTCCTTTCGCCATTTTGAGAACCACCACTCTGCCGGATTGGAGAATTCTTGAAAGAGAGAGAGAGTTCTTGAGAGAGAGAGAGAGAGAGAGAGAGAGAGAGAGAGAGAGAGAGAGAATTTTTACTGAGTGAGTGGTTTGTGATGTCACCTCTAGCAACTGAAGTATACTTATAGAAAGAGTTTTCGGTTAGGGATTGAGTTAGTTAGGAAAGAACGCGTGATAAAAATAAAATATATATACTCTTAAAATTTTAAAAATTACATTTTGCCTTTATAATTTGATAACAAATGATTCTTTTCATTAATAAATCATCAAGTCAATTAATAACTTTTAATGATATTAGAAATTTATTTCAATTAATAATTGACATAATATTAATATTGTATAAGAAAGCAGTTACAATTTTAGTTAATTTTCTTAAATATATTTTTTTAATAAGGGAATATTTATAATTTTTAAATCACAGTGGGCAATCCATATTTTAAACGAATCTCAGAGAGTATATTTATATATATACATATACATATTTTGTAGGTGGGGTAGGTATCCCAAATTTATTGATGCAAAGATTTACCATCTCTACTTCATTTGGATGCATATACCCATTGTTGAATTGTCTTTAAGACATTAAATCTTTGAAGGTAAAATGCATTTGCAAGGAAATCACACCATGACTAATTGCGGAAAACGGGAGACCCTTATTTAACTCATTGTATTTATGCAGGAAAAATCATAGCAATCTTAGTTCCATCTTGTGGAAAATGAGTAGTATCCTATTTCTTGCTATTATGGTTCACGCTTGCAACATCTAGTTTAACTTTAACTGAAGAACAATGTTTCAAACAATATACTGATCAGTGGTTTTTTGTTTTTTTGTTTTTATATTTTTTTTTTATTTTAAATTTCTTAAATTTAGAGGAAAGTAGGAGAGTTAGAAAATGGGATATATGTTTATGGACATGCATAATTTTCTTCGCCCTTAGTGGTGTGGGGAATTTTTTCAACAAACTTGGATTTATTGTTTCTGCTTGTGTAGACCCAATAGGGCAAGTGAGAGGAATTTATTGATCTAGAACTCCAACTAGATCATGATTAATGCTTATAAAGTGACATTTCAAGCCATTCATGTTGTGATTAAAAAGGAAGACTACACATGGTGCTTTTTGCAATGTACGCCCTAACCTTAGAAACAGGGACCTACTTTGAGAGGACCTTGAGAACATGGCCAAACTAATATGAAGAGCCCCTAGCTTGCAGTTGGGGACTTTAATGATTTTGCAAGTTAAGATGAGAGACAAGGTTTCAACTAGGCAGAAACAAGAGGTTTCAAGAGAGGATGGATAAATGCAACCTCATAGACTTAGGATGCATTAGTCCTAGACTCACATGGATGAACAATAGGCAAGGACTTGCCAACACCAAATATAGGCCTTTGTAATGCATAATTGAGAACTTTATTTCTGGATGGCATAGTGAGAAATCTACCTCGAATCTACTCTGATCTCTCTCCCCTGGTGGTCTACTTTGAAGGTATGCCATCTCCTCCTATTACTAGTGAACCATTTAGATTTGAAGCAACATGGACCACTCACCCAAAATTTAGGGACTTTATGGCTAATACTTGGAATAATTATGAAAACTCGCTACTTGTTAAAAACCAGTTTTATCAAACAAAATTTGCTTACTTGGAATAAGAATGTGTTTGGAAACATTTAAAAAAAAAAACCACCTTTTGGCTAGAATTGAGGGTATTCAAAAGGTTCAAGATACTAATTACTCTCATAATTTTTTTTCCTTGAAAAAGATCTCATTAAAGATGATAATTTGGTGTTGTTTCAAGAAGAGTTACAATGGTTTTAAAAATCCAGAGTTAATTGGATTACCCAAGGGGAGAGAAACACTAGATATTTCCACATAACTTCTATGACCAAACGTGGTAAGAAGAGAATCTCACTCCTTAAATATGACAATGGAGACTGAAGCTATTTGGGAATAGGCTATTTTGGTTGGTTTTTTGATTATTTTAGCTTGGCTAAAAAAATTGTGTTTAGGATGATAGTTGACTTTTTTCTATAGTTGATTTAATGATTGTGAGAAAAAAGTGAAATGATTATGATTTGGAAACGTTTTGTCTTATTAGTTATTTTAGCCTATTTAATCGTTGTTGGTTATTTTAGCCTAAATCTAATTTCCCAAACCGGTGTTGACTAAAAAAATCTCATTCAAAGACTACTTAATAAACCTTTTAAAAGTTGAGAATATTGCCTATTTTGATCATTGGAATAACATTGCTAGATTTAAGTTCACTAATGAGGATAGCCATGGGTTAAATGAACCAACAACTGACAAAGATGTGTTGGATGCTGTGAAAAATATTAAGGCTTTTAAAGCCCCTGAGGTGGATGGTTTCCAAGCTTGTTTCATCATAAGTTCTAGGAGTTGGGCCTTCTATTGTGAGCTCACTAAAAATAGTTTTCTTAGAAGGAAGATTCCTGCTAAAATTAACAAGACTCTTATTTCCCTAATTCCTAAAGTGGACAATCCAATAAATGTCAAAGAGTGTAGATCTATTATCTTATGCAATGTGAGCTATAATATCATCACCAAAATTTTGGTTAACGGAATTAGACCCCTCTTGGGTAGGATTGTTGGTCCCAATCAAAGTAGTTTGATTCCAAGGAGAGCAACTAGTAACAATATTATTATTCGAAAATACTTGGGACTTCCAAAATTTGTGACCCCCATAACCCCCAACTGATTTGTGATCACTCATTATGTTTTTATTTTTCCTCTCTCTCCTCCCTCTCTCTCACAAATGTGTGGGGATGCCGGAGTTTTTATCACAGTAGTTATTATTTCTCAAAAGGTACTCCACACTCTTAAGCACATGAAAGGGGAGGGTGGGGCCATGATCATGAAAATTGACAATGAGAAAGCCTATGATAGGATTTCTTGAGACTTCCTCAATGACGTTGTTTTCTTTCCCTTTGCATGATTGCAACTTTTTTTTTTTTTGGATTTGGAAAAAATTTAGAGCCAGAAGGAACACAAAGACGAAGACGAAGACGATGGTACACACATAGTGCTTACGATTCCTTCGAGCTCCTCAATGGTTGCCCTGCTAAGATAAACGCCATTGAATCCTACGTCTCCAAACTACTCCTTGGTTGCTCTGATGGATCTTTTCAGATCTACGGCATAGAATCCTCTATCTCCGACCGATCTTTGCCTTTTGTCCAAGCCATGTGATTACGAAGGCCAAAGGCGCGAATGTTTATTCCTGGGACAATCGAAGAGGTTTCTTGTGCTTCGCGAGGCAAAAGTGGGTCTCTATTTTCAGACATGACAGTAATTTCGCCAATTCTAAGTACATTACTTCTTGTTGATGATTGGAAATGCTATTAATACGTTTTTTGATGATCGTAAATATCGAAGTTTTTTGCGAATTCTAAGTACACTACGGGGGCATTTGTTTTATGCGATTGAGGTGTGGGATTGGACTTTATATCCAATAAATTTACTAATCCATCGTTTGGTTAGAAAAATAAAAGTCGGATTAATAGTTAAATACACATCATTTTTAATCAAATAGTTCTGGAACTATTTATTTAGAATTAATAATCCATTGTATTGTAATTTGCCCTCATCCAGTCCATCCAAACAAATATCCCTTACTTCTTGTTAACGATTGTAAATGATATTAATACATGTATGATGATCGAAAATATGGAGGCAATTCATGTTGGTATTTTTTCTATAATAATACATGAAAAATATATAAAATAAATTAAATAGAAATGACAAAATAATTTTTTTTTATTAAAATGATGAAATACAGAATAAACGACACAACTAAAAATACAGAAATGAATTAGATTACATTACTAATAGAACAAATTATTAACATGGATAACTAAATATTAGAACTCATCTTTGTAAACTAAATATTGAAAAATTTAAGAACAATCAAAACAAAGGGCATAAACGTCTAACATGGCCTAGCTGACCACAATCAAAACAAACAACAAACTCCCTACTCTGAGACTAGCTTGAAACCTGAACCTCTCTGGACCTCCCAACAGAAGACTCTGAAACCCTGACGAAGATAAGGATTGAGCTTGGGACTGAGCATGTGCTCGCCGCTACCTCTTACTGAGCCTAGAGTGCTTATGAACCGTAGGAGTTGCCGAGATGGCATCCTCCCTAACCCGACCAACACTCGTAACCATGGCCTCTACATGGGCCGCTGCCTCAACTAGAGCATAGTAATTCTTCCATAGGGATCCAGCTACTTTCTCCCAGATATCATTACACAACCGCCTCTCCAACTCATAACAACGACGCTCCTCTATTGCCACCAACTCTGGAGCAAACCTTGACAAACTAGTAAACCGCATCTCAAACTGTGCCACCGGAATAGCATCATGACACAACTCAACAAATTGTTCCCTTAAACTTTCTCGGGCAGAAGGAGGGAAATACTCGGCCAAAAAGGCCTCGGTAAAAGCAATCCACGTGTTACCTACGGTATTCTTAGCATACTTCCACCAATACCCTACATCTTCCTTCAATTGGAAAGTCGCCAAAGAAATCCTCAACTCCTCATTCTCGACTCTGAGCATAACAAGAGTTTTGGTAATCTGCTCTAACCAATCATCTGCCTCAAACGGTTTAGCCTCCCCCACAAACTCCGGTGGATTGGAGCGAAGAAACTCCTTGGTAAGCTTGAGGGTACGCCCGCTGTCACCCTTAGTGTGAGCTAAAGCATCCTGCACCGCTCTCACAATCTCGCGTGCTACTTCCTCACCGACAGCCGATGCTGCAACGGCGGGTGCTAAAGGAACCGTTGTGCCTCTACCGGCACTCCTACTACCCATCCGTCCTTTATTCCCTCGTGTAGACATCCTATAAAACCCATAAACAAAACCAAGCTTAGTGCACAACACAACAGCCTTCCTCGACGCACACACTCAACACCCTTAAGTTACAAGACACACGTAGCCCTGAAACATACATTTATATTACATATAAACAACTAAACACCTAAACACATAATTGAATCAAGTCCACAAAGATAGCCACTCATCCCAGAACTCTTAAGGAATTCCTATCAGAAACCACGTTGATCAGGCGTGTTTCTAATAAGACCTCAAAGCAAGTTCACCGACTACAAGTACTATCCAAGAAACTTAATCCCATGCTCACATAAATGCAACATACAAGTCCTAACATTTATGCTAACTATATGCAACGTCCTCACTATTCATAGCAAACTTATTATGGTAAAAACCACTTCCCACGAGCCCAAAGTATTCAAACCCGGCTCGCTCTGATACCAAGTTGTAATGCCCCACTTTTTATTACTCGGAACCATTACCGGATTCATTAATTTAATTCAAGTTCAGAGATAACATGCGGAAAACTCTTTACATCAACGAGTAAGAATAAATAAAGTTCTCTCATCTGAATGCAAATTAAATGCAACATGAGCATACACTACAGGAAATCAGGGATTTAACGGCGTTTAATTAACGGCGTTTTATTTTACGTCACTTTTTTTTTTATTTTTAACGACATTTTATAACCGTCGCATATTTGTTTAACCAAAATGGCACCGTTTTCTATTTAAAGGCGTTTAAAACAGCCTCCAAATGCAGTAGATACACGCGCCCCTTTTTTGAAACCCTTATTTTTTAATCTCAGCCCTCTCTCTCTTATACTCTCTTATCTTATACGTAGACATCTCTCTTTCTCTCTCAGTGACGAAGAAGACGGAGGAGATAACTCTACGAAGAAGCTTCATTTTTCGAAAGATAAATCGGCTGTTCTTAAAGAGAGCTTCAAAGAACACAAGCTCCATCGGCTGTTCAGAGCGATTTCGAAGCAATTTCGAAGATTCAGATGGATATCAATCGGTTGTTCAGAGCGATTTCGAAGCAATTTCGAAGATTCAGATTGATTTCGAGATTCAGAGTGATTTTGAAGCTCCGTCGCCACCGTCATCTGCACCAGCGAGGTAGCGAGCTCCATCGTCTCTCTCTTTCTCTCTAGATCTCTCTCTCTCTCTCTCTAGATCTCATACTGATTGTACCTTTATAAGGGTTTCTGGCTTTGAGTTGGTTAAGAAGTATGTTGGTAAGGGCTCTTGAATGGTTAGCGAACTTTTTTTTATGGCCAGGTTTGTCCGACTTCATTGATAACATTGTTATTACCAAAAAAATTATAATATCTTGTATATCAGCTAAATATATCTTTTTAGTCTACAGAAGTGTATATAGTTCCTCTTACATGTTTTAACTTGCAGTATGTGATATTCTTTTTGGCGACTTTCTCTTTTCTTTTCTTTTTCATATTTATTTTGGCTGTATTTATGCAAGTAAGGCTATCAGTTGATAAGACTAAAATGCTGTTTTGAACTGCTTTACCTGATCAAATTTGATTGGAAGACATACTGTTGAAGTTGTATTAACAACTTTATAATTTGGGGATAATAAAGTTAAGAACCCTGCATCGTGGACTGAGTTGTTCAATAATTTGTTAGGACTATTTAATAAACTTAGGTATCAATGAGTTTTTTTTAATAGAATAGTTATCCTATTAACTTCTCCACTAAATTTGTTTTTGTTCATAGTGGAGTGCAAGTTAACTTCTTGAACAAATATGTGGCATTTTTTCTTTGCATCTTTTTTATTATCTCTATGTATGTATGTTGCTATGTATATATATGTATGCAGTTAGATATTGAGATTCCTTATGAGAATTTACTTTCTTGCCCGTATGAATATGTATAAATGTTTATAATTTCAACTTTTTTTTTTTTAAAGGTACTCTTTGATTCTGAAACTGTGCGGTGGTTGAACCATGCAGTTGAAAAGATTTGGCCTGTTTGTATGGAGCCTATTGTTTCACAGAAAATTCTCCTCCCTATCATACCTTGGTTTTTGGAGAAGTACAAACCATGGACTGTGGTACGAGTCTACCCTCCTAAATACGATTAATTGCTGTCCTTGTTCTATTTTTCTGGTTCAAAATGCCTTCGTCTTTGAGGGATTCCCTATTCTACACGAACGTAAATTTTGTACAAAATTCGCATACAAATAATGTGCCTTTTTGGGGGTTATATTAATTTCAAACTAAAACCCCAATGTTATAACTTATAATTTGAAAAATGGCATTACTTACACCACATCATTTTGGATGAGTTTTATGTATGAAAATTGTGTTTTTAAATCATTTTTAATGTGTTGATGATTAGTTTTGAGAATTATTTGGGTATATACACAGAAAGACGCTGTGGTTCAGCATCTGTATATGGGACGATCACCTCCTGTGTTCACAGAAATGAGGGTTCTTCATCAAACCACTGATGACGACCACATGGTATGTAATACTGTCTTAGTCATGGTGGATTCATGTCAATAATGTATTACTTCTAGTCATAATCTGTTTCGTAGCCAAAATAATAGTTGAAATTCATTAAATGCAGGTTTTGGAGTTGGGAATGAATTTTCAGACTGCAGATGATATGAGTGCAATACTTGCTGTGAAATTAAGTAAGAGATTGGGTTTTGGAATGCTGGCAAAGTTGCATTTGATGGGCATGCATGTTGAAGGGAAGGTAATAAATTATTGTTAAATTTAAATTTTACTTTTACATCACACATCTATAATGAGTTATCCTTTGTTATACTATTCTTAATTTCATGTTTTCTCCCTGCATCTGAAATGTGTAATCTGTAGAGTACAGAATCGATCTAGAATGTTTTGTAATGATTTTTAAAATTGGAATAGTTGTCATGTGCCATTGATTGCGAAAAAATGACTAATGCTTAGTAATTTCTTCTTGCATTTAACAGAAAATGTCTTTCTTTGTCTCTTCTAGGTCTTGATTGGGGTAAAGTTCCTTCGTCACTAGCCTTTCCTTGGCCGTTTGAGAGTATGCTTTGTCAAGCCACCATATTTTCATATGACAGTGAAACCTATTTTCACTCACGGGCTTGATGTTACAGAACTTCCAGGCATTGCTGGGTGGTTGGTAAGTTATTGTCATGTTTCATGTGCAACGATTACTTCGACACGTCTCTCTCATTATCTCTTACTAATTTCTTTTTATTATTAAATCTTTCTTGTTGATTAGGATAAGCTTCTCGCTGTTGCGTTTGAGCAGACACTAGTTGAGGTGAATCTCTCTAGACTTTGATACTCCCTTGTAGTGTTTTAGTGTTTTCCTTATTCCATTGAGACAGTTTGGGCTCTCTTTTTGTATTTTCTCAAAGACATTAGCAGTTGATTATTTAGTTATATAGACTTTTGATTCTGAGTCTTCACAATATTTGCAGCCCAATATGTTGGTCGTTGACATGGAGAAATTCGTTTCGCCACAGCAAGGTAATTTTTGTGAAGAAAGAAATTAGGATTAGGCTCATTGCTTCTCAATTACTTAAAATATTAATATAACTCAACAACTATGTTGCTTCAGTATTCAGAATAGCATAGGATCTTATTAATTATAACTTAACAACTATGTTTCTTTTTCCCCTTTCATTGGACTTTATTTTCTCAAAGAAGAAAAAATAGATAGGTTTAGTTTTAGCTTAAAAATTAAAAAGTTACTAAAAAAAAATCAAAAAACCTATAACATATACTAAAAAGTCAAAGATTTCATTTTCTCTCTTTTTTTTTCTTCTTTTTTTTTAAAAAATGTTTTGTTCCCTCTTTTTTCCTAAGGAGTAAAGGCACTGGAAACCCATAAAAAAGAAACACAATGTAGGAGTTGATATAGGAGCATTGAATAGATTTGATCTACCATCTTTGGTATTTCAATGAAGAAAACTTACTAGCTTAGCTAATTAGGTATTCTTAGAAAGGTGAAAAATGGGTCTTGGGACCTGCTGTGTAAAAGATAAAACAATAAGCATGACCCAAGAGGAGCTAAAATTGTTGCACTTTCTTGAGTAGAACTCAACCCCAAAAGCTAGCTTTTGAGGTGAGGGTGCCCTCACGATTATATACATAACATTACTTTAGTAATTAGGCGGTGTGCCCTCACGTTATTGATGTTGTTTATTTCATTTATAGGTTGCTTTTTTAAATATGTTTACCCTAATTACTTTGTATTCACCAATTATCCCCATTTCTCTTTATGTTTCAATTGAGGTAGGGATCACACTGTTACAGTATTTAACATGCTCAAGGGTGGATCACAAATAGTTCCTTTAATATTAAGCATCTTCTATGCTAAAATAAATTAGAGAAGACTCTTGGAGCGGGAGTTTGTAGTTATTATTTTAATATAAATATAAGAAAAAAATCATAGTCACTTTAAGATTCTGCAAAATTTAAGATCTTAGTGCGATTTAGATCATTTGGCCCAACTGGGTTTGCAAAATTGTAAGATCCAACGATCCAGATTGGGATTCTAATAGGAAAAAAACTGACACTTGGACAGAACCTGTTTTTTTCAGGGTGTTGATACTGTGATCTATGAAAGATTGGCTGATGGAAACAATGATATTAAGAAAACATCCAGGGAGCACTTGGAACAATTTGGAGCTTCTAGATTGCGTACTCTTTGCCTGGCCTATAGAGATTTATCTTGTGATGCTTATTAGAATTGGAATGAGAAATATGTTCAGGCAAAACCGTGAGAAAAAATTGGATGAGGTATGCATCGGTTTTGAACAAATAATTTTTTTATTTCTGGAATCAAGATTTGGGTTCTTACAGGGGACAAGATGGAAACAACCATTAATATAGCTTATGGTTAGTATTTAAAAGAGTTTTGGCATCATTTATAAAAAAAAATTCTTACTATAGATATGTTGTTTCCTTATTTATTTATTTATTAGTAACAACTTAAATCATATTTCTCTGTTTTTCTTTGACTCAGCATGCAAGTTGATTGATAATGACATGAAACCGTTTATTATCAGTTCAGAAACTGATGAAATTAGAGAAGTAGAAAGCAGAGTAAGGAGCTTTCTTGTCTGGTTTGATTTTTCATGTAAATACATCAAATTCATTCTTCAGAGCGTTCAATTCAATATGTTAAAGAGAAATTTAGGGAACACAATTCCAACCACATCCCCCCACATGCCCCACATGCAGGTATGTGTGAGGGTCACGGTTGGAGTTGTGTCTCTAGAATTATTGTAATTTAAAAGTTGCTTTAAATTCTATGGCCAGGGTGACCAAGTGGAGATCGCACACTTTATGAGAGATGCAGTGAAAAGTCAGCTAAAAAGTGCCACGAGGAAGCAAAAACCTCTTTTCTTATTGTAGCTGGACCAAAATTGACTCTTGTGATAGATGGAAGTGTTTGATATATGCACTAGACCCGAGTTTAAGAGTAATACTACTGAATTTGAGCTTCAATTGTAGTTCAGTAGTTTGCTTCCGAGTTTCTCCTTTACAGAAAGCACAGGTAAGGATTGTCATTGTGGTCCACCCGATATATATTAGTGAAATATGTTTTCTTTTTTTTTCTTTTCATACTTACCCAAAAAAAGAAATATGTTTTCTTGATTTTGAAAAGAGTATGTGACTTTATGATCTTTTATACTATGATTGGAGTATACTTTGAGTTTGAACTTATTAATGCAGTGTGCAATGCAAAAAATATGCCATGCTTGGGCTTTTTAAAAATAAAAAAAATAAAAAATCATTTTTACAGTTAATGGTATACAAATTCTAGTCTAAACTTTTAACGGCATGATAAGAAACATTTGCTAAATATCTCGTCGGTTGGTTTATTATTACAATGCTTGCTTATTCAATAAACAATATATTTGTTTAGCAAAGTAGCATATTGAAATCAAGGTTGGGAATTTAATTGGGTGGCAGGTCATACTCTTAGAAGCCCAACTGCTATAATTTATTTATTTATTTTTCAATTGATGATTATTATTTTTTATTTTAAAACCAATTACAGCTCCGTTTGATAACATTTTTTTGGAAGGGCTTCTTGTATTGATCACAAAGTTTTGAAAATTTTAAGAGGGTGTGTAGACACCCCATTTTTGATCGACCTTAAGACTCAGACGTCACCAACTGAGCGATCGGTGATGTTGCATATTGTGCTCGTTCTGAGGTTACGGAGTCTCGGCTGAGAGCCTTGCCTCCGAACTTCGGGACTCTTTTGTGCTTTGCCTCGATTTGCGAATCAGGTCCTGTTTTCTCTGTTTTCTCTTCCCGAAGGGAGGGAGAGGTCTCGTAGACCATCTCTCAGTGGCTATAGGCTACGTTTCGTGGTCGTAGGCCATTTTTCCCATTTGGAGACCAGTTTTCGGAGTCGTCGGCCGTGTGCCTCGGTTCGGGACCGCTTAACTATCTCCGTTTGCTCCGGTTTTTGGCACACACCTTGTTTCCTCTCTTTAGAGGGACACTGTGGCTCGGGAGACCATCTTCGTGGTCGCACGCCACTTTCGATGCTTAATAGTCAGTTTTCGGGGCTCCCGGCTGCGCGTTTTGGCCCCCGAACCTTCATTTTGCATCGGTGTGGGTTCATTTTTGGCATGGACCCTAGTTTCTTTGTTACGAAGGTGGTACTATTGTGGGAGACCACCTTTTCTTCTTGGAGACCATCTTTCTCTTCGCCGCCCGATTTTCTTGTTAGAGAGCTAGTCTCCCTCACTTTTGGGCCACAATTTCTGGTCTCCTATACCACCACTAAGTTGTATTCACCTGGGAAACCACCAATCTTGGTAGGTCGACCACCTTTTTTGCTTTACCCTTTTGACCCCTTGGTCTCCCTCACTTTTGAGCCACAATTTCTGGTTTCCCATACCATCACTGAGCTGCATTCACCTGGGAGACCACCAATATGGGTAGGCCGACCGCCTTTTCAACTTGAACCTTTTGACCCCTGGTCGGCCAACCAGGGGGAGTGGTCGGCCGACCACCTGAACTGGTCGGCCAGCCTTCTTCTTTTTTGTCTCAATGAGTTGAAGCCAGCTATGCCAGCTGGAAGCCTCAGAATGCATCCTCCATACACGTGTATAGAGGATGTTTAAGCTAGCTTTTAAGCTTCTTTGAGAAGCTTTAGATCTTCTCTTCTATAAAGGGAAAGGTCCTCTTCCATTGCTAGGGTTCAGAATTTTGTTTAAGGCTCATGCATACACATCTCTTTGTATCTCTCTCATTTAGCTTCAAAGGTTGAAGTTCTTGGCCCCATTGCCCTACACCTCCAAGCACAACACCTCCACTACCACTCTAAACACCTTGGAACTGATTTTTAGAGGTTGAAAGCTTGCTACATTGGTCCAGAAGCTGCTGGCCCTCTTCTCTACAAGGGTAACACTCCATTTCCCTCTTTTTGACATTATTTTGCTTCATATCTTAGCTATATTTGAAAGCATTTCTAGGTTTTGTCATAAACTGAAAAAAAAAATTTTTGAGCTTATAAACATGTTTGTTTAAGACTTTTTTTTCTGTTTGGGGTCATCTTCCCCTTTGCATGCTTCATTTCCTCATGTTTAGGGCTATGCATTAGAGCATTTGTGTTGGCCTTGGCTTGGCCTTTTAGCCACTTCAGTGGCTAACATGTGTTTTTGTGCCCTAAAATCAGAGAGGGGTGACCCTCTCACCCCTTGATTTGTTTACTAGCTTTGTTGGCATTCCAAAGGGGCTCCTACTTGCATGTTTCAAAGCCATATTTTAGGCCCTATTTGGTGAGTTTTAAGGTCTGCATAGGCTCTATCCAGAGCCCATTTTTCCATATAAAGTGTCTATTATGCATGTGTAGAACAATCCTATGCAAGGCCTTTCAAAGGGGCTTTCACTTGCATGCTTCCTAGACTAATTTCAGGACCTTTTTGGTGGGTTTTAGGACCCTCATAACCTCTTTCTAGAGGTGGTTTTTCTATTTTGTGTGTCCATCATACATGTGTAGAATAACCCCTTGCATGGCCTTCCAAAGGAGCCTATCATTCTTGCATGCATTAACTGAGTTTCAGTGGGTTTTTGGGCATATTTTGGCATGACATACTTCTATTTTTGGCTGGTTTGGTGAGCTCTCACGTTCTTCATATAGTTGTAGTGCAAATCATGGTTCACTAGCTTATTTTGCATGCTTTGTTGACCCTTGTTTTAGCACTTTTTGGCCTTGCTTTAAATTGATTTTGTGCATATTTTGGATTTCCCTAGCTCTATTTTTGGTTCTCATGGTCGAATGATGCTTGTTTTGCATGCTTGTAGTTCAATACACTTGCCTCGCTTTGAGATTTGAGGTCTATTGCATGCATATACTGAGGTGTTTTCATGCTTTGGGGTCATTTTGCATCATATTTTAGAGCTTATGTGAATGCCATATCCCCATGTTTTCTTCTCTTTAAGTGTGCTTGAGAGTTGTGCATGAATGCCTTGTTTTCAGACCATTGAATGAACTTCATATCCATGCACTTTGAACCATCATTTTGGGCCATTTTCCCACTCTTCCAGACTTTCCTAGGGTTTGTTTGGGGTTGATTTTGCCATTCGTGCATTGCTTTGTGTACCTCTAGTGTAACGCACTTCACTAGTTTCGGTAATCGGGCCATCTAGCATGCATTGGGTAACATATTTGCATGATTCGGGACCATTGTACATCATGTTTCAGAGCTGAAAAATGTATGCTTGTATGCCATATTTCATCCTTTTCCATGCTTAGTTAGAGTTGCATGTTGTGCCTTAGGACCGGTCCATTGCATTCGTGCATGTTTGCATATATTTTGGTTGTCTCATTTTCATCATATGTGCACTGATTTGGGTGTGGCTGAGGTCCACTCATGTTGGTTTAAGTCCATCTTGCATTGTGTATGCCATTTAGTTCATGTTGTTGCATGATTTGATCATTGCATTGTGTACGCCTTGTTCATTTCATTGTGTTTGTTAGTCTTCATATGCATTGCGTATGCCATATAGAAACATCTTGCATCGAGTATGCCATTGATTATTTCATAGCATTGTGTATGCTAGTAGCATGTTTGCATGTCATCCCTTATATGTTTGCGTCATTCAGTGGCATTTGCATCTAGGTTGCATGTTAGAGTTGCATTTCATACATGTCATGCATATTGCATTGTGTTTGGGGTAGGGTTTAGTCTAAACACAGGAAACAAGGGACGTTTCGTACTCCAAGTGACGGATCGTGCCTCGATTCTCGGTCGCCGATACTCTTGACTATCCATGATAGAGTCGTTGGCTTTAGTTGCTTATATGTGCATTCATGTCCTATTGAGTTGTGCAATTCGACTCCTCGGCCATTATGCATCGAGATGCGTGATTGATGGCACGAGGATCGAGGACTACACTCCCTAGAGCTTGTGCAATGACGGGGAGAGTGGTCATGCACACATTTGTTGAAAATATATTGTCTTTTCTCTCTCTTGCCTTTGTTGCAGAAAAACCAGAAACCAGAGATGGAAACTGGTCGGCCGACCAGATTTTTTGGCAGGCCGACCACCCTCTTTGATCTCCACCACAAAGGGTGGTCGGCAGGTGGTCTCCCATGCTAGTAACTGGTCGGTGGCCTTCCCAAGGTGGAGTTTCAGCCTTTCTGGAGCTTTGTGCAACTTTCTGAAACTGATTGCAAACAAAGGCGAGTCGAGGCATTGCGATGGAATTTCCCGACAAAGCAACTTCGAGCATGCATGCATCTTTCATCATTCGGAATAAGAGCTGAGGCAGTCCATTTTATAGCTTGCATGCTAGTTTATTCGCTTTCCTAGTTAATTTGTTAATTAGTTAGGGTTTTTGTAATATTTAATTAGCTAGAGTAGTTAATTACTCATTCGGACTTTATTATTTATTCGGACCCTCCGAGCGAGGGCACAATTGTAATAAGTGTGTGTGTGTGTGTGATGTATGTCTTCCAACCCCACGTCTTTCTTCCTTTTATTTACCAGCTTATGATGGTTAGATTAGGGCATGTTTCAATTAGCATACTTATGCTTGCATGTTTGCATCATTCATTTGTATTGCATGCACCGGGCTTGGCGCATCATACTAACTACATTGTATTTCAATTCCAAGTTGAATACGTGTTAGTTGTAGCATCTCATATGCCATCTTAGAATAGCCGAGCCTATCTTAGTTGCATTTTGCATGTGTTGCATTAGCCATCTTAACATGAACTAGGATCATGCATTGATTACTAACTAGTTTTTGTTTTGGCTAGGAGTACTTGGTAAGTGTTTATGCTTTAGCATCCTTGCATGTGTATGAGTGATTGCCATGATAGCATGCTTACCATGAGGCTATATGCTTATGTGATATAACTGCTTGAATGCCTATGGGTGAAGGTTGGGTTGCTTGAGTTAGAATGATTCGTCGAAACCCGTATTTTAGCTTACTTGAGAGTAGCAAACTTCGATCCATTTTCAATACAATCGGATGTGCGATGTTTTGTTCCAACTTAGGCAATCTAGTCTATACTTGTATGCTGTGCGCATCACATAGTAAATCTAGGCTAATAACCGGAATAAGAATGCATAATGTTTTCAAAACTCAATATCATGGTTAGTAGAGGCTGATCTTTGATCGGGCAAGCAGGGGTACTCACGAAGTGACCTTCCCCAATCGTACCCAAGTTCCCGAACCGAGGCAACTTTGGTGATGACGGACACGTGGCCTTAGGCACGAGTCAGGGTTTCCTAAATTTCCCAAAATAAAATATTTAGATGGCGACTCTGTATTTGGCAAAGCAGTCCATGTTTGGCACTTCTTTCTAAAAAATCTGTTTTCCAAAATGATTTGCCAGATTTGGACTCTTTGATGATTCATCGGTCTTGCATTGCACTCTGTGAGATTAGATACAGGACCGTGACATTTGAGTCTGAACTATAGTGAGCCCCAAATGAACAAAACGGGATTTCCCTCTCGGGACGTTCGGGGACGTCTACAGGGTGTTAGTCATATACAATTTTGCGATCACTTCCAGTTCTAACAGTGTTGATTTGAATGGCAAGATGTTTGGCCTTTGGGATGTCAGCATAACGGTCTTCAATTGTCTTGTAATATCTATTAATTTGCAGCTTCTTCTGATGTGCAACACGATTACGAAGTGGCATCAAATAACTGTTGGAGGAAGCATTGTAACATGGTTTATATTTGTCCTTGTATATACAGGTGTTTACACTCCTAAGGTGAGTCCTCTTCTTGTTTTAACCACTTACTGAATTAAATACTCTATGGCAGCAGAGCTAAAAAGCTTTTTTTTTTTTTTTTCAATTGCCTAGAGCTAATATACAACTTAAGTCTCTTATTGAATTATAGGTTGTGGATTCACTTAGTAGTCATCCCACTGTTCGGCCAATGTCACATCCCAAGAGGTGAGCAATCATTTAATCAACTTTTTTGACAAATATCATATCTTATTAATTACAATACTTGCTCTTATTAAATATAGGTTCATCTTTCAAAGAAAGAGAAGAAGAAGAAGAACTAACAAGGTAAAAGTACTAACATAAAGCATTAGTTTTTATAAGCACCTTTAATCTTTTAGCTCTGATTGCTAAAGCACCTTTAATCTTTTAGCTTAGGATTTCTGTTAGGGTGAATAATAGTGATCTGTATTTTTATATGAATGAATTATTTTTTTATCCCTATATAATACAACTGTCGCCAACCTTCGTCTCCGTGGACCTAGGGTTAGGGTTTAAATATCTACATACATTCCCCAATTTCATATCACATGCTCTCTCCCCACCTGACTCTCTTATCTCTATATCCATCTTCGCATCGAAACTATAAATCAATTTTTATTTGTGTACGATTTTATCGATTCACTTTCCCCACCAAATGGTTCACCCTATAAATTGTTTAAATTCTTTAGGTTTTGAGGATGAGAAGGAGATCTCAATACCTTGATCTAGGGTTTTAGGGTTTCAATCCCCAAACCCAAGTTGAGATCATTAGGGTTGTGAATTGAGCTAGGGTTTAGATTTTCATAACCAATATAATTCACTCTATAAATAGTTGAATTTTGGGGGTTTTCAGGATGAGAGCAATGCCTGTGATGACCCTGATCTAAGCTTGGAGTTTCCACTTCCAATCACCGTTTCCAGATCATCAACATTGTACACCATACTGGGTTTATAGTAATTTCTCTTAATGACCAACTATTTGCTATGTATATTTGATTTTGGTAGGGTTTGGACTCTGGAGCTAGAAATTGGGTTACAAGTTTGGGATTAAAGTTTTAATTTCTTTTCTTTTTTTTTGGGTATGTTTTTCAATCATAATTTTAGGTAATCAATACTGTAAATGATACTGGGTTTATAGAAATTTACATAACAAGATAGGGCTTTTAGCTTTTGATCGATTCTTCACAATCTGTATGCTTATTCAGCTATTACTTTAACCTGTGGTGCTCTGATAATGTTTTATCTCAAAGAAATCTCTGTTTTCGGCCATGGTACCAAAACAGCTCAAAAGCTTATAGGATCAACACCACACGACCAGTTGTTGATACAAATATCTGATTCGTTTGCCGGGTTGCTTTTATTTGTGATTGGGTTACTGCTGTTCATGGTAGCTTTTGTTGAGGACAGAGCGTTTCAGAGTTTCTTTGCCAAAGGTTGTGTCCTTCTTCATGTCTCAACGGCCCTCTGGAGGGTGTATTTTGAGAGGAGACTCGATAATTTGGCTCGAGATTGGCCAAGGCAGTTAGTTGGTGATTTTGTGTTAGCACTTTCATGGGTTTTCTTTCTGATTTACTCCTGGAGGGAGGAGTATGATTAGCAGGAAGAAGAAGAGCAATTGACCATTGTGGTTGAATGCCTTTTTTTATTTGATATGAAGTCCAGGGTTGTAAATTTGTTGCTTAATTGTGCTAAATGGGAAATTATGTGGATAAAATGGAATTAAAATGATCAACAATTTGGGTTAATGAGCTGAGTGTTATTTATATTTGGAATGATCTATATATTTTTAGTTTAATCAAATAAAATTAGCATAATTTCAAAAAAAAAAAAGAGAGGATATGACGGCGTTTCTACAAACGCCTCTTAAACCCTACATATTAACGGTCATTTTTTAAAAAATATATGATTGCGTTTTTCCAAAACGTCACTAAATATTGTAAGTGACGTCAGCGTGTATTTAGTAGGACATTTGGCGGCGTTTGCCGCCTATACTAATATCACGACATTTTTAAAATGCCATAAAGCTATAGCGACGGTCGCATCCTCGGCGTTTGGTGCTAAGCGTCACAAAAAGAATTGGCGGCGTTTTTGGCATTTATAGCGGCGTTTTTTAAACGCCACTAAAAGTTAAATTTCTTGCAGTGACAACTCAATAAATTGCCTATAGGCTTACATCTTTAAAAATAAAAGAAAGGGTTTAACCCTTTTACATCAATGGTATTCCGCCCACAAATAAAAGGCCCCGTGGCCAACAGGTAAAGAAAATCCATGACCTTGAAACACTTCTCGATGTTCACCTGAAAAAGGATTAGCAACGTGAGATGAACATAAAGTCCATTAGGGATCTCAACATGATCCTAAACAATAACAACTTACAGATAGCTATGATCATGAATGCTTAGTCTCATACTATAATAATAATGTGACGGTTTATATAGAAATATACGTATATAAGAACTTTTCTCAAAATCATTAATTTCATTCAATAATGTAAGCAATTCACTTTTCTTTCTTTTTGTTACCTTTTTCCAAATTCTTATGACAATAACAAATTCTAGAAAACAATTTCACCAAGCCCATTACGTTTTCTCTCATTTTCCGGACTTGCACCTGATTTGCCTTTTCAAAACATGTTCACAAGTATTCAAAGTCTTTCACATTTTTCACAATCTCAACACAATACTTACGTCCGTTTCCAACACATTCATAACTACACAAGTATGCCTTTAATACAAAAGGAAAACAACAAGCAATCAATAACTATCTGCTTCAACAATTGAGGCAACACGGCCTTCTAGAACAATAACCATCACAACCCATGATATACCCAGATACACTGAGACAATAATGATAAATAAATTCTACTCTACCTGTCTTAAGCACGGTAAGCCAATGATACACCTTTCCACAATGAAATGCCAATTTACCAAACACCGATTGGAAGGTAATGGTACCTCTGCCAAGTTCTCCAGGTGCTAGCTAGAAGGTAATGGTACCTCTCATTCTAACCGCGGGCAATACTCCAGGCACTAGCTGGAAGGTAATGGTACCTCTCATTCTCAGCACAGCATACGTTACCAATCATTACAACATGACAAAGTATAACCAACAAGTGTAATGCATACACACAAACTATTCAACAAAGTACAACCAACATAAGTGTAATGCATACACACAACTATTCAACACAATGATGTCATCTTCTACCGATGACCAAGGACAAAACCTCTAAATGTATGTATTCAACACACGTATTATAATAATCCAACTCTCATGAGATTTTAAATCCAACAACAACAATAGTAAAATAACTAAGGACAAAACCTCCAAATGTATGTATTCAACACACGTATTATAATAATCAACTCTCATAAGATTTTAAATCTAACAACAACAACAATAATAAAATAAAATATAATTAATCCAACCTCAAGTTAATTTCTGAAATTCACATATGATTTCATTCTTCCTTTTTAAAAAATCAATCCTCTTACTTTCCAAGTTAACATACTCCACTCTTTATCCCAATCCATTCTTTTCATTTCACAAAACTAATTCCATGGATATCAAAGCCATAACCCAACTCAATTTAATATGTTCAATCCAAAATAATTCCTATGCCATAGTTAATTCTCCCTTTTAGCTATTAACACATTTACACAACCCATAATAACAATTTCCAAACATTATTAAACTTTACCAATTTTTAATTCACCAAGTCAAAACATTAAATTAGGGCTTTTTCTTCTTTCAACATAAACATGCTAGATTACTCCCCAATTAACCCAAACAATAATCAATTTAACAATCTCATTCCCAAATAACAAACCCTAGGTTCCCTTTCATGACTTTCAAAGAAATCCATAATGGATATGATTTTAATGCAATACAAATCTACCACATATCTGTCTATAGATGAGGTATTGAAAAGGAACAAGGAAATTCCTACCTCAAGATTTGAAGCTAAAGATGAAGACCCAACTTGAAAGTCCAATGAAATCGCAAAACAATCGGTAAAAGCCTTGATCTATGCTTGCACTTCAACATTCTTGAAAGATTTGGGGTGAATCTTGGGTAAATAGAAGAGAAATCAAGAGTTTGGAAGGTTAGGGTTTCGTTTTGGAGGATGGAAGGAGAAGAGAGGGAGAAAAAAAAGAGTTTTAAGGCCAAAAAGTCACTTTATAATGTCTGTTAGTGATGTGCTCGCTCGAGCGAAGGAAGCTTGGCTCGAGCGTACAAAAGAAGCTCTCAGAATTTCTAAAACTTGCATAGCTCGCTCAAGCAAATAAAATCTCGCTCGAGCGAGCATGCTTCTAGCACAAAAAGGCAAAATTTAAACAGGTATAACTTTTTCGTCCGGACTCCATTTAGGGTCGTTCTTGTGTCCAAATTGAAGCTCCGGAAGTAAGCTTTCCAATGGTTTTAGCCTCACATCAAAATTCAAAGTATGGAGAGAGAAAATGATGAAAGAGTGAAAGCTACTTAATAACAATTATTCAAATTTGAAGTTTCTGATTCAATCTCACCCAACCACTATGGTAACACCTTAACCAAGGCTCAAATAACGAATAAGAAGGTTCTCAATCAAGGGAATAAAGGAGTCAAATATAGTTCTATTATAACAGGATGCACGGAGTGTTATACGCTCTCTCTAACAAGAACCAAAGAAGAGACTAACAAAAGAAGATAGGAAAATTTTCTTTGGTGTAAAAAACCATCTCCAACTTTTTATCTCAAAACACCATCTCATTTTCCATTACAAAACCTCTCTAAAATAACCTACTAAATTGGAGGAGAAAGGCCTCTATTTATACTAGTAGAGAAGAGCCTTTGCCATGAAGGCTAACATCAATAGGGTCATCAAATGTCATCAACTCTAGCCATTAAGGCTAGAGTTACAAAGGTTCAAAACTCCAAAACCACTATATAAATCATAATGTGTATATAATGCATAAGTTTTGAGAATTAAACTAGATGGGTTACAAAATGGATATGAGTGTTGGGTCATAACCCGATCCAAGTCCAATCTTAAACACATGCACAACTAAGCCCAGCACAGCTTAGCCCAAAGCTCAAGACTAGGTCCAAGTCCAAATTTAAGACCAATCCTAGCACTTGCACAAGTACAAGTCTAGGCCTAATCTAAACCAAGACTATCCAAATCTAAACCCAACTTTATTGATGCCCACTTTATGAGACAATCTCATTCACAACTCAGGTTTCAGCTCATTATTTTTGTATTGCAATCTTCTCACTTAAGAAAATACAAAGCCACTCAGACCCCCCTTAACCAGTGATTGGGTCCCACACTTTAATTTTGAATTAAAGTTGTCGAAAAACCATTATTTTCCAACAATCCCCCACGTGAATAAAATTGGCCGAATAAAGAAAAACAGACAACGCTTAACAACAAAGACTCAGAGAGAGAGCACACAAAATAAGCCTACATCAGAAAAGGTAGCTATTGGCCTTGTTCATTTTATAGTGAAAGCCTATCGGATTTACTGGCTGACTAGTGAAAGTGATGTCTTGAACTGTTCTTTTGTTTGTTTAAATCGAGATAATAGACCTTACACAGGAGTTACTCTAACCATTGTTTTTGTTCTCACTGGTGTGTTCGGTTTGGCCTTGGAAAACTAGCATGATTCAGAGAATGTTTTTAAAGAATTCAGCCTTGCCAATTCTTAAAGAAGTGGTTCCACTTCGCACCTACATAGGTGACCTACATAAGGTATCTCACTATACCATGGTTGACTATTCACAGCACTTAAGTCATTAAAAGTATCAGCTTAACCTTCTACCCCATAGGGTATCACTGTATTAAGGAATGGGTAGGAGGATTTACCTTCATAGTGACTCACCCGTTACACGCAATTAGGTTGTCCTTTTGAACCTAGATCTTGGGATCTCTAGTCAACTAGGTTAGGTTTTCCGTTCCGGTAACATTCGATAAAGGCCTTAACCCCATTCCTTTTGACGACTTTTCTACTAACTCTCGATTTAACCCTTTCGTTAACGGATCCTTAATACCGTCCTTAGACTGTAAATAGTCTATATTGACAACACACGAGAGTAGATGTCGTATGAAATTATGTCTTTGACAAAAATGTCTAGACCTTCCATCTGTGCCATACCAATACTTGATTGGTTGTCACAAAGTATACAAAATTGCTAGCATAAGTTTTGATCAACATGGAATATCCTTAAAAAACTGGCAAAGCCATTCAGTTACTTTAGTGGCTTTATCTAAAGCACTGAATTCTGATTCCATCATTGATCTTGTGATACACATTTTCTTGGAAGATCTCCAAGACACGGTTGTAGCTCCAATTTAGAGAAAACATATCCACTAATGAATTCATAATGTTTGTATCAGATATCCAGAAGGCGCCTTTGTACCATTCTAGTACAACTGGATATCAAGTGTTATACAACCCATAATCCTAGGCGTAGTGTAAATAATCCAACACTCACATAATGCCTTTCCAATGAGTAGCATTAGAATTACTCGTGTATCTACTAAGTCTGCTAACAGAGTAGGCTATGCCTGGCCTTGTATAACTCATCAGATACTTTAAGCTTCCAATGACCTGAGAATATACTAGTTGAAATACATTTTCACTATTATTCTCGACCAAATGTAGACATAAGTCTACCAGTGTCCTTGACACACTTGTATCTGATTTACTAAATTTCTCAAGTATGTTATCAACATAATGGACTGAGAAAGTACAATACTACTAGATGTTCTGGTAATCTTAATATCCATAATCACATCTGTAAGGCACATGACAAACTTAGACTTCAACATTCGTTTGGTAGTATTGAACATCTTCTCATAACTATCAACAATGAGCATGTCACATACACATAGACACAACATGACATATACTATTGTCAATGCCTTTGACATAAACATATTTGTCAATACCCACTTGACAACATAGTGCAGTCAAATTTCTCATACCATTGTTTCGGTGCTTATTTCAAATCGCAAAATGATTCTTAAGCTTATAGTCTTTCCTTGTCCTAGAACCGACAAACCCTTCGTTTTTTTCCAAAAAGATTTGTTCAACTAAATCGTCATATAGGAAAGCTATTTGACATTCCATCTTGATGTATCTCTAGACTTCATACAATTGTGATCACACTCACCATAATTGGTGATCACGTATCAAAGTAATCCAGGCCTTCTCTTCGCCGGTATCCTTTGATAAGAAGCATGTCTCGTTGGTTTTTATTCACTTGCATCCCAAGGATTATTACCTTTGCAAGATCAAGTTAATTTAATAACTACTTTCTAGAAAAATCACAATTTAAAAGAAGCTTTTAGCCTCACTAGCCACCGTATAGGTGTAAGAAGATTAGATAGAAGAACTTTAAAGTCCTAGTCTGTTAATATATTCTAGGCTTATCTCTTTCCTCATGAAAATTGGTTCCTCAATTTCATGATAATATTCTTGTGTAAATCTGAATATCAGATTCGTCCACAAGAAAACCAATATGCATTACTATATTATGCATAACCGTTGAACACAAAGTCAACGGATTTTTAGATCTATCCTACACTCTTGGGTTTAGGTATTGCCACCTTTTGCATGACACCTCCATATTTGCCACCGTTTACATGACACCCCTACATTTGTAGCATTTATACGAAGGCTCCCGACCTCTCCAAAAATTCATACAGGGTCTTTAAATAATTCCTTGTGTCAGAATGATTATGAAACTCTCAAAATCAAATCACATAAAACACATTCCCAGACCATCATCAACCAAACTAGGTCTTTTCCAAATTCAAGGCACCAAACAAGTCTGGTCCAACAAGTCACTTTGAAGTCAATAGCCTTACTATTAGGAAACACAGATCTAGTGTTCAATAGTCTACTATTTGGAACTTCATAATATGGCCAGTAGTCATATCACTAGGAATCACTAATTTCTTAGCATGTGGTCAACATACTTTATGCTATTAGGAATCATAATGTTTTGACCTGTGATCAGTAGTCACTTTACTACTAGGAATCACAACGTCCTAATATAGGATCAATAGACTCTTTCATTACTAGGAATTATCATGTCTTGACATATGATCAGTAGTCTCTTCACTACTAGGAACCATCAGGTCTTGACATGTGATCAGTAATCTGTTTGTAACACCCCAATTTTTTTTATACCCAAATGATAATACGATAACCATGGTTCTTTAAAGTAAAATTGAAAATCAATCCCCATACTTGCATTACATGATACAAATAGTCTTTAGGCGATAATACATTTACTTCAAATCAAAATAACATAAACAAATAGATACCTCCAAGGGTTTACAAGTTTCCAAGGCTTAGGCCTGGTTACACAAAATGGTTATTCAAACCCACACAAATACAGCCCTTGGCTTACAAACAGAGTTACAGCAAAATGAGAGCCTTGTACTCTCAACACATATTTCCTCGCCTTTAGTTAGGCGGAATCACCACGTCTTTTCCTGCACAAAAATCCCGTAGGGTGAGCATAAAGCCCAGTAGGAAATCCTTAACAAAGTATATACATTTTATACAAGTCTCAAGAGATGAATGTACATGGCATGCTATGTCTTTTTGCAAATAAATCATATCTTTATCTTTTGAAAACCATCATGCTCAATGATACCATGAAATGTCCATTGTTCAAAACTTAACAATTTAATTCAAGGGGTGGTAAATATAATTCTGATAATCCCTAAGTCGGTGTCAGCAAGTAGACTATACGGGTATTACCAAATTGTCATTTTTACCGGTATTAACCGGAAGGCTCGACACCTATCCGTGCGGGTTTTTGGTCTTTCACCCAAGATTCTCAGGCCAACTTATTCAATATCATCTACACCACCTATCAAGACTTACCAATGTATTTATCCCAAAATCATTCCATGAAAACTTGTTTCTTAACATTCTTTTCTCAATGCAGGTTTTCAAATCAACTTTCAAAGTTTAATGTAATCAAATGAATTGATATGCCAATTTCACAAAATGAATATAAATACTTTTATTCCAATTCATCATCCGAGGAATAACACAATTCCCTCTTCTCAAGTATCCTCAACAATTAGTCATTTCAAGACTATATCAACGTTTTGAACAATAATTTTCAAAATGAACAACAATTCTCATATTTTCTGAAATTCATCACTTATATAAATATAAATAAGAAAATTTCCAAACATCCATTTATTTTAACACACAAAATAAATATAACAATATCATTCATGGATTTTCAATCTCTTTTAAAAATCTCCAATTTTTAGGTTTTCTCACCAAAACTATACAACTCAAATCTTTTGAAAGAAAACTTTCCAAAATCATCGTTTCTTCAATCAACGAAGATCAAAACCCATAAGATCATTTTAAAAGAACAAGAGACAAACCCATAAACCCACAAACCCACTTTCAAAATCGCTCAACTTCTTGAATCAACAATCAATTTTCAAAGCAATCGAAGGATGATTTTGAAAATCATCTAGATCTTGCAATATATATATATATATATATAACTCTAAGAAAATCCCTACCTCAAGTATTAAAGAAGAATTGAGAGGAAACCCTAAAATCGACGATGCCTAAACCCGATCTTCACCACACATAACGAAGCCCTCGAGATGATAACCAACTTTGGTGAAGAACTTAGGTCTAAATCCCAATGGATTTGGAGAAATCAAAGAGAGAAGATGACTTCTAGAGAGAGAAGCTCCAGATCTGGAATTCTGGAGAGTTTTAGAGAGAGAGAGGACTGAAAAAGTGATTTGAAATATTAGATTCATGAACTGATATAATATGGTCCGCTCGAGCGTGGAAAGCCCCACTTGAGCGTCAAATACACCTTCCCAGTACTTTTGCAGACAGGTCAAACTTCTGGAACCAAACATTCTCCGCTTGAGCGCATAAACGACCGCTCGAGCGGACAAGCATCTTCGAATGCATTTTGCATTTTTGCTTTAGGGGCGCTGCCTCTCGACCCCGCCAAGGGGCGATCCCCCCTGGACCCCCATGAGCTGGCCGGGCAGCTTGATTCCCGACATAGTCAGCGAAGTGGCAAAACATGAAAGATACGCTATAACCCAATACAAACATGAGACATTACCTGTTCCAAACACACTGCTACAATCCGATAACCAAAATAAGGGGAATACAAGGGACTAAGATACGTAACACAGTTCAAAACCATACCAACCTGAGCCCGGAACACCACAAAGAGACGGGTCAAAATCGGAATCGTTACACTGTTCACCACTAGGAACTATAATCTCATAACTGTGTAGTCAGTGTGATCTAACACGTCCTAGGAACTACCAGTTTTCTATCTTTATCACCAGTGATCTTGTACTCACTAGGAGCCACTAATTTAAGAATATATTTGAAATTTAAAAATTCAAAAATATATTCACCCACCCTAATAGGTTGTCTCATATTTGCTCTTAAGCAAAGTTACATAGCAATTATACATGCTATAATTGACACAAGGATAACATACTAATTGCCTCTGATTAATTCAGAGATATTATCATGCAATCTTATGATTTCCTTTAATCACACTTGATCTATCTAGTTCTTCCTTTAAGAACCTTGCAAGGCTTTAAAGTTGTTAAGTGGAACAACACTTTCTGTTGTCACCTCTTGAAGCCATTTCTGAAAAATCACAAAAGAATTTCACTATTATGTTTTTCCAGAAACTAAACTTAACACTAGAAAATCCAAAGTCTGAAATTTAATTCAAAATTGATCTCACTACTTACCCTAGAATCAAACATGGTTTAGAAAGTTTTTAGGAAGACTGGAGGGGTCACACCACTCCCACTTAAGACCTAGTTAACCCTAGACAAAACTTTTAAGAGCATGTTGATTCCTAGTCCATGGGAAACAAATTTAAAATTAATTTTTTCAAGGGATAAATTAGGTTAAAACAAACTAAGTTTGCAAAACTTACAAGCAATTAAAAAATGCTATCAGAATTACACCACTCATAAAAGTTAACCGGTTCTCTCAGAACTGAGCCTATTATTTTTGAATAAAAATCAGGAATATTTTAACTAATGCTAAAATTTGGTTTCTTTTTCCAAAACAAAATACATTGGAAATAATCAAATTATAACCAAAGACTTTCTCAAAACTTGGTTTCCTATCACTTTGGGAATAAAAAGATTAAACCCAAAGACTTCCTCTAACCATAAAGATTTGAAATCAAATCCATCTTAGTTGTCATTTCGGAACAAATAAGAAATACTCTTTAGCCAAGGCTAAATTTTGATTTCTATTATAGAAAACCAAAACACTTTGGAAATAATAAAATTAATCCCAAAGACTTTCTCTAAACCTGAAGGCATATAATTTCTTTCCTTTCCCCTTTCCTTTCACTACGGTGAGACTATTACAAATTAGAAATTAAAACCATTACAAATTAAAATGGAAATGCAACTACAGCTGTTACAATTACAAATTGTCTAAATCTGCAAAAAGGAGTTTATGGTTGCATTTGTAATCGTTTGTTTAGCCAAGAACACACTTCTTCGCTTGTAGTGTTTATCTTTGTATAAAACACATTACAAAACTCTATTCTCGTTGCCACTAACTCCATGCTCACTGTTCATATACACATTTGGATACAAGATGAGTTAATGAACCAACAAAGTGAATATTACACAAGTAATTTCAGCTATAACTCGCAATGTATAATTCAAAGGTGAAAAACCTAAGTGATTCGTGATTAGATCAAGATTTAATTGTGCCAATTCCCAAACAATTAAAACTAACAATCTAAATCATCAAGCACGTACGAAAGTGATTTAGATTGTTGTTTCAGAAATAATAAATAGACACAAACGATTTTACGTGGAAAAAATCACTATTGGAGCGCCTCCAATTGTGATTAAAAAACCATGAGCGAAATGCCACAAATCAATCCACTATGAAGGAAAGAAAGAATACAAAATACCCAAACAAATTACCTTAACGCTGTCAATTTGTCTTCAACGCTTTGTATATCTTTCACCGCAACCTTCATCTCAGAATAGATTAGATTGATGTTGATTCCACAACATCCACGTCGACTCAACGATCGCGCACAGCTTCGAACACCTTCGAACGCTCCACACTTGAATCTTCGAATTCCACGAAAGAAGAACACTCCTGAAGATGATCACTCAAAGAACTCTTCGATGTGTATTATCCGACCATGTGAGTTTAATACTCAAGCAAACATCAAAGGAAAACTAGCAAACTAGTCTCAAAAGAAAGCCCTAGAGCCCTTAAAACAGATCTAGCAAAGTTAACCCTAAAACTGACTTAAACAAATACTTATAGAAAATAGAGGCCGCGAAGGTTGCTCAAGCGAAGACTCTCTCGCTTGAGCGAGGAACCAAATATGCGTGTTTTCCTTAAGTGGCGTCACTCGAGCGCACAATCTTTCTTCCGAGAATATTTGCAGACATAGACAAATTCTGGAAGTAGGACTTCTTCGCTCAAGCGAGCAAGGAAAAACAAACAGGAAAATTACAACCCAATAAACAATGTTTGTTCATGGAGATTGACAAAACTAAGGGACCTAACAAAAGGCTATAGATGCATTGCAGTTACAAGAATGTCATGAGTTGCATGGTTATAAATCAATTATACATAAAGGAATATTATGGTTATAATGTTGGCAATCCAACCATGCAACTATGAGCAAATATATATAACAATAGAGTTAAACTCCCACTTATCATTCCATGAATACAAAATATTTTGGAGTAATTCCATTGATTATACATCAAGACATGAAAGAACTCACAATTGATACAACAAAAAATAAATAGAATAAATAAGAGTTAATATCACTACAATGCCAAGTTATACCACCATGCTATAATGCAACATAATCATAAGTAATCACAGAAAGAAGACCATTATATAGAAAAAACCAAAACTGTTTTACCAAATTTCCTCCTAAAACAAACTTGTTTGTAAATATTTTATACCATTGAAAACCTTTTGACTAGATGAATCTCTTGAAATTCTCAAAACACGAATTACAACACTTTGATTTTCCCAGAATTTAATTAATCAAATTAAATCGAAATTATCACTACACTTTCAAAACAACATATGGAATAAAATCGAAATCAAACTGAACTATAAAGTGAATAATTAAATTCACTAAAATTCTGAAGGTCCAATATTATTCCTTATTCCATGCAAAGGTAATCCTGTTCGAATAAAAAATTATTAGTCCAATTTACTAATTCTAATTTATTTTATTTGTTCGCATTATATATCTTTCTTTCTTGCTTAGGTAAGCCTGTAAAGAAAGCTAGCTACAAAAGAAAGCAAATAACAAACAAATCAAATCAAATAGTAAGAATCTTACATTATAAAATTCTTATTTTTATAAACTCCTACCAACTTAAACATTAACAATCAAATAACTCATACAATAACAACTAACTAACATAAAATAAATTGTATGAATAAATTATTAGAAATAAACAACTCAAAACAATCCACTAACTTTAGGCAATTAAATTAATTTTAATTCCAAGAGTTACTAGAATAAATTAAAATAAAAGCTAAATTGTTTTTTCAAAAGCTATTTATAAAAAATCTATTTTAAGATTGTTGGTATTTTTTCTATAATAATACATGAAAAATATATAAAATAAATTAAATAGAAATGACAAAACAATTTTTTTTATTAAAAGGTTAAAATACAAAATAAATGACACAACTAAAAATACAAAAATGAATTAGATTACATTACTAATAGAAAAATTATTAACATGGATAACTAAATATTAGAACTCATCTTTGTAAACTAAATATTGAAAAATTTAAGAACAAATGATAAAGAAAGAAGCAAACCGAGACAGTTTTCTTAAAACAGATTCACCGCCTTGTAGACACCCATTTTTGACAGACCTTAAGACTCAGACGTCATCGATTGAGCGCTCGGTGATGATGCATGTTGTGCTCGTTTAGAGGTTTTAGAGTTTTGGCTGAGAGCCTTGCCTCCGGGCCTCTGAACTCTTTTGTGCTTCGGCTCGGTCTGAGGACCGAACTTTGTTTCTCTTCTCGGAGGGAGGGAGAGGTCTTGTAGATCATCTCTTTGTGGTCGTAGACCGCTTTTCCCGTTTGGAGACTAGTTTCCGATTTTTGGATCCCTCGGCCGTGCGCCTTGTCTCGGGACTGCTTAACGTTCTTCGTTTGGCGTGGTTTTTGAACCACACCTTGTTTCTTCTATCTAGAAGGACACTGTGGTCCGGATGGACACTGTGGTCTGGGAGACCACTTTTGTGGTCGTATACCACTTTTGGTGCTCAATAGCTGGGTTTCAAGGCTCCCGGCTGCGCACTTTGCCTCCCGAACTCTCGTTTTGCATCCGTGTTGGCTTGTTTTTCGTACAAACCTTGTTTTCCTTGCTTGGAAGGTGGTACGAGAGTGGGAGACCAGTTTTTTCCCTTGGAGACCACTTTCCTTCCCACCAGCCAGTTTTCTGGTCGGGAAACTGGTTTTCTTGGTCTTTGGGCCACCTTTTTCTGGTCTCCCACCCCACCATTGGCTTGTTTTCAGTGTGGAGGCCACCAATTCCCCCTGCCGACCACTTTTTTTCTGGGAGACCACTTGAAGTGGTCGGCCGACCACTGCAAGTAACAGGCCGACCACTTTAAGTGGTCGGCACCTCTCCCCCTGTTTTAGTAGACTGTGTGGATGCCAACTGTGCCAGCTGGAGGGCACAGACTGTATCCTTCATACACGTGTATGAAGGGATTGCAACCAAGTTTTAGCTTCTCCAAGAAGCTTGAACCTTTGTTTTTCTATAAGAGAGGCTCTCCCTCTCTATGGGAGAGGTTCTGAAATTTTCCTAAGGCATTAGCATATCTCTTTCTCTATATCTCTATATTTGGTGCCTAAAGAGTGTGTTGTTCTTCACTTTTGCACCACAACCCTTAACCATACACCCCCATCATTGAACTGAGGTTCTTGGAGGACATTTTTGGAGGTTAAAAAGCTGATTCTTGGCTGAGAAATCAGCTGGTTTTGCAGTGCTTCAAGGGTAACCTCTTTTCTCCCTTTTAAGCTTTATTTTGGTTGCTCTATTGGTCTCATTTTCATGCTTATTTAGGCCTTGATTTAAACTGGAAAAAGTTTTGTATTTAAGTGTTTTTGATGTTTGTTTAAGGCCTCTTGGGTGTTGAGGGTCTTCTACCTTCTTGCATGCCTTGTTTGGCCTTGTTTTGTGCCATGGTTTAAGGCCTTTGGGTTGGTCTTTGCTTGGCCTTTTAGCCACTGAAATCCAGTGGATTTTCAGTGGTAGGCATGTCATTTTGAGGCCTCAAATCAAAGGGGGGTGATCCCTTCTCTTCTTGTTTTGTTTGCTTGCATTTTTGGCCTATCAAAGGAGCATGCATCTTCATACTTTCAAGGCTTGGTTCAGGCACTTTTTCATGACTTTTAGGGCTTGCCTTAGCTCTGTCTATGGCTGGTTTGGCCACCTTATGTTTGCTTCTTGTATGTGTAGTGTATTCCCATTTGTGGCTCATCAAAGTAGCATGTCTTTCTAGCATGTATTGGCTCAATTTCAGTAGATCTTTGGCCATCATTTGACATGTCATGACTCTATTTTTGGCTGGTTTGGTAGCCTCTTGCATGCTCCATATGCTTGTAGTGTAAATCTCGTTTACTAGCTTTGTATGCATGATGTTTTGGCTCATTATCCTAGCATATTTTGGCTATTCTCTAGCATGATTTTGTTCTTATTTTGGGCTGTCTTAGCTCTATTTTGAGGCTTCTTGGTCGATTGAGGCTTGTCATGCATGCTTGTAGTGTAATAGCCTTGACTAACTTTGAGTTTTGAGGTCTTTTGCATGCTTAACTTGAGGTATTTGCATGTTTTGGCATCATTAAGAATGATATTTCAGAGCATGTAGGGTTGTTACAGTTCCATATTTTCCACTCCTTAAGTGCTCTTGAGGGTTGTGCCTTTATGCCCTATTTGCGAGCCATTACATAAACCTCATTTTTCGTGCCTTTCAAGCCATCATCCCATCTCATTTTTGCTACTGTTTTGGCCTACATAGGGTCTGTTTGGGGTTAGTTTGGCCATTTGAGCATTATCTTGCATGCCTCTTGTGTAATCCACTTCACCAGCTTTGATGCTTGAGCCTTTCAACATGCATTACATAGGTTGTTGGCATGATTATAAGTGATTTTGCATGCCATTTCAATACTGGAACATATGCCATTGTACCCCATGTTTCATCATTTCAATGCTTTTGGAGAGTTGTGTTTTGAGACATAAGCTTGGGCCGATATGCATGCATGTTTGTATAGCATTTTGAGTTTCTATCTTAGCATGTATGGCCACTGATTTGGACATGGCTGAGGCCTATCCATTTTGGTTTAAGTCCATTGTGCATTGTGTATGCCATGTAGTTTATAGCATAGCATTGTGTATGCTAGTATGTTAGTTGCATGTTTTCATGCTTGTCCCTTGCATCGTGTTCATATGCTTGTTTCATTGCATTGAATGTTTGCATACTTGAGCCGCATTGTGTATGCCATGCTATGTTATTTGTTGCATTGTGTTTGGAATAGGAGTTAGTCCAAACACAGGAAACGATGGATGTTTCATACTCGAAGTGATGAAACGTGCCTCAATTCTCAGTCGCCGACACTCTTGACTATACATGATGGAATTTTAGGCTTTATTTTTTCGTGTGTGCATTCATTTCATATTGAGTTGTGCAATTTGGCTCCTCGGCCATCATGCATCGAGATGCGTGATTGGTGGCCCGAGGGTCGAGAACCACACCCCCTTGAGCTTATGTAATGAGAGGGAGGGTGGTTGTGCATACATGTGTTGCAAATACTTTGCCATGCCCCTTTCTTGCTCTCTGTTATAGCAAACTGAAATCTGGGAGCAGAAATTAGTCAGCCGACCAAATAAAGTGGCTGGCTGACCACTTTTTCTGGTTTTCAGCACAGAAAGCGGTCGGCAGATGGTCTCCAATGCCAACAACTGGTCGGCATCCCTCCTACAGATTCCTATGGTGGAGTTTCAGCTTTTTGGAGCTTTTTGCAGTGTTCTGAGACCAGTTGCAAACAAAGGCAAATCGAGGCATCGCGATGGATTTTCGCACGAGGTGACCAGGCACGCATCCTTTGTCATCCTAGGCAGAGTTGAGGCAGCCTATTTCATATAGTTTACAGTTTACATGCTTGTTCAATTGCTAACTTAGTTAATTTGTTAATTAGTTATAGTTGTGTAATAATTAGTTGTACTTGTTATTCATTCTGTTGTGTAATAACTAGTTTAATTAGATTAGCTTAGATTAGCTAGTTGGTTCTGTATTATTCATTCGGACCCTCCGTCGAGAGGGCACAACTGTTGTAAATAAGTGTGCGTGTGTCTCCCAACCCCCATTTCTTTCTCATTTTTATTTACTAGCTTACGATGGTTAGTTTTAGGGCATGTTTCAATTGACATCCTTATGCTCGCATGTTTGCATCCATTCATCTGTCTTGCATGCACCGGGCTCGGCGCATCATACTAACTGCATTATATTTCAATTCCTGTTTGAATACATGTATCAAATTGCATTTCACATGACATTTCAGAATAGCCAAGCCTATCTTATTTGCATTTTGTATATGTTGCATTAGGTATTCTTGACATAGCTAGGATCATGAATTGATTTCTAACATAGCTTTTGTTTTGGCTCAGAGTACTCGGTGAGTGTTTATGCTTTAGCATCTTTGCATGTGTGTGAGTGATTGTCATGATAGCATGCTTGCCATGAGGCTAACTGCTTGTGTGATATAACTGCCTGAATGCCTGTGGGTGAAGGTTGGATTACTTGAATTGGAACAATTCATTGATTGCGAGTTTTAAGCCCATTTGAGAGTTGCAAATCACCATGTTTTCTAAGCCCACTTGAGGGTGGCAAAATCTGCATTTTAGCCTACTTGCAAGTAGCAAACCGCTTTCAAAAACAAACATGAGATGTTTTGTTCTAACTTAGGCGATCCAGTCTATACTTGTATGCTGTGCGCATCACATAGTAATTCTAGGTTGATAACCGGAATAAGAGCACATGTGTTTTCAAAAACAAGATATCATGTTAGTAAAGGCCGATCCTTGACCGGGCGAGTGGGGGTGCTCATTGCATGACCTTCTCCTCTCGTACCCGAGTTCCTGAGCCGAGCTAACTTTGGTGATGACGGACACGTGGCCTTAGGCACGAGTCAGGGTTTCCTAAATTTTCCAAAAATAAAATATTTAGGTGGCAACTCTGTATCTGGCAAAGCAGTCCATATTTGGCACTTCTTTCTAAAAATTAGTTTTTCAAATCGATTTGCCGGATTTAGACTCTTTGGTGATTTATCAATCTTGCATTGCACTTTGCAAGATCAGATTAAGAACCGTGACATTAAGTTCGAACTGTAGTGAACCCAATGAACAAAACGGGATTTTTCCGGGACGTTCGGGCGCGTCTATAGTTTCTGGCGACTCTGCTAGGGACTTAGAGAACTTGACTCGAACTTATGATATCTTGTTTTGACTACACTTATGTGTTTCTTTGCATTGCATGTGCATTGGTGCACCTAGGACACAGTGTTTGCCGTCTGCTATTCCTGAACGGTTTGTCGGAGGCTCGCTTTGAGAAGCGTGCCATAAGACTGACCGGTTGCGGGCTCTGCCACAACGGGAACACAAACCCCGGTTTTACCGGGGCACCCTTTTTGACCATTCGACCTAGTGCATATTCAGAATCCATAGTGACTATTCCAAACTAGGACAGGTTGCTTACCCGATTATAGGTTGTTTAAAACCGCTGCGTGCGTAGTGAAACCCTAGCTCCTGACAAAATAGGACAGGGAAACCCTATCCCAACATAGGGGTGTTTTGGCTCACATTTGCTTGCTATGTGCTTTTAGAGTGTGTCTCTACAGGGAATGCACGTATCAGTTTGCAAGTCTGGGTATCAGGCCTGCGAGCATCAGTATTTTGAGAATCAGTTATATCTGTGGGTATCAGATTCAGTTTTGGGGGAATAATTTAGGGAACAATGATCAGTGGTCGAATACAGCTATTCAGTTATGTTTATGTCTATTCTGGTAAAATTGGGCTAAGATGTTGCTTGTTTTCTCTTTCAGTTCAGAGATTCGGTTTAGAGCAACTAGTGTTTTCCTTCGCTGAGGCAAGGCAGAAAAAGGCCAATCAAGGCTTACCGGTTCATCAGATCTGTCAATCACCAGTCACATCCCCTCTGTTCAGTTCAGCAGACTCGCGATGACACAAAATTCAGAAAAAATTGTAGTCATGGCAGCAACATTGAACCAGGAGATCACCATGCAGGGTGAGACCAATGTTGAAATAGAACATCCGCCCAGGTCGCCTGCCGTACATCCAATCTGGGAACCCCAAGTATTTCAAACCCGTGAGCCCACCACTTTCGAGCTTATGGGGATGATTGGCGATCTTCAGAGATCTGTAGCTAATCTAGCCTTCGGGATGTCAGCTCCACCGTCGACCATGTCACATGTTGGAAACTTCATGTCGAAAGAACCCCTGCTCTTAGGGCGGATTGTAATTGAACTCAGCCAACCTAAACCCATTCTAAGTATAGGCAATGGCATGCCAACAACAACCGGGTTCCGCTCTAATTTGGCAACCCAAACCTTCGACCATGCTGAGATGAGTGGTAAGAACAAGATGGGGGCAGACACTGATCCTGTAGAGAAGTGGTTTGGAAATACTCTTCTGATCCTGGGGGGAGCTTATGATCCGCTGATAGTCACCTGAAAAGGAATAAACACTCCGGTCGGGGCTGCCGGAATTAGCACTCAGACGGACAAGTCAGTCTCCACCCTCAAGAATGCTTGTATTCTATGTTTAGCACAACAATTCTCACATACCTTTCTTATTCTGTTGCTCCTTTATTTATACTTGTTCCCTGGGCCTCGGGGCCAGGCCCACTTTCCATTCATCATCCTCTTATTTACTCGGCTCCATAGTTCAATATCTATTCGGCCTATCTGTATTATTCGGCATTCTGATCGTGTAGGATAGAGCCGAGTAGTATCTGTCTTCCAGAGTACGCTTCCGATTCTTCCAATTATCCGGCTCCCACAATTGCCCCCTAAACACCCCACTAGCATCAGTTAGTCGGCATGTTTGGCTTCTAGTCTAGGCAGTCAAAAATTCGGCGGTTAACCCTCTTCTCGATGCGCGTCAGAACGCGTGCATGTTTTTTGGCCCTGCAACGCTTTCCCGCCTCATTCATGCTTCTCTCGCATTTATTACGATTTGAAACTTTAGTCCCTTCGAATGTATACTTTTCGAATATTTGAATCTCCTAGATTGCCAGTCGATGTCTCTTCTCCAACGCGTTTTCTGCGACTCTTCTCCATCTTCTCCTTTGTCTTTTGTAAGTTTTCTTCTCTTCTCTTTGCAACCCCACTTTCCGTATTTATCTTTGATTTTAGAATATCCTTGGGTCCTTGCCAGGATGGCTAAGCATTTGAAAGACCTTCTCTCTGAGGGTCAAATTTCTGGGTTCTGAAGACATTTCTTTATCCCCGATGATGTCCATCTATCTCTAGTAATGGACAATACCATTGATATGGAGAGGGACGACCAAAATACAATCGTTTTTCCTCTCCTATCCATTGCGGAGGGCGGAGTTCGCTTTTCCCTACACGCATTTCTTAGGGCCGTCCTCCGCTATTGGGTTTTGATTCCTTCGTAACCCAATGTGAATTTTTTTCGAATTATAATGGGAATCGTAGAGTTGAACCGGCGTCTCAGGATCAATCTTGGCATTCCGGCGATTCGGCATTGCTACGCTTTAGCCAAAACCTCCGGTCGGCTCGGGCGCTATTTTCCCAGGGCTAAGGATACCGACCATCACTTGGTAACGATGCTTGCCAGCTCTGGCAAACGAGTTGATGATGTAATGGTAAATGTCTGAGGCAATTGGGAATTCGGCGAAGGTGAAGATCGCCTAGACCCTATTCCCAGACGGAGGGGTGAACCAGGTTATCGTATAACTCCCTGTTTGTTGATCTTTCTTTTATTCGGCTTTTTCTCGAAGTCTAACCCTTTGTTTTTACAGGCAATAAGTTGAAGAGGATTCTGATCTCGGCTGACGACGAAGTCCTTGCAAAAATTAAGACTACACTAAAGTACTTTGGCTGTCCAAACGTACATAAGCAAGGGAGAGCCGCTCATATTCTCCTGTGGTATGAGCCTACCTATACCACATTCTCAGCCGCAGACGACATTCCGATTCCAACTGGCGAAACAACACCTTACGGCTCTTGTCTTCCCCAGCTTCAAGGCCCTCAGGGAAATTGGTCTCGAAGCTTCTGATTCGGAGCAAAACTTAGAGCCGGTGGTCGAAGCAGTTGCCGAATCAACGAAGGTGTTCGCTGCGGAGGTCGACAAAGCTCTGAAATCAGCATTTGCGGTAGCCGGTCTTAACCAGCCTAACTCTCCGTCCACTTTGGGTAGGGCGGATTTTTCCTTCGGAGATATTTTTACAAATTTGGGAGATCTACCCGGCGCTTTTTCTAAAGGCATGGCTGGGGACAATCTCACACAGATGGCAAGAAAGAGAAATACCGAGCGAATGGCCGCCCGAAAGAAAGCCGAGGCCGCCCGTTCTGAGCCTGCCCCGGTTGAATCTTTACAACCGGTTACTAGAGAAGAAACGGCTCAAGTTGTTGTGGCCAAGACGGAGGGGGCTGAATAGCAGGTTACGGAAGAACGGTTGGTTTCAAAAGCGCGGGGCGAAAAATGTTCCACCAAGGGAGAGGTCGGCTCAGAGGATAGCCCTGCTGACAAACGGCCTCGCTTAGAGGAGTCCGACATGGTTGTCCCTTTTGTTGTTCAACCAAAGATCAAAGACATGCCAATCTTTTCTGACGCATCTGCCATGAAGGATCCAGCCGTGGCATTGAGCTTAGCCGCCTCAGTTTCGCTACCGGCTGACAAGGCCACCTTTCGAGAAGAGCTGGATTTGGTAGCTATAGCGTTTGCTGCCCAGTTGGCCTTTCTGGTATGTATACGATACTTTCTTTTTTGCTCATTTGGTTTGGTTTGGTTTGCATACGATATTGCTTGGTGTGGTGACCCAAACTTGTTTTGCAGACGGTTGGAAGGATAGCCGAACTAGGCCGCCGTGTCACGACCCAAACCCGGTCCCATGGGTTTAGCACCGTAATCGGCCAGTAATCCGAGATTACCGAAGGCCTGCTTAACAGTAAGACAGTAAAACAGAGTACAGGGCCTGGCGGAAGCCAATACAGTAAGTAAACAGTGTCCAATGAGCTGTGACAGTCTGTATGCAAAAAGACTTTTCACATATATATACACAATAGTACAGAACAGTATGCACAATATATACAATCATTCAGAATAGGGACTTAATCCCTATATATAACAGTACAGTAAACATTCAGTCTATACAATCCACTCGGTTATTACAAAACAGCAAGACAGTACAGAAGGGGGGAGTCCTAAAACACCCCTAAGCCTTAGCATGATAGGCTTGGAACCTCGCAGTGAGGCACGGTAGTTGGCTGGACAAAACTGAAGTAACCCTGACGCTCTTAGCCGTGGTCTGGTGCCTGTACACCTACACCTACATATATATATGAGCAGTGAGCTAAAGCCCAGTGAATAACATAATGCGTAAAGAGGTTAAGAATGAATGTCCTTACAGTAATGAAAACAGTTCATTAAATCAGTGTTTCAGTCGTTCAGTCAGTACAGTCATACGTGGTACATCCATTAGCATAACAGTACAGTAAGTAGTAGGTCTTAAAAGACCGAGCAGTAAATGATGGCCATCGGTCAGTAACAGTAGTGGTTCCAACAAGGGAACCGATAGAGATCTCTATAATAGTAACAGTAAATAGTAAACAGTAGGTGCTAAGGATGCCACAATACAGTTCAGAATATAGGACACACATTCATTCAATTAACAGTATTCAATTCAGAAACAGTACAGTTCAGTTGTTCAGAAAATAATCATTTTTGAACATATCTTTACACAATCGTTACTCACAGAGTTTGGGCTACAGTATGCTAGAGCGTGTCTCCCCAGTCGCCAACCCTACACAGTTAACAGATTGAACACACTAAGCTACACAGCTAGGAAAGATAATAACTTAATCCCTAATTTGCCTCGGTGTGTTCTACATCTATATCCTCAATAAGATGTCTTAAACTAGGCCTAAGAATGCCTAGAATGAGATGAGGATGCAAAGATGTGATCAGAAAACAGTTTCAGGAGTTTTCAGAAAAACAGAGTCCCGCTCGAGCTCAGGTTTCCCCGCTCGAGCGGTCATGTAACAAAGGTACACGCTCGAGCGTACTGTAAAAGTACTGGATGGGTGAAATCTCCGCTCGACGGACGCTCGACGCCCGCTCGAGCTGGAGACACATGACTTCGCTTGAGCGGACTGTAAAACAGTGCAGAGGTACTGAATGCTCGGATTCCCTGCTCGAGCGTCACTAGCCCCCGCTCGAGCGGAAGTGCAGAATCTGGAAAACCCAGATTGCACCTCCAAGCTCAAACCAAGTTTTAACAACTCAAAAGCATCAAAACCAATCCTCTTGGGCCCATTTTCTGGAAAACATTTATAAACACATAGAATAACATGAATCAAGGCTCAATTTTGAGAAATCAAGGCCCAAGGGTGGTTAATTCAAACCCAATTTCAAACCAATTTCAAATCATTTTCAAGAACAATTTTCAAACATGACATGCATGATCTTAAATCATTTTCAAAGCTTCAATTTGATGCTCTAAGGAGCCAATTCTTTTCAAAACATGGTGAAAACATGGACCATTACAAAATTATGAACATGCATTTAACAATTTGCCATGAACTCAACTCAAAATCCAACAATACTAACATGCATGCATGAATTATGCTCTATTTCAATATGCTAGAACTAATCCATGGCTCAATTCACTAAATTTGACATGAATCATGCAAGAACAAGCTCAACAAGAGGGTAGTACTCTACCTTAGGTCTTGAATTGGAAGACTAGGAGCTCAATTAAGCAATCTACACTTCAATTCTCCAAGTTTCTAAGCAAATTGAGAAGAACTCAAGCTTTCTCTCCCTCTCTCCCTCTCAAGTCGGCAAGAGCAAGGAAATGGCTGAACAAAATGTTGCCTACATGTCTGATGAGGCTCAAATATATTGTATTTAGAGGCCACTAAGTGGTCTAATGGTAATTAAGTCCAAAACTCGCAATCCATCGATATTTAATCTAATTTAATCATACCTAATCAATTTTCAGATAACTACACCATAAAATCACATTAATTATGAGGATCATAAAACATCAATCAATTCCCAGTTCGGCCGCCGATAAGGCCTTCAATTAGCAGTTTAAACATAAAACGTGAACAGATCAAATAAACAATCAAACAGATAGAATACAAATTAACATACGTACTCAGTCAATTCAGTTCCAGTTTTCAGTCAGTCAGTTCAGTACTTTACTCAGTTCAATTATCAGTCATGATCAGTTCAGTTTAACGGTAATCAATGTTTATCGGTAAGTAGTGGTGAGGGTTATTACACGCCGGCAGCGTGATGCCATTAAAAGAATTGGCCGCTTAAAGTTTGAAGCTCAAGGTGAAAGAAGCAGGGCCGAGTTCGAGGCGATGAGAGCCGCAATGGAAAGTGCTCGAGCCGAAGCTGAAAAGGAGAGGGCTCGGACTGCTCTTAGATCTGAAGCCGAGGATAGGGCGAACGCGAGCGAGGAGTCGCTCAAGTTAGCCTAGGAGGCGCTTTCCAAGGCAGAGGCTGACTTAGAAGAATTGAAAGTGACCAAGGAAAAAGCCGAATCTGAAGTTTCTACGGCGCTAGAGGCTGGGAAGAGCGCCACCTTGAATGAATACGTAAATGAGGTCCCCAAATTCAAGAATCGAGGATTCAAACATGGGTGGCTCAAAGCTCTTGCTGCCGCTGGAGTTACATTAGCCTTGCCAATTCCATACGAGCAAGTGGACGTTGAGCCACTTGAGTTTGATCTCGAGGATTGATCTGGGAGACATTCTAGTTTTATTAGGTATCTTCAATTTCAATGTACGTTTTGGTTTAGTGGATTCTTGTTAGTGAAAGGTAATTTTCATGTATAAATTAGTCACTATATGCGCTCAATTTATTAATGAAAATTTCCTTCCCGTTTCACTATTACTTGTACATAGTTTTTGATATTAATGAAGAGTTTTGCCTTCCACTACTTTGGGTAAAATGATTATTGTCCGTTGTGCCTTCTAACTATCGATTAGATAGCAGTGTAATCTTGGCAATTATATTAGTTTAAACTTTAATTTATCCAAACAATTAAATCGACTCTTGGTGCCGAATAGGACTAGTAAATCGATTCGTGAAGCGGCTGCGGCACTGAAGCCGAATAGATTGATGAATCTGCCCTTGCCCCAGCTGGTTCATGAATGTTAAATGCCGAATCGGACAATATTGACGAGTTGATTCGTGACGCGGCTGCGGCACTGAAGCCGAATAGATTAATGAATCTGCCTTTGCCCCAGCTGGTTCATGAACGTTAAACGTCGAATCGGACAATGTTGACGAGTCGATTCGTAAAGCGGCTGCGACACTCAAGCCGAATAGATTGATGAATTTGCCCTTGCCCCAGCTGGTTCATGAACGTTAAACGCCGAATCGGACAATATTGACGAGTCGATTCGTGAAGCGGCTGCGGCACTCAAACCGAATAGATTGATGAATCTGCCCCTTGTCGCAGCTGGTTCATGAACGTTAAACGCCGAATCAGACAATATTGACGAGTCGATTCGTGAAGCGGCTGCGGCACTCAAGCCGAATAGATTGATGAATCTGCCTTTACCCCAGTTAGTTCATGAACGTTAAACGTCGAATCAGACAATATTGTCGAGTCGATTCGTGAAACGACTGCGGCACTCAAACCGAATAGATTGATGAATCTGCCCTTGTCCCAGCTGGTTCATGAACGTTAAACGCCGAATCGGACAATATTGATGAGTCAATTTGTGAAGCGGCTGTGGCACTGAAGCCGAATAGATTGATGAATATGCCCTTGCGGAAGTTAAGACTGCCGAATAACAGTGTTTGATGGTGGCACGACTCGGTCGGCGCCGGGTTGTTGAGGTTTCGATATTAATGAGATTGCCTCGGTGGCGCTGTCCTCATAGGGAATAAATGAATAAAGGTTCTATCTATGTGCTCAGTGAGCAACTCAGTCCAGGTCTTTGATGAAGAATAAACAAGCGTGAATGTCAAATAGACTCTTCTTTAACAGCAAAGGGGAAGCGAGGACGCTAGCTGAGTTGGGAGGAGACATGAATCGAAGTAGCAAACCTTCACGTGCGGGAGGTAGGATTTCGAGGGATCGGGAGAGACGTGAATCTCCTCATCGTCGAAGTAGGTCGCCTAGGAGGGACAAGGAGCCACATGGCAAATCCTCGCAAACCCGTTCTGGAAGGGAGCCCGGTGCGAACCCACGCCCACTAAGTTTTACAGTCTTCATGGGGAATAGACCCATGACAGATGTGGACTCGATCATTCGAGATTCAAGTGTGGCATTCGAATTTGCTGGACAGATTTTTCCTCCCGAGGTCCAGAAGTCGATGGTAGGTCGGCCGGACTTTGAAGTGTTTCGTTAAGGCATTCACGGTGTGGTGAAGGGGCTCTACACTGCCTACGAAATTAGTATGCGTCTCTATGCTGCCCACCGAGAAATAGAGAAGAGGGATGAACGCATCCGAAGCTTGGAGGCTCGTGCGGAGGCGGCTGAGCGTGAGCTAAGGAAGGTCAAGGCCGTTCAGGCATAACTTGTCGGACAAGGTAACCTAATCGTGGAAGAAAGGGTCACCCAGTGGCTTATTAGTACCGCGCTCGCCGATCACGATAAGGCGAGCATGTTCGCGATGGAATCCGCGAAGGGGAGGGCCTATGAACAAGGCTTCCACGAAGGCCAGAAAGTAGGGATACAGAAGACCAAGGAAAAGCTCACTGAGGAAGTTTGCTGATGCAAAAATCGTTGATTTAAGCATGGTTGGATCAAGTCGCTTAAGGCCGAAGAAGCTCTTTAAGCAGTGGGCGTCAACTCGGCATTGCCACTGTACTAGCATAACCATTTTTCGTTTTCCGCCTTTGAAGTCGAGCAGAGTGAGGATGAGGATGACGTCGTGTAAAAACACTTAATGTAACATTTGAACGCAGATCGCGTTCATAACTATGTAAATATTGTCTGATTGAATAAAATATTTCATTGTAATTTACATTCGGCACACACGTGTTTGCATGTGTTTCATTGTATAAACATTGACCGGCCAGAGTTAACTAGGCATTTTAATTCCGAACGGTTATATGCCGGCTTGTCATGAGCATTCTTCATTAAATATATATTTGGCATGTCACGCACGGTCCATTGCGCCGATGAGGCTCTGAATTCGGAGGCGTAATCGGCCCAACGGTGTCATGCACTTGGGGCTCCGAATCTGGAGACAGTCAGCCCATCTATAATTGCATTTATATAATTAGGCCATTTTAACTCCAAAAAAGCCAAAAATTAGTACGTGGAGTGGCTGTGGCCAATATCGCTCGGCGTCCGTCTTTTGGGGTTGCGTTAATGAAATCGCCTTGGGGTCGCTGCAAGGATTTAGAAATGAATTGCCTCGGACTTTTCGCTCTAGTAACTTCACTTACTGTGTTCAGACTCGATTTAAAATGATTTTGTTGCATGGGGTTGGATAAGTGTGAATGTCAAATGGAGTTTTCTTCAGCAGCAGAGGAGAAACTTCGACTTTGGCTGAGCTTGACATTGTAATGAATCGCAGCAGAGAACCCACTCGCGCGGGAGGTAGGGCATTCAAAAAACGGGAAAAACGTCAGCCTCTAAGTCATTGAAGTAGATCAGCCCAAAGGGAGAAACAGCAATAGGGGAATTCTCCGCAACCGCCATTGAGAAATGAGGCCGATGTAGCGCCGCGACTGTTGAGTATTACGGTTTGTATGAGGAATTCCTTTTTTGTCCTGGATCTTGGCCTTGACGTTGTCTACGATGTCGAAGCTCTCCACCTCGAGAGTGGTTGTCTCGTCGGTGTGAACATCGCGGATTCAAGCATGGTCAGATTAAGGCATTTCAAGTTGCGGATGCTCTCCGATCAGCGGGCATTGATTCAGCGCTACTGCTGTACCAACGCGACGCCGTATGAGAATAGATATTGTAATGCTTTGAATGCGGATTGTGTTTTTGTAACTACTATTTAATCGAATAAAATGCTTTATTTTACAAGTTTATCTCATTCTGAATTTTTATATGCTTAATTAAGCATCTTATTTTGAATGTTGGTACATTTTGTCTTGTTCATGCGATTGTACTGGCTCAACCTACATATCCCTGCCTTGATGTGTAAATATTTTCATTCTGGAGGGCGCTCTGAATTCAGAATACTACTCGGCCCTTGAGCATGGAAGCTTTATCGGCCAAAGACGTCTTGTGCCGATAGGCTCCGAATCCGGAGGTTTTTTCGGCCCAAAGACGTCATGCGCCGATGGGGCTCCGAATCCGGAGTCTTTTGGGGCTTCGAATCCGGAGACTTAGCTTGGCTAATCGTGATATCCACGAAGGGCACTCCGAATCCGGAGGCTTAATTGGCCCAAAGACGTCATACGCCGATGGGGCTCTGAATCCGGAGACTTAGTTTGGCCAATTGTGATATCCACGAAGGGTGCTCCGAATCCGGAGGCTTATTTTGGCCAATCGTGATATCCACGAAGGACGCTCCGAATCCGGAGGCTTAATCGGCCCAAAGACGTCATACGCCGATGGGGCTTCAAATTCGGAGACTTAGTTTGGCCAATTGTGATATCCACGAAGGGCGCTCCGAATTCGGAGGCTTAATCGGCCCAAAGACGTCATGCGCTGATGAGACTCCGAATCCGGAGACTTAGTTTGGCCAATCGTGATATCCACGAAGAGCACTCCGAATCCGGAGGCTTTTTCGTCGAAGTGCTATTTTAAATAAGAATCCAGCTTCTGAACAAGAATCCTTCCATTACAAAGGTGGAATGTGTACATGGAGAATCTTTTAGAACTATGATCATTCCCCACAAGTCGGGTTTGACGACAGAATTTTTGTGAGTGCTTTAGGAGCAATGCCGCGTACTTAATTTTCCATCAACCGGTCTCCTATCATCCAAAAATACATTTAGGAGCAACTTTCCCGGCTTGTAGCGGCGCGGCTGAACGCGTTGATCATACATCCTGGCAAGTTGTCGCTGGTATCGCCTAGAGCTTCTATGGCTTTTCGCTAGGGAGCTGTCCGACGTCATCGAGGCTGTTTTGATTCGGCACTTCAGTGGAATTGACCCGCGACTCCGTTGGTGTCTTTCTAGAAAGGAGATAACATGCTTGTGCAGATTGCCGGCAACCACGGATCTGCTCAATGCCGTGTTTGGTCGGGAAGCGTAGCAGATGATGATAGGTGCTTGGCACGGCCTGAATATGATGCAACCAAGTTCGCCCCATGATGAGATTATACGGCGAAGGGAGCTTGAGGACCAAGAATTCCACATTCACTGTTTTAGAGCCCGCTCGAACGGGAAGTGTGATTTTCCCCAATGCGTACTCTGGATTTGCGTTGAAGCCGAATAATGGGTGAGGAGCCGGAGACAGGATTGATTTGTTGAAGCCGAGTTTGATGAAGGTCTCGTAATACATAACCTCTGAAGTGCTCCCTTGGTCTATGAGGACGCGTTCAACGGTAATTCGGTTTACGTGTAGTTCAATGACCAATGGATCAATATGGGGGAGTGTTATATTGATAAGACCAGAATCGTTGAAGACAATACTCGGAGCTTCGTGGGGCTGTTTCGTTGGTGTGTGTTGCCTCTGGAGGGCTGACTGAATTGCGTGTACGGTACGTGGCGTTGGAAGGCTATATATTATATGAATAACGCCGAGCGGAGGTGAGTCCTGCCGAGGGGCAACTGTTTTGATTGCGCTCTTTCGGACATGTTGCTGGAGGCGACCATCTTGGACCAATTCCTCAATGTGGTCTTTCAAAGCATAGCTTCCTCAATGTGGTCTTTCAAAGCATAGCAACTGTCCGTATCATGACCGTGATCTTTGTGATATTCACACCGCCTGTCCTGCCTTCTCGTATCAGGGGGTCCAACCATTTTGGATGGCCATTTGAAGAACGGAAGATGTTGGATTTTGGACATAACCGAGCTGATTGGCTCTGACAGCTCTGTATATTTCTTGTCGGCGCGCTTTGTGCGCCTGCTATCGACCTGCAGTTGCTCATTTGCTCGGTGTGAGCATTGATCGCTTGATCGACGAGAATCTCGTTTCTTGTCTCGTTTAGCTCGTTATCGTGGTTCAAGACTCTGAGGTGGTATGGAACTTATTGGCTGAGTAATTTCAGGAGGGGCCGTTTTGTTGGCCATTTGTCTAGCTTTAACCCAAAAGGCGTCGTCTTCCATTTTGTAGTATTCCTCAACTTTCTTCATCAATGCCCAGACTTTTTTGGGGGGCCTTCTTGTCAGGGAGCTGCAGAGGGCACTGTCTTGGTGTAATCCCATTTTGAAGGCAGTGATGGCCATTGAGTCGTCGCAGGCGTCATCAACAAGATTAAAGCACTCCCAATATCGTGCCGAATACGCCCTTAGTGTTTCTCCCGGCTAGATCTGCATTGCCCAGAGAGAGTCGGCTTGTTTTGGCTGGACCTCGTTAGTGATGAATATGGCCCTGAAGGATTTCTGTAATTGGTGGAAAGTTTTGATCGAAGTCGGCTCCAGTTTATAATACCACCTGACGGCTAATGGTCCCAAACTGCTGGGGAATATTCGGCACATGAGAGCCTCGTCATCTGCATGCAATGACATGGCTTGCTTGTAGTGGCGGATGTGGTCGGTGGGGTCTGATTTGCCGTCGTACAAGGTGAATGACGGTGCTTTGAATTTCTTGGGTAGCACCACCTTTGCAATCCGTCGTACGAAGGGATCATGTTGATCTTCGTCCGACTTGTGCCTTCTTCGCTTGTGCCTTATACGGGGACTTTCTTCAGAAGAACTGGTAGTTTTAGGTTGCCCCTTCTTCCTGGGCTCCAGGGATAACGAGTCGGAGCCGCTATCAGTGTCGTCTTGTCGGACTCGAGGTCGTCGACCACCTGCTTGCGGAGATCGATCCAGCTTTAGGCGTACAGCTTGTTTGGACTTCGCCACTTCCAAGGCCAAATCTTCACGTAGACGTTCATTCTCCGCGATCATGTTCTCCAACCTTTGTTCGTTTTGCTTTGCTTGTTCCATGATCGCTTGTATTGCTTCATGTTCTAGAGTCGAGGGTGAGGCGAAGTTCAGAGTGCGTCTTACAGGGACGGTGTCCGGTCCAAGCATGTTTGATGGAGTGAGGTTGTCTCTTTGCGTTGTTTCATCAGTGGCTATCGGAGGGTCTTCCGTTGCGCCCGCCATGGATGTGTTTGAGTATTCCCACAGACGGCACCAATTGTGGAGAAGTGGTTTGGAAATACTCTTCTGATCCTGGAGGGAGCTTGTGATCCGCTGATAGTCACCTGAAAAGGAATAAACACTCCGGTCGGGGCTACTGGAATTAGCACTCCGACGGACAAGTCAGTCTCCACACTCAAGAATGCTTGTATTCTATGTTTAGCACAACAATTCTCACATACCTTTCTTATTCTGTTGCTCCTTTATTTATACTTGTTCCCTGGGCCTCGGGGCCAGGCCCACTTTCCACTCATCATCCTCTTATTTACTCGGCTCCATAGTTTAATATCTATTCGGCCTATCTGTATTATTCGACATTCTGATCGTGTAGGATAGAGCCGAGTAGTATCTATCTTCCAGAGTACGCTTCCGACTCTTCCAATTATCCAGCTCCTACAGATCCCTATGAACAACTTTTACAGGCTGTTGAGGCTTTGAAAGCCGGGGGACTGAATAAGCAACAGGTACTCGCAGTTGCTGCAAAAACTATAGATGACACCTTCCCTACTCAGAACGAGGGCAGTTCGAGCCAAGGGGAAAAAAGGGAGAAGGGCCATCATACTAGAACCGTTCCTTCCAATCCTAATCCTGCACCTAGAAAAGGTCAGCAGACTAAGCTAGCGTCTGCTGACCTCTTTGCTAGTACCCCCAGCAAAAATCCACAAACCTCGAAGTATCTACCCCGAGGTCGCAGGGTCTTCTATGCCTTCTATATGCCTTTGTCTAAGGCTCTTCAAATCCTTGCAGAAAAGGAGCATCTCAAACCCCTCGAGCCTCGACCTTTCCCTGATCGTCTTCCATCTGGTCATGACGTTACCCAGTACTGTGCGTACCATCAACAAACTGGTCATAGTACCGACAATTGCTTCCGTCTTCGCCATGAAGTACAGGATTTGATTGACAACGAGGTCATCCTCCTGCCAAGCTTAGCAAAGTTTATCGTTACTGGATCAGTGAACCTGGAAGATAATGTGATGTGATCAGGCGATGAACCACCTGTGGGTGGCACTCAGTTTATTTCAGATGTGGCGTATGGCACCTACAGTTTTGAGCATTTGCAAATACTAGTTTTTGTACTTTCTGACTTGGTTATTCAGTCAGTTTTGTTGTCTTGTATATAGTCAATCTTTTTGTACTATGTCAGTCGGGTCTGTCTTGTTGTATCAAGTCAGTCCTGTTGTATAGGAGTCAAGTGATTCCAAGGGCGTTACCACGGATATCACTATTTTGTGTTGTGATTGTCTTTTTGCTTTCTTTTGAGTCTATTTCTGCCGCGGAGCCAGTTATACCAGAAGATCTAAATGAAACAGCTGTGGCTTTCATATTTTTGTGCTTATTTCTGCTTTGAGCCAGTTGTGCCAGAAGTTTGAATGAAACGGCAGTGCTTTTCACCTACTTCTTCTGTGCCTTTAAGTCATTGCATTGTCTTAAGTTTTTCAAAACTTTTTGAACATAGTGATGAAAACGAAGAGGAAGAAATTCCTCGGGATTTGTAAAATTTGATCAACTGAGAGAAAGAGAGGCATGCTAAGCCCTTAATAAATGAAATCATGTGTGTTAATGTGAGTACTGAGAAGGATCTTGGCTTGATCCAAATTGGTTTCGCATTGTCTTCAGTGCGAGCGACTTGTCGCTTTCTTAAAAAATTTCAAAAAATGTTTTGCACGGTCCTGCGAAGACCTGTGTGGAATCGCTCTTGAGATTGTGCAGTCTAGGATTGCTCTCAGCCTCGAGAATCGACCCCTCACTTTCAAACCTTGAACTTGGATTCAGAATGTTCAATGGTCAACCACAATGTGAGGCTTGTATGGCCCGATCAGAAGCAGCCCATGAACTAGGGGCAAGAAAGTCAAACACGATCAAGAGAAGCTTGCAAAGCTCAATCAAAAGCACCCCTTGAGCTAGGGACAAAAATGTCGAATACACTCGAAGAGCCAAAAATTGGGATGTTTCTCAAGCTAACGAAGATCAGCAAGAATGCCAAATCCCAGAAGGGAAGAAAGAAGAAAGTATTACTGAAGGACAACCAAGTTCCTATCCACAACACTGGGGGCAATCTAGCCCCCATTGGATGGACTTCAACATCATCAGCGAACAATAGCCATTCTCCTGGATTCAGATGGCTTCGAGATCCTAAAACTATTTGACATGGATAAAGCTACACTTTTACCCTTGAGAGGCTCGTTGGGCCGAAAACTCGGAAGGGCGACTCAGGCAAAAGTTAGAGCAAATGAAAAAAGAAAAGCAAAAGAACAAAAAAGAAAAAAATGCAAAAAAAAAAAAAAAGAGAAATGAAAAGAAATGAAAAGAAAAAGAAAAACATAGCTCGCAAGGTTGAAAATCCGGAAGGGCAGCTTTGGCAAAAGTTAGAGTGTAAAAGGAGAAGTTAATACCCGAGTGTACCTTAAACCCGAACTACGTAAGGCTTGATTCCCATGTTTGGGATACGTAGGCAACTTCATTCTAATGTCCAGCCGTAAACACTTCCAGATCGACCATGTCCATGTAATGGTTCTGACCATCTTTGTCTTCTCTGAATCCGAGAATTCGGTTGTGGTCACCACTTTGAGAACTGGTTACAGTGTGCTGCGGTACTATTCAAACAAGGGGCAACTTTCCATTGCCATATAGTGTGCTGCGGTACTATTCAGACAAGAGGCAACTTTCCGTTGCCGTGCAGTGCCATTTAGGCAAGGGGCAATTTTCCATTGCTTCCGATTTGAGGTTGTGCATCTCAAGAATAGGTTCCGTGCTCGTTGAGCAGTGGCCATTTGCAAAAATAGTTTTTGAGAATTTTCACTGAGGTTGACTAATTTTCTCGAAAATTATCCAATTTTCCCAAAACTGGACCTTTTTCTTGGACCCAAAAAAGGAAAATTTTCAGCCTGGCTTGCATGATTTCAAATCAGAAAATTGAACAAGTATGTTAATCTAACTCTCATATTGGTCAAAATCGTTTTAGTAGAAAGCCAAAACAAAAAAATGGTCAAAATGATGAACTAGGGGCACAGTTGAGTCAGGTGTTCTATCTTTTCCCCCATTGTCAACATGCTTGCTAAGAAGGGCACCTTACTCGCCACAAAGCGTACAACTGAAGCTAACAACAAAGGGTTGAAAGCTCTCTCATCCTCCGAGCAGCGAGGTATCAAGCTAAGTGCAAAGCGCGAAATGGAGGATCAGGATATTCCACTCCCTCATCTAGACAGGTCTGATCACGTCCAAACTCCTCCAACAGGGCATCATCAACCAATGTCAGCTGCAGATTTGCTACACATCCAGTTGTGGTGCAACCCCTCTGTGGGAGAAATTCACTAGCTGTGCGCAGAAGAATGAGAATCTAGCAGAATGCTAGGGGCACGAGCCCACAACTTTCTGTTTATCCATCAAACACCCGAGGGAGGGGTAAAAAATGAGAGATTGAAGAATAGAGAGATGTGCACTGAGAGAAAAAGTGAGAAAATGGGTTTCTCAGAAAAAACAGAGCTTGAGGGCCGAGTGATGTGAGAATCACATATAAGAAAAGGTGGGAAACAATACCCAGAGAAACAGGCTCCCTGTACACGTCTAAGTGTCCTGTCTTTTGTTTTGTCTCGATTCTTGTTTTGAGTCATTTTGAGTGTTTCTCGATGTGTTTAGGTTGTTTACCTTTTGTTTGTCTTTGTTGAGTCTTTTTGACTATGGTCAGCTGTAGGCTCAATACCCGGTTGAGAACCCTTTTCTCATTATAATTTCAAAAATGAATCGTTTTCATGCTCAAGAGTGTTGTGTCATTCTCCACATTTGTGCAAAACAAAATTCGTTCTTTCATAAAACCGCAGGGTTCAACCCAGGTCATCTCAGAGCAGTAGAATCAGGACCTATCTGAAGCTATAGGTTCCAGGTTGCAAAGTAAAGAAAAAAGGGAAAATTCGGAGCATCTGAGTTTGTTTCGACCCCTACAAGTTCCGTCTTTTCATCCCGTGTGTTCAAAATGAACCTAGCACTGTGTTTTGAGTTGTGTGTTCAGAGTGAGCAGTGCGTTGTATGAGCCGTGTGCGGAATAAATCGAGTACTGTATTTTGAGCTGTGTGTTCAGAGTGAGCAGTGCGTTGTATGAGCCGTGTGCAGAATAAATCGAGTACTGTGTTATGAGCTGTGTGTTCAGAATGAGCAGTGCGCTATATAAGCTGTGTGCCAAGTAAACCAAGTGCTGTGTTTTGAGCTGTGTGTTCAGAATGAGCAGTGCATTATATGAGCTGTATGCAGAATAAACCGAGTACTGTGTTATGAGCTGTGTGTTCAGAATGAGCAGTATGCCGTACGAGCTGTGTGTTCCAAGTAAATAGAATATTGTGTTGACTTCCTCAAAGCCAGAATGATAATCAGAAGTGCTCTCCTGGAGTACTAATCCCTGCCAGAGGCATCTTGGCTGTGTTTGCAATGAGTTCCTAGGAGATCAACTGCAACGGTGGAAACTGGAGTTTGAATGGCTGATGCCTAGAACACAAAGGTTTGGAATTTTCGAGACTAAAGTCTGGTTTAAATACCCAGGGGTGTATCTCCGGCTTGAAATCTGTATGGAAGCCCCATAGGTTGAGGTAGCAGGTGTGCTTCTCAATTTTGGATACTGAACCAACCTAGTCTGTCTCCCCGTTGAAGAATAGGGAAAGTTGTGAATATGATCAGGAAGAAAATTGGCATCCGTGGCTTCCCCAGCAGATGTTGCTTCTTGTCAGCATTTCAGCACCTTTGTACTGTGAGTTGAAGGTAAGTGTTCGAACAACAGAACACAAAGGGAGATCCCCTACGGACCGCATCTCTGGTGAAGGCAATGAGGGAACGTCCTGATCGGAGTTGCCCATCGTCTGGCGCATGAAACACTCTCTGAGGAACCAGGCTTTGCCAACCGGTCCCTCAAGCAGAACCCTGTATCGCGAAGTGCCCCATCCCCCAGCAAACAGAAATCAGGGATTCCCTAGTATGGCTATCCAAGGCTGCCAGGTCACCTGCAGGTAGCAAGTGCATAAATTGATTAGATGTCATAAGTATGCAAGACAAATCAAAGCAGAAAGCATAAAGCACTGAGAGTTCTGGATTACTTCCGTCGCCTGTACAGTATCAAAGAACTACCAAAGGTAAGGCAAAGTCTCCCGAGGCCTGGGCCAGTACTGACCCTCAAATCTGCGCGAGAAGGGGATCTCAAGAGGTGTCTCGACCTCTAGCTCATAGGCCAATGTCGGGAAATACGCATAAACCCATAGTTGTGAAAGGCAATACAATGGCTGTCAATATACAGAATGCTGAGTGCAGAATGCTGTGTACAGTGTACAATATACAAAATATGTAGGAAATGCAGAATGCTGAGTGCAGAAGGTAGAATACAGAATGTAATGTGTGCAGTGTGCAGTATACAGATAATGAAAAGCAGAACTGTAAATCAAGAGGGCAGAATGTACCTCCCAGGCTCGCCAATTGCCGCCTAATATGGTTCCCCACTCTAGGGAAGTCGCGCTCATGTAGCAGTAAAGGGTAGCGAGGCCAACGCCACCCTAATCATACTGACTGACCCGTGATAGGTCCACCAGAGCACTGAGCAGATAAAGCCTTACTGTGTTTCCCCTGTCGGAGAACAGAGTGGTCCCAAGGAGGAACATCAAAAATTCCTGGGCATACTGTTGTACGGTCTCAATGGTTTAGGGCAAAGTCCCCCTGTACCGCTCTGAGAACCAGGTGTACCTGACCCTGCCTGATGATCTGTCGATCGGCGGATGGGCTCCAAGCAGGTAAATCCAAGCTGCCTCCCACTCACCCATATCTGCATCGTATGGGATCGACCGGCCTACCACGCCAAGGCCCGTCAGTATGGAGAAGTCAAATGGGGTCATCGTCATGTCCCCGGTAGCCGAGAAATGAAAGGAGTTGGTGGTGTCCCACCATCTCTCTACAAGTGCGCCCAGGAGGGTCTTGTTCGCTGGATGACGTGACAACCCTGCACAGAATGGGCCAAATCCTGCCTCATCCACAATGTGTCGGACAGCATCCGGGAGCTCCATGTACCACTCCCTCACCGAGATCGATCCATAACCCCGTGTGAAACGGGAGGATACCTGCATTTAGAATTGAAATAAATGAGCTGCGTGCAAATTATAGTATGTGAGTTGCCTGCAGATAAAATGAATGAGCTCCGTGCAAATTGTATGTTTGTGAGCTGCATGTAGATAAAATGAATGAGCTGCGTGCAGATAAAATGTATGAGCTGCGTGCAGAATTGAAATGAATGAGCTGCGTGCAAATTGTATGTTTATGAGCTGCGTGTAGATAAAATGAATGAGCTGCGTGCAGATAAAATGTATGAGCCGTGCGTGTAAAGTGAAATGAATGAGCTGCGTGCAGATAAAATGTTTGAGTTGTGTGTTCAAAGTGAAATGAATGAGCTACGTGCAGATAAAATGTATGGGCCGTATGTTCAAAGTGAAATGAATGAGCTGTGTGTTGAGAATCAAAAATATGAGCTGCGTGTTCATAATTTCAAAATCGTGAGCTGCGTGTTCACTTCAAAAGTTGAGTTGCGTGTTCAGAATTTCAAAAAAAGAGAAAAAAAAAGTTGAGTGTTCAGAATTTCAAAAAAGTTGAGCTGTGTTCAGAAATTCAAAAATTTGAGCTGCGTGTTTAGATTTCAAAATCGTGAGTTACGTGTTCACAACAAAAATATTTGAGTTGCGTGTTCAGAATTTCAAAAATGTGGGCTGCGTGTTCACCACCAAAGTTTGAGCTGCGTGTTCAGATTTTATAAAAAATATGGGCTGCGTGTTCATATTTGAAAATTGTGGGCTGCGTGTTCATATTTGAAAAGAGTGAGCTGCGAGTTCACAATCAAAATTTTAGCTGTGTGTTCAGATTTCAAAAGAGTGAGCTGCATGTTCACAATCAAAATTTAAGCTGCGTGTTCAGATTTCAAATCGTGAGCTGCATGTTCACAATCAAAATTTGAGCTGTGTGTTCACATTGAAAAGTTTGAGCTGTGTGCCAAATCAAATCAGAATGCTGTGTTATGGGCTGTGTGTTCAGATTGACCAGTATTATGAGCTGTGTGCCGACTAAATCAGAATGCTGTGTTATGGGCTGTGTGTTCAGATTGAGCAGTGTTATGAGCTGTGTGCCGACCTAATCAAATGCTGTGTTATGGGCTGTGTGTTCAGATTGAGCAGTATTATGAGCTGTGTGCCAACCTAACAGAATGCTGTGTTATGGACTGAGTGTTCAGATTGAGCAGTGTTATGAGCTGTGTGCCTAAATGTGCTGTGTGTCCAAATGTGCTGTGTGCCCAAATGAGCTGTGTGCCGAATTAACAGAGCATTGTGTAGCGAGCCGTGTGCTGAGTCAGCGGAATGCTATGTATGAACTGTGGGTTCAGAATGATTGAAGTGTTGTATATGTGAATATGTTCATGACGAGCAGACATGATTCCAGCATGGTTGGAATGTGCCCCTCCTTTTTTGCTTCTATTATACTGTCTATTACATCGCACTATTTTGTGCACATTACTTGCATTGTGCATGCATTTTATCGCGCTATCTTGCGCACCCCATCGCGCTGTCTTGTGCATTGCATCATTCGCGCTATCTTGCGCACCTCATCGCACTGTTTTGTACATTGCATCATTCGTGCTATCTCGCGCACCTCATCTGCACTTGTTAGTGCATTATATTGCTTTGCATCCCTTCCGCATTGTTATGCGTCACACTTAGGTTGCATTGTCATGCATCCCTCCACTTGCGTTATTACGCACTTTTCACTTGCATTGCTATGCATGTTTCTAACGATATTGTACCTGTTGAGTTTCTTTCTTATGCAGGCACGATATTGTATGTACAGTTCATTTGAAGCTGGCGCAACCAAACGAACCAGACGGTATTGTATGTACTCTGTGTGAGACGTAGTGAGAATTGTATAATTCTCTTACATCCTTTCGGCATGTAATGAAGTTTGTTTTATATTCACCTGCTTAAATCGTTGCATTTATTGTGTATATTTGCTTCGTTACAGCTTTCTTTGCATGATCATAAGTTATGTTCGGCTTTGTGCATGTCATTTGCATTTTGCCCCTGCCTGCGGGCACATTTTTTTGTTATCTTGCATGTTTGTCTAAGTCTTCGGCCTTGTCAAAAATGGGTCGTCCCTGGGCTTTGACATTCACTCTTGTCACTTATGACTTTCGAGTTCTGTCAAAGAGGGGCAACTGTAGACACCCCATTTTGACCGACCTTAAGACTCAGACGTCATCGATTGAGCGCTCGGTGATGGTGCATGTTGTGCTCGTTCAGAGGTTTCAGAGTTTTGGCTGAGAGCCTTGCCTCCTGGCCTCTGAACTCTTTTTGTGCTTCAGCTCGGTCTGAGGACCGAACTTTGTTTCTTTTCCCGGAGGGAGGGAGAGGTCTTGTAGACCATCTCTTTGTGGTCGTAAACCACTTTTCGTGGTCGTAGACCGCTTTTCCCGTTTGGAGACTAGTTTTCGGTTTTTGGAGCCCTCAGCCATGCGCCTTGTCTCGGGACCGCTTAACGTTCTCCGTTTGGCGTGATTTTTGAACCACACCTTGTTTCCTCTATCTAGAAGGACACTGTGGTCCGGGAGACCACTTTTGTGGTCATATACCACTTTTGGTGCTCAACAGCTGGGTTTCGAGGCTCCCAGCTGCGCGCTTTGCTTCCCGAACTCTCGTTTTGCATCCGTGTTGGCTTGTTTTTGGTACAAACCTTGTTTTCCTTGCTTGGAAGGTGGTACGAGGGTGGGAGACCAGTTTTTTCCCTTGGAGACCACTTTCCTTCCCGCCAGCAGATTTTCTGGTCGGGAAACTGGTTTTCTTGGTGTTTGGGCCACCTTTTCTAGTCTCCCACCCCACCATTGGCTTGATTTCAGTGTGGAGGCCACCAATTCCCCCTACTGACCATTTTTTTTCTGGGAGACCACTTGAAGTGGTCGGCCGACCACTGCAAGTAGCAGGCCGACCACTTTAAGTTATCAGTACCTTTCCTCCTGTTTTGGCAGACTGTGTGGATGCCAGCTGTGCCAGCTGGAGGGCACAGACTGTATCCTCCATACACGTGTATGGAGGGATTGCAACCAAGTTTTAGCTTCTCTAAGAAGCTTGAACCTTTGTTTTTCTATAAGAGAGGCTCTCCCTCTCCATGGGAGAGGTTCTGAAATTTTCCTAAGGCATTAGCATATATCTCTCTCTATATCTCTATATTTGGTGCCTAAAGAGTGTGTTGTTCTTCACTTTTGCACCACAACCCTTAACCATACACCCCCATCATTGAACTGAGGTTCTTGGAGGACATTTTTGGAGGTTAAAAAGATGATTCTTGGCTGAGAAATCTGCTGGTTTTATAGTGCTTCAAGGGTAACCTCTTTTCTCCCTTTTAAGCTTTATTTTGGTTGCTCTCTTGGTCTCATTTGCATGCTTATTTAGGCCTTGATTTCAACTGGAAAAAGTTTTGTATTTAAGTGTTTTTTGTGTTTGTTTAAGGTCTCTTGGGTGTTAAGGGTCTTCTACCTTCTTGTATGTCTTGTTTGGTCTTGTTTTGTGCCATGGTTTAAGGCCTTTGGGTTGGTCTTTGCTTGGCCTTTTACCACTGAAATCCAGTGGATTTTCAGTGGCATGCATGTTGTTTTGAGGCCTCAAATCAGAGGGGGGTGATCCCCTCTTTTCTTGTTCTGTTTGCTTACATTTTTGGCTTATCAAAGGAGAATGCATCTTCATACTTTCAAGGCTTGGTTCAGACACTTTTTTATGACTTTTAGGGCCTGCCTTAGCTCTGTCTATGGCTGGTTTGGCCACCTTGTGTTTGCTTCTTGTATGTGTAGTGTATTCTCATTTGTGGCTCATCAAAGTAGCATGTCTTTCTAGCATGTATTGGCTTAATTTCAGTAGATCTTTGGCCATCATTTGACATGTCATGACTGTTTTTGGCTGGATTGGTAGCCTCTTGCATGCTCCATATGCTTGTAGTGTAAATCTTGTTTACTAGCTTTGTATGCATGATGTTTTGGCTCATTATCCTAACATATTTTGGCCATGCCCTAGCATGATTTTTTTCTTATTTTGTACTATCTTAGCTCTGTTTTGAGGCTTCTTGGTCGAATGAGGCTTGTCTTGCATGCTTGTAGTGTAATAGCCTTAACTAGCTTTGAGTTTTGAGGTCTCTTGCATGATTAACTTGAGGTATTTACATGTTTTGGCATCACCAAGAATGATATTTCAGAGCATGTAGGGTTGTTACACTTCCATATTTTTCGCTCTTTAAGTGCTCTTGAGGGTTGTGCTTTTGTGCCCTATTGTGAGCCATTGCATGAGCCTCATTTTCGTGCCTTTTAAGCCATCATCCCAACTCATTTTTGCTACTGTTTTGGCGTTCTGTTTGCTTACATTTTTGGCTTATCAAAGGAGCATGCATCTTCATACTTTCAAGGCTTGGTTCAAGCACTTTTTCATGAATTTTAGGGTCTGCCTTAGCTCTGTCTATGGCTGGTTTGGCCACCTTGTGTTTGCTTCTTGTATGTGTAGTGTATTCTCATTTGTGGCTCATCAAAGTAGCATGTCTTTCTAGCATGTATTGGCTTAATTTCAGTAGATTTTTTGCCATTATTTGACATGTCATGACTCTGTTTTTGGCTGGTTTGGTAGCCTTTTGCATGCTCCATATGCTTGTAGTGTAAATCTTGTTTACTAGCTTTGTATGCATGATGCTTTGGCTCATTATCCTAGCATATTTTGGCTATGCTCTAGCATGATTTTGTTCTTATTTTGGGCTGTGTTAGCTCTGTTTTGAGGCTTCTTGGTCGATTGAGGCTTGTCATGCATGCTTGTAGTGTAATAGCCTTGACTAGCTTTGAGTTTTGAGGCCTCTTGCATGCTTAACTTGAGGTATTTGCATGTTTTGGCATTATTGAGAATGATATTTTAGAGCATGTAGGGCTGTTACACTTCCATAGTTTCCACTCCTTAAGTGCTCTTGAGGGTTGTGCCTTTATGCCCTATTTGCGAGCCATTACATGAACCTCATTTTTCGTGCCTTTCAAGCCATCATCCCAACTCATTTTTGCTATTGTTTTGGCCTACATAGGGTTTGTTTGGGGTTAGTTTGGCCATTTGAGCATTATCTTGCATGCCTCTTGTGTAATCCACTTCACTAGCTTTGACGCTTGAGCCTTTCAACATGTATTACATGGGTTGTTGGCATGATTCTAAGTCATTTTGCACGCCATTTCAGTGCTAAAACATATGCCATTGTACCCCATGTTTCATCCTTTCAATGCTTTTGGAGAGTTATGTTTTGAGCCATAAGCTTGGGCCGATATGCATGCATGTTTGTATAGCATTTTGAGTTTCTATCTTAGCATGTATGGCCACTGATTTGGACATGGCTAAGGCCTATCCATTTTGGTTTAAGTCCATTGTGCATTGTGTATGCCATGTAGCTCATAGCATTGTGTATGCTAGTATGTTGGGCGCATGTTTTCATGCTTGTCCCTTGCATCGTGTTCATATGCTTGTTTCATTGCATTGAATGTTTGCATACTTGAGCCGCATTGTGTATGCCATGCCATGCTCTTTGTTGCATTGTGTTTGGAATAGGAGTTAGTCCAAACACGGGTAACGAGGGACGTTTCATACTCGAAGTGATGAAATGTGCTTCAATTCTCGGTCGCCGACACTCTTGACTATACATGATGGAGTTTTAGGCTTTATGTGTTCGTGTGTGCATTCATTTCATATTGAGTTGTGCAATTTGGCTCCTCGGCCATCATGTATCGAGATGCGTGATTGGTGGCTCGAGGGTCGAAAACCACACCCCCTTGAGCTTATGTAATGAGAGGGAGGGTGGTTGTGCATACATATGTTGCAAATACTTTGCCATGCCCCTTTCTTGCTCTCTGTTACAGCAAACTGAAGTCTGGTAGTAGAAACTGGTCGGCTGACCAGATAAAGTGGCTGGCCGACCGCTTTTTCTGGTTTTCAGCACAGAAAGTGGTCGGTAGGTGGTCTCCAATGCCAACAACTGGTCGGCATCCCTCCTACAGATTCCCATGGTGGAGTTTCAGCTTTCTGGAGCTTTTTGTAGTGTTCTGAGACCAGTTGCAAACAGAGGCAAATCGAGGCATCGCGATGGATTTTCACACGAGGTGACCGGGCACGCATCCTTCGTTATGCTAGGCAGAGTTGAGGCAGCCTATTTCATATAGTTTACATGCTTGTTCAATTGCTAACTTAGTTAATTTGTTAATTAGTTAGAGTTGTGTAATAATTAGCTATAGCTTGTTATTTATTTTGTTGTGTAATAACTAGTTTAATTAGATTAGCTTAGATTAGCTAGTTGGTTCTGCATTATTCATTTGGACCCTCCGTCGAGAGGGCACAATTGTTGTAAATAAGTGTGCATGTGTGTGATGCATGCCTCCCAACCCCCATTTCTTTTTCCCTTTTACTTACTAGCTTACGATGGTTAGTTTTAGGGCATGTTTCAATTGGCATCCTTATGCTCACATGCTTGCATCCATTCATCTGTCTTGCATGCACCGGGCTCGGCGCATTATACTAACTGCATTATATTTCAATTCCTGTTTGAATACATGTATCAAATTGCATTTCACATGACATTTTAGAATAGCCAAGCCTATCTTAGTTGCATTTTGTATGTGTTGCATTAGGCATTCTTGACATAGTTTGGATCATGAATTGATTTCTAACATAGCTTTTGTTTTGGCTTAGAGTACTCGGTGAGTGTTTATGCTTTAGCATCTTTGCATGTGTGTGAGTGGCTGCCATGATAGCATGCTTGCCATGAGGCTAACTGCTTGTGTGATATAACTGCCTGAATGCCTGTGAGTGAAGGTTGGATTACTTGAATTGGAACAATTCATTGATTGCGAGTTTTAAGCCCATTTGAGAGTGGCAAATCACCATATTTTCTAAGCCCACTTGAGGGTGGCAAAATTTGCATTTTAGCCTACTTGCGAGTAGCAAACCGCTTTCAAAAACAAACATGAGATGTTTTGTTCCAACTTAGGCGATCCAGTCTATACTTGTATGCTGTGTGCATCACATAGTAATTCTAGGTTAATAACCGGAAGAAGAACATATGTGTTTTCAAAAACAAGATATCATGTTAGTAAAAGCCGATCTTTGATCGGGTGAGCGGGGGTGCTCATTGCATGACCTTCCCCTCTAGTACCTGAGTTCCCGAGCCGAGATAACTTTGGTGATGACAGACACGTGGCCTTAGGCACGAGTTAGGGTTTCCTAAATTTCCCAAAAATAAAATATTTAGGTGGCGACTCTGTATTTGGAAAAGCAGTCCATATTTGGCACTTCTTTCTAAAAATTAATTTTTCAAAACGATTTGCCGGATTTAGACTCTTTGGTGATTTATCAATCTCGCATTGCACTTTGCAAGATCAGATTAAGAACCGTGACATTGAGTCCGAATTGTAGTGAGCCCAATGAACAAAACGGGATTTTCCCGGGACGTTCGCGCGCGTCTACACACCTCTCGATAGATACCAGAGGTACGCCAGCGTTTGTCTCCTAGGATACGACTGTCAAAACCAATTAATACAGAAGCATCTTCTGACAAGTTTCGGCAAACTTGACAATAGATGCACTCTTTCTAACAAGAACCAAAGAAGAGGCTAACAAAAGAAGATAGGAAAAATTTTCTTTGGTGTAAAAAACCATCTCCAACTTTTTATCTCAAAACACCATCTCATTTTCCATTACAAAACCTCTCTAAAATAACCTACTAAGTTAGAGGAGAAAGGTCTCTATTTATACTAGTAGGGGAGAGCCTTAGCCATGAAGGCTAACATTAATGGGGTCATCAAATGTCATCAACTTTAGCCATTAGGGCTAGAGTTACAAAGGTTCAAAACTCCAAAACCATTAAATAAATCATAATGTGAATTTAATACATAAGTTTTGATAATTAAATTCGATGGGTTGTAAAATGGATATGGGTGTTGGGTCACAACCCGATCGAAGCCCAATGTCAAACGCATGCACAAACTAAGCCCAGTACAGCTTAGCCTAAAGCTCAAGACTAAGTCCAAGTCCAAGTCCAAGTCCAAGTTTAAGACCAACCCCAACACATGTACAAGTACAAGTCTAGGCCTAATCTAAATCAAGACAAAGTCCAAATGTAAACCCAACTTTATTGATGCCCACTTTATGAGACAATTCTCATTCACAATTCATTGATTTCGGCTCATTATTTTTGTATTGCAATCTTCTCACTTAAGAGAATACAGAACCACTTAGACCCACCTTAACCGGTGGTTGGATCCCACTTTAATTTCGAATTAAAGTTACTGAAAAACCATTATTTTCCATTCATTCATATTTATTTTATTGAAGGATAGATACATTAGTTAAACCCCTAAGTTTGGGTGCTTAAAGAAGTAGAAGAATTTGTTGTTTTGGTTTCCGATTACTTATGTTTAAGGAAAGGAAAATTAAAAACTGACTCTATTTGGAAGAGTTTTGGAATTGTGATTCCAACTTTTAATTTGCACATGATGTTTAGTTTTGGCTTTTAAAAATTAATTCCACACTCAATTTTGAAAACTCTGCCCAAGGCGGGAAAATTTGGGCTAATCAGTCGTTCTCCTGGATATCCGGCCAGTTGATTGGAAAAGTGCATATTATTTATTTATTTATTTATTTTTTACCAATTGCCACATGTTATTTTTTATATTTTAAAGAAATTTTTTTTTGGAATTTTTAAATTTTTTTATGAGCTTTAAATAGAATTTTAAGTTGTGTGTTTGGTTATAAGTTGTAAGTTTTTGTATTAAATATCATATGTCACATCAAAAATTTCCCTTTTAATTCAAAACTCTTTTCAAAACTCATCCACCAAACAAATTTTTCACACTCAAATTATAATTCTAAAACTCACAAACTCAAAATATAATTCTTATTCTGAAATTATATTTAGAAAACTCTACCAAACGCTATATGAAATTGTTGAATTAGGCTTATCTGAGTGAACATTTTTGTGTTTTAAAGGTCCCCAAACAGTGAAGTTGTTGAAACTTAATACATTTATAAAAAATAAAAATAAAAAACTCATCTTGTTGTTATTTTTTAGCAACCAAACAATGCATTAGTTTTCATTTTCTCAATTTGAAGTTTAATTGGGTTTTCGCCCTTCTGGGCTTCTGATTGTTGCAATTCATCACGCCCATGTGCAATTTGGCTGGAGAATGATCATTTTTTTAATTTTTTTATTAAGGCCTCGTTTTTAAAAAAATTTTGTTGGGAGCTGTTTATTAAGGCCTCATTTAACCTTGTAATAACTTGGTCAGATTGGTTTTGCTACTTTTGTAGGAGGACGGGATTTGTGGAGGTGAAAGAATTTGGAGTTTTCGAAACGGTGAAGTAAATGTCTTGGTGTTGTGAGTAGGGGTGTTTAAATTATCTAGTAAATTAAAGAATCGAACCAAATCTACCTTTTTTAAGTTGGGTTAGTTTGATCTTTAAGTGTATTGGTTTGATTATGGATTTTTAAATTATCAAACCGATAAGATTTGATTGGTTCTTAATTTAGGCCTTACTAAATCAAACCAATTGAGAACCGAATCTATTTATATATATGTATATATATTTTAAAATTTTATTTATATTAACATGTCTTCTTCTTATTGCTTTATTACAATGAATTTGATTACACCTAGTAACTTTCTATATACATGAACTATTAGGTAAATAAATGAAGTACTAAAAGTTTGAGTCAAATTTCGTAATTAATTTAATTTGTATTGATTGTATTAATGGATTTATTTTGCATTGATTATTTTAAAGCTCAAGTTGGATTTAATTTGTATTGACTTACATTAAAGAATATTTTTATTGGCTTTTTGGCCTTCGAAGGTTATTTTTGTAATTGTGAGCGTGCCAGGAAGGATCAATCAGTCCTTACAGAATTTTAATTGCCAACCAATTATCAGACGATTGTATTGTAGTTCTTTCAGCCTCAATGAAGAGGACTTTTACCGGTGGCTTGATTTAAGAGAATTTAAACACAAGAACAGTTAAATAAAGAGCAATTGAAGCATTTCATTAGTATAAAAAACTTACAACGATCCAAATTCAGTCTCGTAGAGGTTTACAGCGACAATCTATTTGAAACTACTCCTATGAATGAAGTGCAGTGCAGGAATTTAAAGTACAGGAATGTAAAGAACAGGAAATATAAAAACTAGAAAGAAACATGTAAAGTAAGACTAGTTTATTGGATCTGAGTCTGGGGTCTTTTTTCTGGGGTCTTCCCTGCTATTTATACTCCTTAAAGATGACCATCGAACTGCACTTCAAACTGTCGAACTGCTCCTCCATGATCACTGATCATGCTGCCTTGTAAGTAGTTCCACTACGCCATCACTTGCAGTTAAGCTTCCCTCCTATATTTGAATTTGAATGTAAGTAACTGTTGAAACCATGTCACCTTGCATCTCTTTGCTGATCCAATGTTACTCGGACCACGCAGTAGACAATATCAACTGTCACGTGTACGATCAGGATCGAAGACTTGAACAGTCTTCCTATATTACCCTTACTCTGCCACGCGTCGAACTGTAACTGGTCTTTTACAAAATATGTAGCCAACATTACCCCTCGCACTAATATACCCAATACTTGGTGCTATTAGTGGATCAAAGTCTTTTTCCCGTGTTTCTTAGAACGTGCATGGGGTCTAGATTCTGTAAACACAACCATCACTTATTGATGATCATTTGCATTAATTCTCTTTCAATCTTTTGAACACCCCAATACCTTAGCACTCCTACAGGCTGATGCCTCTTCTATGGCCGAATCAACTTTCTTCTCTATTGATCGAGCACATGAAGAGTCATTGAATAATGCTACTTCCCCTCGAAAGAACCTTCATGCATTCATTAGCCACCTTTATCCACCCTTCTATATTCAAGTTATGAAAGCCTTTGCAAATTACCAACCTTTGGATTACGAACATATTGCCCTTAATCCTTCGATTCAGAAAATTGCAGATATAGATACAAGAAGTTCTTCCTTTAACTCACCCTTACAGTTCGAACAAATTGCTCTCAAACCTTTGATTCGGAAAGTTGTAAATATGGATTTGGGAAACTCTTCTTCACAAGCCTCTGTATGGGATAAAGCTGCAACTTCTTCCTCTTCTGGGAGTTCTGACTGGACAAGCTGGTCAACACCTGAGACCTGTGATTTGAGGGAGCGAATCAACCATCATTTTGTTGAGTTCACTGACCCTTTAGAGTTTCCTTCCTATGCTCGAAGTTCAGTGGTCTACCCCTACGTGCCCATTGACCGTCGACCTAGTCTGGAGGAGAATCTGCTTGTAGCATGGTATACATCCTCCGTGCCTACAAAGATAGTGCACGCTGCCCGACGCCTAGAAGAAGCACAAGGGTACAACCCATCATTCTTAGCCCAAAAGGCGAAGATTTGTTCTTCTGACTGGCTCGATTATATTAATGCCTTTGTTCTTTCTGCTCCCGTGCCATCTCCCATAATAGAAGCATCCACACCTTCTTCTCCATCTCCTGAAATTGAAACATTCACACCTTCTCCTCTACCAACTCTTTGCTAGACAGAGAGACTGAAGCTTTCCCTTTCCATGTATAACGTCTTTCCACCTTACAAACCTCTACCTTCCCCTACTCCAGCTGAGCGGAAACAAGCTCAACTTCTGCTTGTAGTTTTCTCTCACTTGCCCTTTAATGTTCTTGAGGACGAAATCCCTCTCAAGAACCTTCGATGGGCTTGTGATATTCTGACTAGGGGCCATGTCCTTAATCCCCTTGCCCAAGCAGAACTTCATATGTTCCTGGACCAACTTCCATTGCTCCTCTACTGGCATCGAAATTCTATGGCCACTACACAATCTTTAGACCAACTTTCGTCTCTTCGAGTTCATTCCCAGTACGAAGCAGAAAACTTCATTGAAGAATTCGGTGATTTCAAGAATAAAGATTCTGCGTATTGGGATGACTTGGACATAGACGAATTGGAACAAAGATTGAGAGAGGCGGTGTAGACCCGCCCGCGTGGGCCTCACTACAGTTCGGACTCGATTTTGTTTGTGGTTCTAAATCTGAACCAAAGAGTCCAAATCCAGCAAATCGTTTTGAGAAACAGATTTTTGAAAAGAAGTGCCAAACATGGACTGCTTTGCCAGATACAGAGTCGTCACCTAAATATTTTTTATGGGGGAATTTAGGAAACCCTGACTCGGTGCCAAAGGCCATGTGTCCGTCATCGCCAAAGTTGCCTCGGCTCGGGAGCTTGGGTACGATTGGGGAAGGTCAGCTATGAGCACCCCCTCTCGCCCGATCCGAAGATCGGCCTCTACTAACCGTCATATCCGGTTTTGAAAACGTTATGTGTTCTTATTCCGGTTATTAGCCTAGAATTACTATGTTATGCGCACAACAAACAAGTATAGACCAAATTGCCTAAATTGGAACAAAACATTTCATGCTTGTTTTGAAAATGGTTTGCTACTCACAAGTAGGCTGAAATGTAGGTTTTGCCACCCTCAAGTGGGCTTTAGAAAAGATGGTTTTGCCACTATCGAGTGGGCTTAAAACTCACAGTTTTAATGCATTATTCCAATTTAGGCAATTCAACCTCCATCCACAGGCATTCAAGCAGTTATATCACATAAGCAGCTAGCCTCATGGTAATCATGCTGTTATGGCAACACTCATACGCATACGGTATGCTAAAGCATAAATGCTTACCGAGTACTCCGAGCCAAAACAAAAAAACTAGTTAGTAATCATATGCATGATCCTAGTTCATGTTAAGATGACTAATGAAACACATGCAAGATGTGACTAAGATAAGCTCGGCTAATGCACAATGACATGCGAAATGCTACAACTATCACGTATTCAATTTGGAATTGAAATACAAATGCAGTTAGAATGATGCGCCGAGCCCGGTGCATGCAAGACAAATGTATGAATGCACGCATGCATAGCATAAGGTATGCTAATTTAAACATGCCCTAGTCTACCATCATAAGCGGGTAAATAAAAGGGAAGAAAGACGTGGGGTTGGAAGACATACACACACTCACGCACACTTATTACATAATTGCCCTCACTCGGAGGGTCCAAATAAAATATTACAGTCTGAATAAATAATACATTAATTATTACAAAATCTCTAATTAATTAACAGAATGAATGCAAAAGAAAGGTGGCCACAGCCCCCGCCTCGGGATGCGCGAATGATGCATGTTCGAACCCGTCTCGCCTGGAAAGTCCGTACCATACCACTGCCGCCTCTGTTTGCACTGCCCTGCTTCTCTGAAAATTGCCAAAGTTCTGTGGCAGGTCCTCTGAACACTGTGGAACACCATTGGCTGGAGGAAATGTCCACCGGCCATTGAAAATATCCATCGGCTGCTGATGAAGCTATCGGCCCAGGAAGGATTGCCGGTCGGCACTGAACACTGCCGGTCGGCAGAAAGTTCCTGCAGAATCTGGTTTTTGACAGCAACAAGACAGATAGTGTATGGCATGGAATTTCAAACAAGTGTATGCATGGCTACCCTCCCAATCATGTAACGGACTCAAGGGAGTATGACCCTTAACCCTCGGGCTATCAATCGTGCATTTGATGCATGATAGCCTAAGGAGCCAAGGTTGCAATTCAATGTAAAAATGCATGCAACACACAAATGAGGACCAAGATCCTATCGTGCCAAAGTTAAGGGCCCCGGTGACCGAGGGTTGAGATGTGTTTGGTCACTTGAAGTACAAACACCCCTCACCCCTCACACTTGGTTTGACACCCCAAACCAAGCAATGCTATGCATGTTATACAAACATGGCTCAAAATGTATCATGATACTAAGATGCAAAACATGTCAAAGGTGATGCAATCTATCACGTTAAGTATGCAAAATGCTAATCATATGAGATGCAAATATGATGGCAAACATGGATCAATATGCCATAAGGCTAGCATGGGACAACATATGATGAACCAAATAAGCAACAAGCATATGATAAGCATGCAATGGTGGACTTAAACCATAAATGGCAGACCTCGACCTCGCCATAAACAGTGGCCAAAATGATGTACAAGAGCACAAATGATGCATGCAAGCATGCACACATCAAGGTCCATCACCTAAGCATGAAAAGGGACAACTCTAAGCATACTTAAAGGCGATATAAAAGGGCATTAAACCAGCATGCTAAGCTCTAAAAATGAATAGAGGATAATGCCAAATCAAACAAAACATGCAAGCAAGGCATGCAACAATGACCAACACTTGAAGCCAATAAAGGTGGTCAAACCAAAGCTATGTCAACCAAACCTTAAGGGACCAAAATGACCTAAAACAGTCCCAAGGGACTCCAAAACAAGACTAAAGCATGCATAGATCATGGTCAAAATATGCCAAGGAATGGGTCCAAAACAAGGGCATTCGAGGCCACCAAAAGGGAGCATCACTCAATACTTATCCCAAGCAAACATGGCATGAATTTTCAATGCAAAACAGAGTTCTAGCATGCAAAAAAAGCCCTCAAAACCCACTGACATGGCAGCCTAATATCTAAACACATGGGCATGCACAATGACCATTTCCAAGGCATAAAAGGACAACCCTTTAAAGCATGAAAGAGATGATGAAGACAAACATACAAGCATGGATTAGGGACTTAAATATGAGATACAATGATGTCAAATCATGAGACTAAGGTAAGCTAAGCATGCTAGAGACTCACACACTCAAGGCTTACAAGCCAAAATGCAAAGCAACTATATCAAGCATGCTAAACAAGTCCGAATCAGTGGCCAACAGACCTTATTCAAGACAAAATATGGCCAAGAACCTCACAAAGCAAAGCCAAAACAAGAGGATATGCTAGGCTAAACATCTAGCACACTTCTAGGCAAGATGGAGAATTACAAAGTAAGTATAAAATGCATGCTAAGGGCCAACAAACCATCATTGGACAGAGATATAATATGACCCAAAACACCCAAAAAACTTCTGAAATGGGACCAAAATGATCAAGCATGCATGTTCCCTCTTTAAGCTAAAACAAGGATAAAAGAAGGACAAAGGGGAGAGGGGTGTCCCTCCCCTACACAAGACTTCAAAATCACTCCATCACCACTGAAAATCCACTGGATTTCAGTGGTGAGGAGACCAACACAACAAAGTAACCAAAGCTTAAAGAAAAAGGCACCAAAATAGGCCAAAAGGGGCCTAAGGGGAGGAGTTCAACCCCCAATGCCAAAACACCCTTAATGAAAGATGTTAAGCACAAAAATACAAGACTTTTTCATGTTAAACACAAAGCCTAAATCAGCATGCAAGACAGGTAGAAAACTAGTGCAAGTTTGGGGAAACTAAAGCAAGTGTCTCACCCTTGAAGAAGCCTTGAAGAACAGATGATCCAGCCACCCTCTACTGATCAAAATCAGTCCAAAACCTCAACAAACAACCCTCAATGCCTCTCAATCTGGGAGCAAGGTGTAATGGTGTGTGTTAGTGCAAAAGTAAGGTCAAATGCACTTTTAGGCTTCCAAACACACCCTAAGGATGAGAGAGAGGGAGATATAGAGAGAGAGGATGATATATCAGATGTATAGATATAGAAGCTCTGGTTTTTTTGGTTCAAAAGCTCTAACCCCTAACAAAGGGAGAGGATCATTGCTTAAATAGGCAAAGGGCCAAGACTAAAGCTTCTCAAGGAAGAGCTCTTAAGCGTATTTGCCCCAGCCGCCCCATGAACCTCCGTTATTCGGTGTTCTAGTTCATGAACCAGCTGGGTCAACGGCAGATTCATCATTCCTTGGGAAGCTTGGCCAAAGGGTTCAAGCTTCTAGAAGGAAAGGGGGGTTCAAAGGCTCACACCAGCCAAAAACTGCACGGGGAGGAGTGATGGTGCATTCTAGCTGGCACAGCTGGCATGCACCATGCCTCAAGGGTGCAAAGGAGTCACACCGGCAAGGAAAAGAGGTCGCCGGCAAAATAAAGTGCCGGCCGGCCAAATACAGTGCCGATCGGCCATTGATTTTAAGAAATCATGGCCGGTGGCACCCCTAATCAGCCGGTGATTCTAGGGGAAGGCCGGTGGAATGTGGGGATGGCCAACAAGCCATTCCCCGCCCTTCAAGGCAAAAACACAAGTGTTTGGTGCCAAAACCAAACACGGAACAGCCGAGTTCGGAGATCCTGAGGCAAGGCGCGTAGCCGAGACCTCCGGGAACTCCAAACGAACACAAACAAGGAGGATCACCGAGTGTTTCAACGGTGAAGTCCAAGTCTTGAGGACGGCCAAAAATGGGGTGTCTACAGGCGGCTTTCGAAATAAAGGCTGAAGAGCTCTACTATGAAGTGAGAGCACATCAACTCATGCAGCCAATGTTAGAAGACATAGAAGATAGAATAAAGAAAGAACAAAAATTCATTGATCATTGTTGGACTAAATTTCATGATCTTGTTATTTATTCCATTCCTTATTTTTATGAGCTTGAGTTTGTACCCAAATAGTGTCATTCGATGTAACTGCTTTTGCTTTAATACAAGACTTCTCTTTGTTTGATATGGTTTGATCTTGTCTCTATTTGTCTTTAAAAGCAATTACAGAGCTTCGAACTGAACAATCTTTTCCTTCGATCCTAGATTCGATCGTTTAAAATGAATACTAACAACACAACCATGAACATTTCCAGTTTAGGGAATGCAGATTAATCAATTCTAAATTGATCTTTTCGTTTTGAATAACAGTCCATATTTTCAAAAATATGGAAGCTCCTTTTGAGGGCTGAACTGTTTTAGTTCAAAAAGTCAACTTTTCTGAATATATATATAAACCAACTATGGGTTTCGATGTTTCGAATGCCAATTTCCCTTCCCAAGGAATTTCTAATTTTACTTCAAAGAACATCACTGTCATTGAGAAACCTAAAACAGGTCTTTAGTCCTTTTGAAGTAAACGAATACTTGAGCATTCTTGTATCCATTGAGTACGGAATGCGTTTCGAAGCGGCTTTTAGTTTCGAAGCCGTTGTTATTGGACTTTTGGCGCCAAAATCTATGTTTTGAACACCAATTTCCATCCTCACGGGGTCACAAGTTTCACTTCAAAGGTCATTGTTTTCATTAAGAAACCCAAAACAAGTCTTTAATCCCCTTCTAAGTGAATGAATATTTGAGTATTCTTACATTCTTAAGCATGGAATGTGCTTCGAAGCCGGCTTCTTAGTTTCGAAGCCGTTGTTATTTGACTTTTGGCGCCAAAACTTGGCTTCGAAGCCAAACATTCTACTTCGAAGCTGGTATCAACATCTGGGATATGTTTTTTCCCTCCAAGAGTATCAATACTGAAGGAAATTCCTCGTATTCGTACTTTTAATACTTAACGAATTTATGCGATGTATCTTTCAGATATAAGGCTTTTGAAATCCTTTTATTCCACATTCTGAAATTACTTGCTCGTTCAACATACAAAACCCTTCATCTCTGTTCGTCTCCCACTTCTTTCTACTCCCTTTTCCAGCTTCACCCTTTGAGAAAGCGTTTTATCAATGGCTTTCTCCTCATTGAAAGTGCCAGTTATAGAGTGTGTAAGCCCATTTGTAGCCCTAAAAAGGCTCATTGATGCAGAACGTGAAAAGTACAAAGCTGGGGAGAAAAGTGCCATTGACAGACTCATCTTCATTCCTCGTCGTCATGTGCAACAAGACTATGTGCTTGGTCCCATATTCAAGGAGATTCCTATTGAGCTTCTAGCTCTATACCCTCGTCTGGAAGACCATTGTCTCCTTTATGAAGGTGGCCTTGACTGGAGTAACTGGACGATGAACCGCCCCCACCGATGCTGGCCCACGGTGAGACCGGAGTGGCAAGAATGGTATGATCGAGTTATCCCTAGTAGGACCTTGGACCTTCAAGAACTCTGCCTCCTCAACGTCCTTCGGCTATCCAGGTTAACCATTTCAGAGGACCCCTTTTTAGTTCCTGCTGCTCTGTGCTTTTGGAATTCTGTTTTTAATTTCTTCCAATTCAGATGTGGGATGATGGCCCCTACTGTGCTTGACATTTGCCATCTTTTAGGATTATCTCCTATTGGAACCCCCATTGGACCAAATTATCCTGACCTAGCAGTCCCTTTTTCCCTCTCCTCTCTTAACTCATCCTATAGTGACTTTGTCAAGGCTGAGAATAGAAGGGTGGGTCTTGTGACCGATAGGGAATTCTTTTCTTTCTTATTATATTGGCTTTGCAAGTTCCTTTTCTGCACTTCTTCTCAAAGAATTATGCCTGAATTTGCCCCTCTTGCCAAAGCCCTCGTGTTATAGAAAAGGGTGGCTTTAGCCCCATACGTTCTAGGTCACGTATACAGAGCTTGCTCTCTTTTTTGTGAGAAGCCCTTAGATGCCAATCAAGGGGGACCGATTTGGATTCTTCAGCTTTGGCTTTTTGCTTATTTCCCCGAGTTACAATCCAAATGCCTTAAATTTTTTGAACTAGATCCTCCTACTCATGGCATGAGGCTAGCCAATGCTTCTCTTTATCCTTCTACTTTTGCTTTCTACTTCTCTTTCTTCCACCAACTTTCAACTTCTCGTCTTTCCTACTGCTTTCGTTCTTTCGAACCCACTACTATTAGCCCACTTTGGTTGAAGAATTTCCTAAGTGATAGGCTCTGTGCTTCACTTGTTCACAAGGATATATGGGCCTCCGTTTTAATTCCCAGAGAATTATTCATTGGGACCATGAACCCCAGAGCTTACAAATGCATTGCTGAGCCCTATTTTCCTGCACAATTTGCTAGACAATTTGGCTTCACTCAAGGGGTCCCAATACCTCTCTGTAGTAATACCAATCTAAGTCTTACCACAACGGATGTGAAAGTTCGAAGGCCCAGACTGGAAGAGGCAACTTCAAAATTTATACAGGACTTGATCGATTTTGAGTATATCCCCTTCTTTCCCCAAAGTAACATTTTGAAGAGATACCAAAATTGGTGGGTGACCAATATGGAAGTGCACCTGGCCATTCCCCCTCAAGACCTACTGATGGTGTTAGATGTACCCAAGCCCAAAGGAGCTGGAGCTGCTACTTTTTCCACTGTTCTGACCACTCCAGTTCCTGTGTCTGCCTCCACTCCTAGAGTTACCTCGGGCCACCTCGAAGAAAGGTATATACTTTCATCTCTTCTCTTTTACCTTCTTTATAATGCTTTCAGTCTTATCTTTAGTTCTTCCTTTTGTGAAGGTGGTGTAGGTACCTCACAGGGAGACTCTCCTCAGAAGATTCAAGCTCTAAATCTTCTCAAAAGCAACAAAAGAAAAGGAGACTTTTACTTGAGCCTGAGAAGGAAGTCTTTGAGGTGCAAGCAGAAGAAGAAGAAAAAGTAGAAGAAGAGTTAACCCAAGAGCAAGAGTCTCCCCTGAAAAGAAGAAAAAGAGAGGTTGTCCCTTCTTCTGGCTTGGTTCAAGATCCCATGCATGAGACAATGGTTAGAGTGGAGGAACTTACTTCGGAAGAATCTGAATCCCAAACTGGAGAGAAAAAAGTTGAGGAAGAACATTCAATGCCTGCACAAAGAAAAAAGAGAAGGAAGATGACTGTCTCTTCTTCTGATTTTGTCGAAGACCCTATACATGAGGCAGCTGCTAAAGTAGTGGAACGAGAGCATTCCAAGGCCATAATTGTCTTTGAGAGAGCTGAGAAGAGATGGCAGCAACAATTTATGAGAGATGAAGCTGCTACTGCTGATGCACTACAAAGGGAAACTACAAGAAGGCAACAAACTGCCAGACATTACTCCCTTTGTAGTTCTCCCATCATTGCCGACACTTCTGGAGCGGGTAATTTCTTTCATACTTCTGCTGTTTTTCCCTTGTCAGCCTTTGGTATTGAAGTTTAACATTGCTTTACATTTCTTCCTCTTGCAGCAGCAACTACTGAGTTCATCTTTCCAGTGAGGCCTCCGTCAGTTTCGCTTGAGGTTGATCAGATGCAGGATATGAAGGCTATTCAGATCATACTTCCACTTCCAAGGTCTACACTTCCTGCATTTTTCCTGAGGCCAAGCATTCTTGCACTTCTTTCTCTTGGTTTGACTCCACATCTTTCCCACTTGACCCTCGACTTTTCTCAATTTACTTCTCTATCGAACCTTGCTCCTCATTCTCTTTCCAAGGAAATTCCAATTGCTACCCCATCTCTGATGGCGGTTGATTCCCCTATTGAGGGTGCTGGCAGCTCTCCAACCCGTGGTTTATTACGTTTACCTAGCTCCAGCCCTTCTTCCCTTGATTCATTGGCGGCTAGGACCATGGAGACTGCTAAAGATGCTTCACCCATTTCTCCTATCCCTATGCAGTCTTCTGTGTCTTCCACCACAGCTCTTTCTGCGCCCCTTATGTCTAATGATGAGGTTGATGTCTTCGAAGCAAGACTAGTTAGTCTCTTCGACATCCCCTCTACTTCTCCAGCATTCGATGAGGAAGCTGAGCCATTAGTTTTGGCTGACTCTTTGCTGGAAATTTTTGAGAGCTTTTCTTCCTCCAGCAGCAAGCCTTTTGTACCTTTGATAGACTTAGACACCTGCCTGGAAGTATTAATTTCCTTTTCGAGGATTCCCTTCGAGGCTCTACAAAGGCCTATAATCAGAAATGAGTTTCTTCATTGCTGCAAAATTGCTGAGCAGTCTGGCATGAATGTCTCAAGTCACCTATCCTAGGCAGCAACTACTATCGACTTCTACATCAGCATTTGTCATGCTGCCAAGGTTGCGGATGAGAAATTGGTTAGAGACCAGAGTTTTGTTTCCCAAGTGCATATTGAAGTGTCAAAGCTTAAGGAACAACACTCCTCTGCCTCTCACTTTCGAATTCAGCTACTGGAGAGGAAAGCTCAACTTGAAGAGAAGCTTTCTGCAGTGAACCAGGCCTTAGTCCGAACTGACATCAAACTGCAAATCACCAACCAAGGACTGGCCGATCAAAAGACCATCGACGTAGTCTGGAGGAGAATCTGCTTGTAGCGTGGTATACATCCTCCATGCTTACAAAGATAGTGCATGCTGCCCGACGTCTAGAAGAAGCACAAGGGTACAACCCATCATTCTTAGCCCAGATTCATCTATTCCTTCTAATTCCAAGCACATACTCTGATGGTACTGCTCAGGATCCAATTGGTCTTGGCATTTTACCCTCAAGGACTTAACATTGATCTCCACAGGTAATACTGCATCATGCCCATAAACTAAGGCATAAGGAGTGACTCCTGTGCTTGACCTTGGAAAAGTTCTGTAAGCCCACAATACATCTAACAATAAGTTATGCCAATCCCTAGGATTATTTTCCACAACCTTTTGTATTCCTTTCTTCAAGGACTTATTGGATGATTCAGCTTGTCCATTGGCTTGTGCATAATATGGGGTGGAATTAACAAGGCTAATTCCAAACTTGGCCACAAAAGACTTCACTATTTTCCCATAAAAAAACAGACCCATTATCAACCGTTATAGTTTGTGGGATGCCAAATCTATGGATCAAATCTTTAATGAACCCAATAACCTCTGTCTGGTCTACAGCTTTGTATGGCTTAGCTTCGACCCACTTAGTGAAATAATCGGTAGCCACTAGAATGAAACAATGGTGCTTCGAAGAGGGTGGGTGTATTTTCCCCATCATATCCATGGCCCATCCTTTAAATGGCCAAGGCTTTACTACTGCATGCAGGTCAGTTATGGGCACATGCCTTATTGTGCCATGCTTTTGACATGCCTGGCAACCCTTTGCATATTTTATGCAGTCTTTAAGGATAGTTGGCCAATAGTAGGAATGTCTTCGAAGCAACTATCCCATTTTCACACCAGGCTGATGTGCACCACAGATGCCTTCATGAACCTCAGCCATAGCTGTTAATGCTTCTTTTGGGCCTAAACATTCCAGCAATAAGCCATCTCCCCCTCTCTTGTAGAGGGCATTACCATATATCATATATTGCATAGACTATAATTTAATTTTCCTGTTGGCCTTCGAAGATGGACCAGCCAAGTAATGCATTATTGAATACCTCCAATCTTGTTCTTGTAAGTCATTATTATTGACTTCCAAGACCACATTCCTTTTATTCAAAGGTGGTATTAACTTCTGGTATGTTGTTTGGCTTATGTCCCTTTGGGCATTATCCCTTCTCTTGAAATTCGAAGCTTTCTGAGCCACATCATTAGCTCTATTATTCAAGAACCTTGGGACATGAGTTACATTTGCTATTTGAAATTGAGAAAGCAGATGTAATGTAACAACATAGTATGGCAAAATGCTTATGCTTTGACACTTGAAAATTCCTTTCACTTGATTAACCACCAATTAAGAGTCTCCAAATATGTCGACTGCATGAACTTGTAATCCAATAAGAATTTCTAGTCCCACTATTAAGGCTTCATACTCAGCTTGGTTATTGGAACAGGTAGCTTCATCCACTCTGAAACCATGTGTGGTTTTTACCCCTTGTGGTGACCTAATCACAATACCAATTCCAGTTAAACCATTGGCTTTTGATCCATCGAACCACATTTGCCATGGCTCAACACTAGCTGTTCTGAGTTCCATTATCTCTTGGCTTTCTATTTGAGATGGATGGTCTGCCAAAAAAATGGCTAAAACTTGGCCTTTTATTGCCTTTTGAGGAACATATTCTAAATGAAACTCTGATAAGGCTAGGATTCACTTGCCAATTTTTCCCCTCAACATGGGTCTAGATAACATGTACTTAACCAAATCTGTGGTTGCAATTACTAAGATAGTTGTTGGTAAAAGATAATATCTTAATTTCATTACAGCAAAATACAAAGCAAGACACAGCTTTTCAACAGCTGAATATTTACATTCATAAGAATTTAGAAATCTACTAAGGTAATAAACAGCTTGCTCCTTGTCTTCTTCATTGTCTTGGGCCAAAAAGGCTCCCAATGAATCATTTGCTGCAGCTATGTACAACTTCAAGGGCTTATCACCCTTTGGTGGCATCAGCACTGGAGGGTTGGCCAAGTAGGATTTGATACCTTCGAAAGCAATTTGATGCTCCGCTGTCCACACAAATTCCTCTTCATCTTTCAGCCTTAATAAGAAAGAAAATACTTTAGTTTTCCCTGCAGTGTTAGAAATGAATCTTCGAAGAAAATTAACCTGTCCAAGGAACTTTTGTAATTCTTTCTTACTTGATGGAGGTCTGGCTTCAATGATGGCTTTGGCTTTATTCTGGTCGATCTGTATTCCTTTCTTGTGTACTACATAGCCCAAGAAGTTTCCAGATGATACGCCAAAAGCACACTTAAGAGGATTAAGCTTCAATTTGAACCTTCTCATTCTTTCAAAGGCTGCCTCTAGGTGAAACAAATGTTCCTCCATGGATTGGGATTTAACCACAATGTCATCAATATAACATTCCAAATATCCACCAATAAGGTCATGAAAGATAGTGTTCATAGCCCTCTGATATGT
>NW_021026243.1:1737946-1832105 GCF_004153795.1 Camellia sinensis
TATTAGGCTCGCGAGCCTACTATATTTGAACTAATGGGGATGATAGGTGATCTCCAGAGGTCTGTGGCGGATCTCGCCTACGGAATGTCAGCTTCACCTCCAGCCGCACTATATGCCGGGAGTTTTGTACCCCAGGAGCCCCCGCTGTTGGGGCAAATTGTGATTGAACTTAGCCAACCGGAGATGGCCCCCAGCTATGGTAATGACATATCCGCACCAAACCAAACCCTCGATCAGGCTGAGGCCAGAGGCAAGAACAAAATGCAATGCTTGTTTCCAAATCAGGTAATCTAGTCTATACTTGTTTGCTGTGCGCATAACATAGTAATTCTAGGCTAATAATTGGAATAAGAACACATAACGTTTTCAAAATTGGATATCACGGTTAGTAGAGGCCGGTCTTCGGACCGGGCGAAAGGGGGTGCTCATAGCTGACCTTCCCCGATCGTACCCAAGCTCCCGAGCCGAGACAACTCCGGTGATGACGGACATGTGGCCTTCGGCACCGAGTCAGGGTTTCCTAAATTTCCCCATTTTAAAATATTTAGGTGGCGACTCTGTATCTGGCAAAGCAGTCCATGTTTGGCACTACTTTTCAAAAAACTGTTTCTCAAAACGATTTGCCAGATTTGGACTCTTTGGTTCAGATTAAGAACCGTGACACAAGTCGAGTCCGAACAATAGTAACCCCAAATGAACAGAACGGGACTAACCCTCCCGGGGCGTTCGGGGGACGTCTACAAATTGTCAATGCAATCGCTTGATAATTTGCTTGAAGTCCTATTCGTGATATTTTCCTTTGTATGAAAAATAACCCAAGAATAACGAACATATACAATAATAAAATTACCTAAATTACTAATTGAAATATATTTATGATATCATTAAAAATTATTAATTGATTTAATGATTTATTAATAAAATTGATCATTTATTATGAAATTAAAAATTTCAAAAAGTAAAATATAATTTTTGAAACTAAAGGATCAATTTGTATTTTGAACGGATCGATATTTATAATTTACTTTTAAAAATGCACATAATGGTACTGCCTGTCTCAATAGGATTTTTTCCACAATAAATCATTTTCTACCTGGATAGGATTTTTTTTTTATTTTTTTTGTAAAATGTAATTAGAGATGATGCTTAAAGGTGAAAATAGTGTTTATACTATCCAAATGCTAAGTTTTGAGAGGTTGAGTTCTTCTCGGGAAATGCCAGTTCCGTTTGGGAATAACTTATTTTAATTGGTTTTTTAATTTTTTTAATTTAGCTAAAAATATTGTATGGATTTTTTTTTTAGTTGATTTTATTATTACAAGAGAAAAAGTGAAATGATTATGATGTATTTGAGAGATTATGTAATTGAATGAGAGATTAATAAATGAATAAGTTCTTACATAGAAAAATGATGTATCTGATACTATATATTGATAACAAGATTATTATGTAATGATTCTAAAAATAAAATATCATCCAATGTAATTGTAAAAGTTATGTTCTTTTTTTCAAGACAATAATATAATAGTTTCACAGTTTGTTTTACTTAAAGTTTGAAAATTTTAAATGTTTAGTTTATTTATTTTTGTAATAGAATTTGTTTAACGTACGTATAAAGTGACTCATTTATAAAATTTCAGGAGTTGCGACTAGATTTGCTAAATGATTATGATGATGGATTGTCAATCATCGACTTGTGAAGTCCAATAACTATTCTATTTTGATTAGATAATATTATAGTTAAGATGGTTAATATGTACAAATTTATGAATTAATGGAATAAAATGATATTCAATAATAATGAAAAGTCTCCACGTAATTACCCTATTAAAAATTAAAAGCTAAGGAAGGAGTAAAATATACCATGTTGAATTTAAAAGATTTAATGTATTTTTTAAAAAACCAAGAGAAATGTAATTAACTCAAATACTATTTACAACACCGTTACATCTACCGAATTTGTTTAGTCCGAATTCTTCTGAATAAGCCTCTTTTCGGGAAGAATTGATTAATTTTTTCCAGAAAGAGACTCATTTGGACGAATTCGGGTAAACAAGATTCTTCCCGAAAAAAGACTCATTTTGACGAATCCAGATTAAATAAATTCAGTGAATAAATCATTAACCTACTATTTATAGAGAAAGTGGAAAATAGTTAGTAGGGAGAAAATAGCATTTTTAGGCGTATTTGTAGGGAGAGATTCTTGAAAACATGCTGACAACATTTAGAGCATTGCTGTTAATCCTCACCTTTTTTCTTAGAACTCCCACTTCAGGGAGTCTCTATTTACACACCACATTTTTATCTCAAGACACACCATTAATTACTTTATTTTTTTATTACAATATTAACCTAATGTAAAATGACCACAAAGGACAAAGGCCTTTGGACTATGATACACACCTTACGTAAAGTTACCATAAAAGGACAATAATGAATACAATACACACTTTTCTTCTGAAACGTTACTTACGTATCTTCTCTCTCAAGAACCCAAAAAGCCTGGAACAAAAATCAAAAACCCGTAAACAAACAATAAAAATTATACGTATTATTGAAGATTTTGATTGGACTGAATGATGGATGTATCTAGCAATATTGGTTTGGAATAATGGTGCAAAGAAAATGTTAGTTTTTCATTTTTTTTTTCGTTTTCGTGTACTTGCTGAGTGGTAAACCGTTTATATTCATTCGAATACTCAGATTCGAACAATGTACTCATGTTTGACTATCTACAACCGAACATATTGAAATTGTTCGACAGAAACACTCTGGACAAAAAGGTTAATGTTTGACAGGCTAATGTCGAACGGTTCTCAAAATCAGACTTCCATATACAATGTCACTGGTTCGCAAAATCAAACATTCATATACAATGCTCATGACAATAGAAAAATGTACATAAAACCCTCAAATCTAAACAAAATGAGAATTCTCACCTACTGTATCTCCAATGTGGAGTTGTTTCCACCGATGTCTTTGATGAAACAGAGAATAGAGGGGGAGATGAAAGATTGTGGGTAAGGTGTGTGAGTAAGGGTAAAGATGGAAGATTGTGGTATGTATTGAGCAAATTGTGTATTTATCAAATTACTAAAAGTGTGCCTTAAGTAGTGGTGTGCCTTGAGATGAAAGGTGGTGTGTAAATAGAGGCATCCCTCACCTCGTTCATTTTTTTTTTAATTCCAATTTTGTCCCAATCTAAAATTTCACTTTTACCCTTATTCCTAATCTTCTAAACCTAATTTTCCAAACTTTAACCTAGCCCTAATCACCTCTGGCAATACCATCATCTTCGACCACCTCTCACCGCCACAATTACCACAATTTCCGACCACCCCGCATCATTGCAACCTCTACTATCTCTAACCACTCCTCACTATCACAACCACCACTTTTTCTGACGCAATTAGCCATTATCTCCATCGACAAGCAACCCCATCCCCTATTGCAGATTTGAATCAGAGAAGAAAGATCGACCTATTCAATACTATGTTATCGAACTAAAAGGATTCGTTTAGCATTGTGTTTCCAAACATTTAGGATTCGTTCAATACTCTGTTGTCGAACATTCAGAATTTGTTTTAGCACTGTGTTGCCGAACCCACTCTACCATCGTGACTTCCCTATCCATTGCGAGAGAGAACGAACAAGAGAGAGAGAGAGAGAGAGAGAGAGAGAGATGGAAACCTAAGGTTTTCAAAAGAAGAAGAATAAAAGAGAGGGGGGAGAAAGAATGCAAGAAATCACTTGTCATAGCCGGTGATAGAGGTTTTAATGGTGACCATTATTGATGTGTCTTTTCTCTTACTCTGTTTCTCACTCATATTTGATTTGAATGCAAGAAAACAAAGAAAATAAAGAGATAATCCATATTAGAAAGAGAAGTGGGGGTTTGGGTTTGGGTTTCGTTTGGGTTTTGGGATTAGGGGTATAGTTGGTATTAAAGTGGGGGTTTAAAGAAAAAATGTAAGGACTTTATTTTGTTAGCTGGAAGTTTAAAGAAATGGATAAGTCAAAGTAATTAAGGCATCGTTTGGCAAGTGTCCATTTTAGTCAAAAAGTCAAAAAATTATTAAAAAATTCAAAAAACCAACAACTCATACAAAAAAGTTAAAGATTTATTTTTTTTTCTCTACTTTTTACACATATTTTCGTAAAAAGTCAAAAAATCATCATAAATATACTAATTTTTTTTACATCACAGTTTAGTAAAAAAATTACTATAAAAATTTGTTTCCAAACGAGCCTTAAGTAAGAGTAAATATTAGCCCTCTTCTTTTATTAACTTTTGAATAATTAACTCATTGTAATTGATTTAAGTTATTTTTTACCAAATAGTTAGAAAGAAAAGTTATAACAAATTGGCTGACACATTTTAAAAACCAAATAAACAGCCGCTTTGAAGTCTGCACATTTCGTCAACGCGATTTGTAGGGAGAGATTGAGGACTTTATTTTAGGGGTGCAATTCGGGCGGGCTCAACCCGAGCAACCCGAGCTCAGCCCGAGTTTTTTTAGGGCTTGGGCAACTATATCTTGTAATTTGGACGGGCTTGGGCAGATTTTTGATGCCCGAATTGCAATTCGGGCCGGGCTTGGACAGAACCAATGGCCAACCCGAGCAACCCGAACCCGAATTCAATTTAATATATTATATAAATTATATAATATATAATATATAATATATATATAATTTAATAAATTATGTAATATATATAAATTAAGTAAAAGAGTTAGTCTTAATTTTTATTTTTTATTTTTTTTTGGTTAGTTTTCTACCATTAGATTAGCATCTTTTATGTCTACCCTTAGATCTACCTACAGGTTTCTGAACTCGGGCAATTCGGGCAACCCGAGTTCAAAATACAAAGCTTGGGCCGGGCTTGGGCAACAATGTTCGGGTTCATGGTCGGGCTTGGGCGGGCTTGGGCAGTGCCAAATATAATTCGGGTCGGGCTTGGGCAGACCCCCAACCCGACCGAACCCGCCCGAGTTGCACCCCTACTTTATTTGCACAGGACATGAGGGATAACCATTTGACCCTTATTAGAACCCTTCCAACCCAACGTCAACGCGGTTTGTAGGCATTCAATTTCCTTTTCACTAACAAACTTATCCCCTTCCCATAACCCAAACAAACGGGGCCCGACGTCAACGCGGTTTGTAGGCATTCAATTTCCTTTTCACTAACAAACTTATCCCCTTCCCATAACCCAAACAAACGGGGCCCGAGGACTTTCTTTGAACTTACCTTGAACCCCATAATAATATATTAGTGGCTCGGAAAAAAAGAAAGGGAACTGTCTAGTTGACAGGAAAAAAATATTATAAAATTATAAAAAAGTATAGTGTTTTAATTATTAAAATGTATAAGTTCTTTCATTGATTTGTAAATTTATTTATTTATTTATTTTTGTTGCACTGGACAGTTATTTTCTCAAAAAAAAATTGTATTCAGGCCATGTTTGGTTTTTTGATTTGTTTCTGATTAAACTAGTTAATAAAAATCATAAAAAAAAAGATTGAAATAAGTAATAAGATAAAATGTCACATTTTACATAAAAATTAATTATTTATTTATTTCATAAGCATCTATTCAACTATTAAAAAAAAAATTATAAATCATCTTGAATATAATTTTTTGTTTTATCTCATAAAACAATAAAAAAAAAAAAAAAAAACAACTATCATCTCAAAAACAACTAAAATAAATAAGTCCCACACCGGCCCTTAGTGGTCCCCTTTCTTGGTTTATTTGTAAATAAAGCTAATGACCCCGGTAGGTCGAGGTCCCCTGATAAGTTATTCTCAGAAAATGGCCGAATCTGATGGATGTGATATCCCTTTTGATTACAGTAGCAGCGATGAAGATGAAGAAGGAAGAGTAGCAGCCTATTTCCCTGACGATTTCAAGCAATATCTGGATACTCAACTCAACCGCTGCCCAGTGGTGTATTGTATCTTCCGTGGATGGGTTTTCTGGAGCCGAGAAGACGACCAATCCGAACATCCTCCGAGTGAGTGGGACTTTTATGTCTCTTCTCTTTCTCTCTTCTTCTTCCTCCTCCTCCTTTGAATACGGCTTTTATTTATTTAATTTGTAATAATGGAGTTTAATTTATAAGTCAATTTTAAATCAACACAGTTACTACCACCTGCTTTTCAAATCTCACTTCTCTCCTCCAATTTTGTTTTTTTTTTTTTTCTTTTTTTGTTATTATTAATCAGATATTTTGGATTTAAAAAAGAAGATCAAAGATGTCCTTCGACACTGTTTGCACTATATGTTTGGATATCCAACACTAGTTCAATTTTGGGCACCCACAATGACAATGGATGGCCGGTCTTATCTTACAACTCAAAACCAACCTTTCGCTCTTTATACATCTGATATCATGCGTGATGATGTTAAAGGACATGTTAAAGGAGTTTGTGGGTATAGGATGATCTCTATGGACTATAAATTTTGCATGGATAGAGAGAGTTCTGATGAACAACTTGGGGTTCCTGGCCGTGTGTTCAACTATGGATTTCCCGAATTCTCTCCCAATGTAGAATATTACTCTATCAAAGAGTATCCATTGCGCGACCATGCTTTACTTTGCCAAATTGAACAATCTTCGGCTATACCACTGTTTGATCCTTCTACCCACTTATGTGTTGGTGTACTTGAGATAGTTTCAACAGCGCCCTCACAGGAATTTATATACGGCTACAACTTGGATTTGCATAATTATTTGAAGGTTAGTCCCGCAACTCACAAATTGGCATTTTTTTGTCTTTCTAATCTTGATTGATTAACTCCCCTCTCTCCTTTCTTACATGTACGCAGAATTGTGCTCCTTTGATAATTTAAATTTAAAAGAATAAAAAATTATCAAAAAAGTAAAAAAATAGATTAGAAGTGTGTTTTTAATAGAGTAAATTACAAAAATATAGTTTGTTTAAAATACAGATTGTCCCTGTGATTCTGGAAAGTACATCAAGCCTCTTCAAGTTTCTTCAAGTTTCTAATTGTATAACAAATGACTTCTTTTATTAATAAATCATCAACTGTGGTGTAGTATCTGGCCCATTAGATCGACTAATCCATTAGACCCAACAATTTTTTTCCTTTAATCTTTTAGTTTGTGCATATTTGATCCTATTATAATGGAAGATGGCTACGTGCTCCTCGTGTCAATTTTGCATAAAATTTGTAGTTTTTTAGACCAACTAAACACAAATTAGAAAAATCAAAGCGCTAATCTTTTGAAATCGATATTAATCGGACTAAAAAAATTAATACAGGATGAAGCTAGGATGAAGCTAGATGGACCATTAGCACAACTATTATTTGTTCTTTTTTTTCATCTTGTCAGTGCCAAATGGCATGTGAGGAGTATGTAATTGCATTATTTCCTCACGGTTGTCATCAATATCAATGTGACACAAAATGTAAAATTAAATGGTAAATTGTTATAATTAAAATTATAAGATCCAAAAAGATACAATGAATGAACTATTGATTTGAGGATAAGATTGTTGTTTATCTTATCAGCATGACCTCCTATGGTAGAAAGAAAGCAAAGCAAAGCAAACTGTCAAGTTGTACTTTTTTATTGCATTCCATGCTCATTTAGCTGTGACTGAATTGTTTTTCCATTATAGTCTCTTATATGCTTCCTTTTCTTGGCAAACAAATATTCTACATTCCCACCGCAAGAAACACTGTAAGAAACAACGGCAGACGATCCGAACTCCTGCAGTAGGTAGGTCTGGAACCTTCAATTTCACATGCAGAACATTGCACTGATTAGTAAATGGTACACTGCAATGTCATGTCAAATTTGATATTTTATTTTATTTTTTAAACTAATATGATGAGGAATATCTTCTGACAATACTTTTCAACCAGAATGTGAGACAAAGTGAAGCCTTAGATGAAATCAACAAGGTGTTGAAAGTAGTGTGTGAAGATCATGATTTACCTTTGGCTCAAGCATGGGTCCTGTGCGAGTGTACATGCAGGGCTCTGGTTAAGGGTGACATTTTCCATGTGATTCGCAATTGCAATAATGGAATTGAGTACTACAAATTCTTGGCGGTCAACAGAGTATCTCACTTAAGAAAGTGGCAAGGAGTTGTTGGGAGAGCATTCTCGTCCCCTGATGTATTATTTTGCAAGGATGTAACCCAACTTAGCATAATTAACTACCCATTGGCACACTTTGCACGGGATGAAGAATTAGGTGGTTGTTTCGCAATATGCTTGCAAAGTAGTTGCATTGGAAATGACATTTACGTGTTAGAGTGCTTTATGCCGCCAAGCAACAAAGACTATGGTAATCAACAGACTGCATTGAGGAAAATATTGGAAACAATGAAGAAAAATTTCCAAACTTTTAAGCTTGCTTCTGGAGAAGAACTTGGGGAACATTTATATATAGCAGAAATTCATTTTCAGAATGGTGAGAAATTTGATTCTGTTCAAATGTCCCAGACTACTAAATCTTTGCCTAGGCTGGAGCCCTTACAAAGTGGAGGAGAGATGACACAACTAGATTTATCGAATCAACAATCAATGGATGCGTTAAATAATGAAAGCAATGTTGTAAGTGCGGAAAGAAGCAACATTGATGTTACTTGTTCACAGGAAAAAGGCAAAACCAAGAGGCCAAAAAGAGTGCACAATAAAAGGGGAGTTAAAATTGAAATTCCTCTAGATGATATCTTACAAAATTCAAAAAAGAGCATCCAGGCTGCTGCAGATAACCTCAAAGGTATCTGCACTCTTAACAAATTAAAATAAAATATTGCTTGTGATTTTACTTATTATTTTCAACTCGACACTTCTCGTAAAGAAATATTTGGCATTTTTCACCAACAGACATAAAGTTGTGTCTCTTACTTAGATTCTTCCTTTTGCAGTTAGCCGATCTACACTAAAGCGTGTTTGTAGGGGTTATGGTGTCCCAAGTTGGCCACCATGCAAGAAGAATATGGTTGGTTCCTTTCAACCTAGTGAATCTTCCCCGGGTGTTGATCATCAACAAATACCACAATTAAGTTTTGATCTGCCTTTCAATCAAGCCTCAACTACTGTTGTTCACGCAAACGCACATAATATAGCAATCGAAGATGCAAATAGTGTGACCATAAGGGCAAAATATATAAATGATATTACAATAAGGTTTCGGCTGTCTTTGTCATCAGGACTGGTTGAGTTGCAACAACAAATAGCCAAGAGGCTGCGCTTAGAAGCTAGAAGTTATTATGTCAAGTATAAAGATGAGGAAGATCACGTGATTTTAATAGCTTGCGATGACGACTTGCAGGATTGTATTAGCACTTACAAATTGCTGGGAACTTCCATCGTGGTATTGATTGATCCAAAGTAGTCAATTACCACTGATCAACTTGAATCATCTCAGTTTTTTTTGTTGCTGCTATATTTTTTTTTGTTCTATCTTTTGATTCTTGAGATAGTTGTTGGACTATCATGCCTTGTTTCCTCTGTTTCAGGAACGTTGGGAGTGTTTTGGGTTTTTTTTGGTTTCCTCTTGGCAGTTGGATTCTGGCCAACTATTTCATTCTCCCCTTTTGTAATGTTGTATTAGCATTAATAAAATGTTACTTTCTTTGCTGATAAAAAAATAAATAAATAAAAAATTCACTTCATCAGAATGAACCTCAAATGATGCAGTTATTTCCTGTTTATATGGAAAATGCACAATAGCAGAAGTGTTCATTGACTCCATCATCAACGTTTAGGTTAAAAATGAAAGGCAGGATACAAAAGCCCCATAAAAATTCAAACTCAATTAAATGCAAAGGCAAAACATCTGATTCTTTGAAGCACAAAAACAATTTAAATCAATTATGGTTGAGACCAAAGCTTGTAAAAAAAATTTAGGATAAATTATGTTGGGTATGCAAACAACCTTCAATAGAAAGCCCAAGCCTGGGGGTGGGCCCTCGCAACAAAATTTTTTCAAGCTTGTTTGGCTATTTTTAGCCCGTAGACTTTTACCCTATATAATGTAATAGTGTTTATACATTTTAGGGTTAGAGAGAGAAGAGATACTGCTGCCATTTTTTAGTGTGAGGGAGAAAAAGGGTGTTTGTAATTCTATACTCAACATAGTGAATTGGTGTAGCTACTGAGAATATAGGCACGTTGCCGAACTTCGTGTATTTGTGTGTTTTGTCTATTTATTTTTTCTGTAATTCATAATTTCCAAGATTCATAGGGTTTAGGAGTTGAACACGTAGTTTAAATCCTAAGAAAATACACTAACCTCTCCTAAGTTTTAGAGAAAATATAGAAAGTCTTACAAGTTTGGTATAATTATACTGGACTCCTTTATGGTTTTAATTCATCACTTACCTCTTTTTTCATAAGAAATTCATTAGTCGTATAAATGAAAAAATATTGTTTTCATCTCTCTTACATTAAATCTATATTTCACATTGTATATTTTTTTGTCTTTATACCATCTGCATTAATTTTAGTCTCTTTAATTTTACTAACAATGAGATCAGTGTAATTATTTTAAGAAACCTCTATCTAAAAATTAAATTAGAGTTAGAGCTTGTAAAAACATATTTTCAATTAAAGACATCATTCAAATTAAAAATAACATTTAATATTACAAACTATTAATAAATCCAACTCCTCTCACTCAAAAAAAAATGTAATGCATTATGAAAATATAATCTAAATTTTATTATGAAAAGTGAGTGTACGGAGTAAATTTAAAATTAGTGGGATATAGATCACACTCAGAATAAATGTAATCTATTGATTTAGTTTTTTAGGTAATTTTTTTTATGTGTTTATAGTATTATTGTATATTAATTATAGGATCTTGTATTACAATATATATGTATATATATGTGGGAAATTTTATGATACACACTCCTCCAAGGGTGTGTACCATATGTACCCTATCACAAATTAGCATAATTTTATCACAAAATTTCGTAACATCAATCACAAATGTATAACATCCTCACAAATTGGCATAACAAAAATATTATAACAAAATCACAAACGTTTGTTACATAAACCACTAAATTTTGAACATTTTATTACGTTAATTTATGATGAGATTACATATTTTATAACTAGTGTATGCTCGTACCAAAAGGCACAATGTAAATAATTTTGGAATTAAAATGCAATTGTAAAAAAGACACAGCCTTTTTTTGATAAAGATACTAAAAAAATATTAAAAAAAATATTATTCTTCTTAACAACTTGTAACAATTTTATTTGTACCACATGCTGTACAGAACTCAAATAAAATTATTCATTCACCTTATCAACAATTGCTTCAACCGCATCATTAGAAAGTGTCAAATCCAATTCGTTCAGAAGAGCCAATACCAACTCCTTCAACTTCAAGGTTATAAAAAAAAAAATTACATTTATTTTTGCAATTAAAATATATGGGTGATTATAACATTGTGAGCTAGTATAGATTAGACCAATACATGCATTATATAGTTTCAAACAAAGGCTTCGTCCGCTTATTACTCTAATATTTTTTCCAGTAACCAGTATATAGGAATAAACAAAATGCATATTCCAAAACATATCATGTTACTGACTTCCTGTAAAAGGGAAACCTAGAGAGGGTTGTGCAAGATGTTAACAACCTAGTAAATTTAAATGTCCAGCATGGGTGGACACAGCTTGAGTGTTGTATATCATTGAAAAATTATGTATTGAGAAAGGTGAAATAGCACTTAAAAAAGGTAATTTTTACCGGAAATAGGAAAAGATAATTTAGCTAGCCAAAGAAAGCAGTTTCTGAGAATTATAAGAGATAAATTGCGATAAATGTTTTCGAGACATTCACCTCATCACGCTCTATGTAGCCAGTGCACCTTAGATCATACAATCTGAATACAACTGCAATAAAATTCCTCCCAAAGTTAGTGGTGGTGCATTTGGGGGGAAAATCTTCTAGAGATGACACAGTAGTACATATGGGAACAAGAAGACATATCATCATTATATGAAATAAAATTAGAAAAAAAAAGAAGAAGAAAAAAGCTGAAATAAGAGACTCTGTCATGGCTGTCTAACATGCAACTTTTTCTGCTTCAGGAGCATTTGGGTGGAAGATGCTTAATGATCTAACAAATTCTCCAAATTCAATAACCCCATTCTGCTTAAGGTCAAACAAATCGAATAACTGCAACAAATTGAAACAAAAATTGTGAATGACTTTAGCTTGCTGAATACTCGTATGGTGAGGATCCATAACATAATGGTGACCTTCAAGAGTTTTGTTTTATCATTCGTATGTGGCCAGATGAGCTAAATGGTATATAACACTTTATTCCCTTTATTCCCTTAAACTACCAAGTTGAAGACAACTTTAAGACATAAAGACACCTTGCAAAATGCTTTAAAGCATAAAAACATCATGAAGCATATTTATTTGTTGCTGCTGCTAATCTCCTAAGGGTTGACAATTACATTAAGCTAATGATTTTGCATAGATTCTCCTTTATATATTTCACAAAAAAGGAGGGGGGACAAAAGTTTGCTACCATATATAACTAATAAAATTACATATTAAAATTTACTTATATAGATAGCAAAATCCAGTTTATAATAAAGAAAAAGACCAAAACCAAACTAAAATATCAAATAAAAATTGAACAAATTGTAGCACAGTATCACTTAACTCTCCTTGCATTTTTAGTCGCAAAATTGTATAATCTATCATATCATTTTCAATGAATAACATTGCTAATCTATTTAATGTTTCTTGTGACATGGTTGACTGAATATAAGATTTTACCAACTTTAACTTTGAAGAACTTTTGTCCCCAAAAACTGTGACTGGTATAGCCAACAATATTCATTTGGGACCATTGCTTTGGATTGGGCCCTTTTTTATTTGAGGTTTAATAAGCAAACAAAAACATTTCTCGGCCCTAAATTTCAACAAAAAGTTGGGGGGCCCTAGATGGAGGCCTTGCCTGCCTATGCCTAGGGTCAGCCCTCCTCTTAATGAGAAATACCATAAGATAAGATACTTAGAAAAAAAAAATATTAAAATGATTAAAGAAGCCAGGATGTATATACGGACTCTGTCTGCCAAGAGACTTTGCTTGCTGCCGTTGTCGAAGAGTGCAAGTTGGAACTCTTCCTGTTCACGAAATTTCAAAAAGATAGAAATAATTAAGCACTTGGTGCATAGAACTTATCAGTGACCAATTAAAGAGCCAAAAATCCTAACTAACTTAGTAGAAAAACAAATCACAATATCCAGAATCTGGAACTTGAACTAGGTGATATAAAAGCATAAATCACAAACTTCATATCAAGAACTGCACTAAAGATACCTTGTGAATAAGACCATCGTCAATTATAGAACTGCTTAGTTTGTTGTATAGATCATGCAAAGCCTCTACTTCATTTACAGTAACTGCCAAATAAACGAAAGTGCCTTAGTTTTAGATGTCTTTTGGGTCAATTTAAGTTATCTACTAAGAAGAGGTTTAGCAAACTAGAGCTTCTATACTCACAAGTTGTTTCAGAAGCAAGAATGGCATGATCTCCAGACCCCGGTTTATGTACAGCTTTCTTCAACCGAAAGCAGCCCAAGAAAGAACGCATAATTCAATTGAAGATTTGTGAATCTGGGAAGTATAAGCCAACAGTGCTATTCAAGTGCATGCTCCTGTAATAAGAGGTGAAGAAAATGCATTACAATCTTTGAAAACGGGCCTCAAATTTGTGAACTGTTATCCTAATAATTAAGTATTCAGTTGGAATTGCAATTACCAGCAAGAACGAACACATTCATACATTTCATGAAATTAATAATATTTTCCACAGTTGACTACAGCAATCAAAAGAATACTAAAGTAGCTAACTATGGGAATACATAACGAAGCGAATCATGAAAATATGAAGGGTTTGTCAATCATAAAGCAATTACCCATTTTGTAAACAGATAACAATTATCTATTCAAGCAACCTGTTCTATAGTGTAACAAACTTCTTAAAATTCAGCTGAATTATGGTTCACCATGAGTTTTTTTTTTTTTTTTTTTTTTTTGGAGATAAAGGAAAATAAAAGCAACTCTCTCATATTGCTGCCCAATCACTTGTTTGGATAGGTTACCAGGAGGAAAATGAAGAGAAACCAAAATCACTTAAGAGCCACTTTTTGAATTTGGAGAGATTGGGGAGAAAAGAAATGAGGATTAGTAAGTGCCTGTTTTGCCCCTCTCATTCACAAAACACAAATTTATTATCTTTTTTTTTTTTTTCTTTTGCCCCACTCCTTCCTTTTCTTTTGTCTCATAAACTATCAAAACAAAAAGGAAGGATACTACTCTTCTTTCTTTTCCTCTCTCCTAGTTTTCCAAACAGACTCTAAATGTAATGTTTTCTAGCATGCATTGTGCACTGATCTAGAGCCTCTCAACAGGAGAAACAATAAAAAGAAAAGTGAGAGATTTCAAAAGGGGCACCATAGCACCTTTTGGAGGTTTAGGAAGCCCATAGGCACACAAGTACCATTCAAAACATTAGTAGCACTTTCAAGAGAAAAATACAAAAACTATCTGCCTTTCTATCTGATGCATTCCTCGAATGCTCGGCAACACTAGCATTCTAAATGGATACACGATGTTTCAAGCATCAAATTACATTCAAGGGGCAAGAAAGTTAAGATACAATGACTGTAAAATTCTCTAACAAAACAGAAATTCAAAATCACCCCTATGAAATATGTAAATGTAATCAAAGTAAAAATTATAAATAAAAAAAGGAAAACGGACGGCGAACAAACTTTTTCATATTAATTTCAAGTAAAACACATATAGCAAAGGGAAAGGGGGCAAAAAAAACTATAGGAGTACAAATTATCCTGCACCCAATTTTCCAAATGAATATTATTCTGCCAAATTGATATAGAACTAGAGATACGAGAAATCTAGGTGGGTCAGCTATGTATTTTGATCTTGAATTTGCAGAAGAAAAAAAAAGGGTCCACAAATCAAAGACACAAACACAGCACAATTTTTTAACAGTGATCTGTTGCAGCTTAAGTGAATCTTGCTTAAATGTTATGTATGCCAAAAGAGGAGCATGTAGGACCCAAATACATGGTAGAAGCAATGAAAAATGGCACTTTTTTTTAACTTTTCAGGTGTCTGCTAAATCTAATACCAATGCTAATAACTGTATTTATTAACCTTTACATAACCAAGAAAGCTTCAATTTAAACAGTTATTAGCAACAGAAAGAACTGTCAAACCAAAAGCATATTACATATAATGGGTTTTTAAAGCTATCTATGAACATAACACCATAATCATACTAACCAGAGATGAATGAGTTGATGGGTCTTGATGATGATGTGAACAGAGAGAGATTGTTGTTGTTGTTGTTGTTGTTGGTTGCTGTGAGACTAGCAGAAATAGTCATGGTTTGAAAATGTTGGGCATTGACAAAGCCAGTTCATTTCCTTATAGTCGCTTTCTGTAGTCGAATATATTCCTGAATCCACTACAATTATTGAGCAAAAATATTGCTTATAAATGTTCTGTTCGTGTATTACATTGAGATTTGCGTCAGGATTGGGGGAAAAAAAAAAATTCAAAAAGATGATCTGATTGCGCACGAATTCCCTCTTTGAATTTTCTCGTTGACTCTTTATTTGATGGATCATTGGATTTATTTTTAGACTTAATTTTGAGCTTAATTTTAATAATTTAAATTATTTATATTTTAAAATTTGTCATGTATATTATATCTGTAAATCAAATTGATCGAAAATAGAAAGAACTAAAAATTATTTATTAAAAAAATTTAATAAACGATTTTATTATTTAATAAAACTTTTGATTTATGCAATTTTTGATATCTGATCGATTTGATTTTTTATAAGTATGATATATATAACAAATTTTAAAATACGAACGGTTCAAATCATTAAAATTAGACTTAAAAGTCAATCTAATAACCCACCAAATAAGAAGTTAAGTAGGAATAGGAAAAAATCGTTGCTCGATATGATTAGGCTGACTTGTACAGTTTCTTTTAGTGTAATATATTTCACCACAGTAGGACAGATTAAAGAATATAAAAATATGCAGATTATATGTAATTTTATAAGGGCATGATTTATGTTCAGTCCTTAATTGAATTGGACTGTGTTGTTAAGCCCGTGAGGGTCCGCCACGGGTCTCGTTTTGATAGTCTGAATATAGAACTCGTCGAGTATTATATGCTTGTAAAAAATCACGTTAATCGGATATCGATAGCTATGTGATCAAATCAATTTTGTATAAAAAAATGGATGGTGAATAAATTACGGTTGACAAAAATCTATTTTGATCACATAGCTATCGATATCCGATCAACGTAATTTTTTACAAGAATATAGTACTCGACCAGTTCTATACATTAAACGGTTCAGATTATCAAAACGGGACTCGTGATGGACCACCACAGATCTAACTGTACAATTCAATCCGATTAAAGACCGAACAGAAGCCCTTCCCATTTTATAATGGGGAGTAAGTGGAAGACTGCAACATTTGTGTAAAAAAGAAATTCTGTCTCACTACTGGAAGGTAATTCTCCCTTCCTTCAATTCATGATTCGGTTTTTGAAATAAGTGAATTGCACTTTATGATTTATTCTATAATTTATAATTATGAATTTAATTTTAAATGAATCAAATCATTTACGCCACCGCTACGTTAATTTAAATATCGATAATTTTAGTTTTCTTAATTGATCTCAGATGTTTAATTTAAATTTTTCAAAAATTGCATTTTTTATTTTTTGTATTTTTATTTTTAATGAATATTTTAAAATTTTTAAGCAATTTTTTATTTTTTAGATACACCTTACTTAGATGTATCTAAAAAGTAAAATATTTAAAAAAAAATGTTTTAAAAAATCAATAAATACATAAGAATATAAAAAATATACTGAATTTTCATATTTTTTTATATTTTTGGTATTTAGTGAATTGTTTAAAAAAAAATTTACAAATATTATACTTTTTAAGTGTATTTATATTAGGTATATTTTAAAAAAATTTAAAAAAATGCTTGGAATATTAAAAAATTAAATGAAAACCAAAAAATACGAAAAATAAAAAATTTCAGGTAGCGTTTGGTAAAGTTTTAGAATTATGATTTGAGAATAGAATTATATTTTGAGTTTGTGAGTTTTGAAATTATGATTTGATTGTGAAAAATTTGTTTGATTATGAGTTTTGAAAAAAGTTTTAAATTGAGTTTGAAATTTTTGATGTGGCATATGATATTTGATTAAAAAACTTACAACTCACAACCAAACACACAATTCAAAATTCTATTCAAAGCTCATAAAAATTTAAAAAAAAATCGAAAATATTTTTTATTTAAAATATAAAAATGGCAGGTGCCAAAAAAAAAATGAACACTGTTCCGGTCAATCGGCCTGCCAGAAGTCTGGGCGGATGACCGGATAGACATATTTTCAACAGTGGGTGTGGAATTAATTTTTGAAAACTCTCACCGAACACCACACTCAAACCAATGGATGTGTTAATGTAAATTGTGTAAATGTAAATTACCACTACCACTCACTCCACCTACCACCTCCACTACCACCCACTCCACCTACCACCTCCACTACCACCTTCACCTACTCCCAAATCCTCTCCTATATAAATCCTTGTAATATACACAATATACACAACAATCAATAATACAATCAATTTTATACATTGAATTTTACAAGATGAAATTAAATTTACAAAGCTCTACCAAATAAAGTTTTAATTTTTTAAAAAGTGAATTCTGAAACTTCGAACCAAACCAGCTGAATATTTTCAAAGTTGAATTTTTATTTGTATTTTTTTATTTTTAAATCTAGAAGTTCGACAAGTTTCGTAATTTATTTTAGTATTATATACACCCAGTCAATGGGTATTAAACGTAAAAATTATAAATAAAAAGAGGAAAAAGGACGGCGAAGAAATTTTTTCATATTAATTTCAACTAAAACACATAGAGCAAAGGGAAAGGGAGCAAACACTATTGGAGTACAAATTATCCTGCACCCAATTTTCCAAATGAATATTATTTTGCCAAATTGATATAGAACTAGAGATATGAGAAATCTAGGTAGGTCAACTATGTGTTTGATCTTGAATTTGCAGAAGACAAAAAAAGGGTCCACAAATCAAAGACAAAAACACAGCACAATTTTTTAAGAGTGATCTGTTGCATTTTGGTTGAGAAGGGATACTACTGTGCCTAAGGCACAGCAGTTACTGTTGTATCATTTGTGGGAAATTGTCTCGAGTGTTTTTCGATCATTTGAATAGTTCATATTATAGGGTTCGTCGAGTAGATCATCTATACAAAAAATCAAATTAATTGAATATTTGTAACCCTATACCCAAAGCACATTTGTTTTTATAAAAACTAACGGCTAACATAACATTTATAAATTTTTAAAAATAATTAGGACCTAATCATGGGGTCCACAAATCAAAGACACAAACACAGCACAATTTTTTAACAGTGATCTGTTGCAGCTTAAGTGAATCTTGCTTAAATGTTATGTATGCCAAAAGAGGAGCATGTAGGACCCAAATACATGGTAGAAGCAATGAAAAATGGCACTTTTTTTTAACTTTTCAGGTGTCTGCTAAATCTAATACCAATGCTAATAACTGTATTTATTAACCTTTACATAACCAAGAAAGCTTCAATTTAAACAGTTATTAGCAACAGAAAGAACTGTCAAACCAAAAGCATATTACATATAATGGGTTTTTAAAGCTATCTATGAACATAACACCATAATCATACTAACCAGAGATGAATGAGTTGATGGGTCTTGATGATGATGTGAACAGAGAGAGATTGTTGTTGTTGTTGTTGTTGTTTGCTGTGAGACTAGCAGAAATAGTCATGGTTTGAAAATGTTGGGCATTGACAAAGCCAGTTCATTTCCTTATAGTCGCTTTCTGTAGTCGAATATATTCCTGAATCCACTACAATTATTGAGCAAAAATATTGCTTATAAATGTTCTGTTCGTGTACTTTAAAAGTAATGCAATTTTAAACGTTTAAATAGTACATTGAGATTTGCGTCAGGATTGGGAAAAAAAAAAAAAATTCAAAAAGATGATCTGATTGCGCACGAATTCCCTCTTTCAATTTTCTCCTTCACTCTTTATTTGATGGATCATTAGATTTTAGACTTAATTTTGATTATTCGAATCGTTCATATTTTATAATTTGTCATATATATTATATTCGTAAATCAAATTGATCGAAAATAGAAAGAACTAAAAATCATTTATTAAAAAAATTTAATAAATAATTTTATTATTTAATAAAACTTTTGATTTATGTAATTTTTGATATCTGATCGATTTGATTTTTTATAAGCATGATATATATGACAAATTTTAAAATATGAACGGTTCAAATCATTAAAATTAGACTTAAAAGTCAATCTCAAATAAGAAGTTAAGTAGGAAAAGGAAAAAATCGTTGCTCGATATGATTAGGCTGACTTGTACAGTTTCTTTTAGTGTAATATATTTCACCACTGTAGGACAGATTAAAGAATATAAAAATATGCAGATTATATGTAATTTTATAAGGGCATGGCTTCTGTCCAGTCTTTAATTGGATTGGATTGTATTATTAGATTTGTAGAGGCTTACCACGGGTCTCATTTTGATAATCTGAACCGTTCAATGTGTAGAACTCGTCGAGTACTATATGCCTGTAAAAAATCACGTTAATCGGATATCGATAGCTATGTGATCAAATCAGTTTTGTATAAAAAAAAATGGACAGTGAATAAATTATGATTGACAAAAATCTGTTTTGATCACATAGTTATCGATATCTGATCAATGTGATTTTTTACAGGAATATAGCACTCGACGAGTTCTACACATTAAACGGTTCAGATTATCAAAACGAGACCCGTGGTGGACCTCTACGAAACTCACAATGGCCCTATTTGGTAGAGCTGTGGGAAAGTATTTATAGCTTATGTGTCAACAGCTTATAACTTATAACTTTCAGCTTAAGTTGATTTCCAGCTTATTCTTAAAGTATCTCCTGCCTCACTCAAAGAATAAGCTGATTTCTGACTTCCAAAAAGCTATAAGCTATAAGTTATAAGCTAAACTAAACATATCAAAATAACTTAAATTAAGCTGAAAGCTGAAATAAGCTATAATTAAGCTCTGCCAAATAGACACAATATAATTCAATCCAATTAAGAACTGGACAGAAATCATACCCTTTTTCTAATGGGGTGTAAGCGGAAGACTGCAAGATTTGTGTAAAAAAGAAATTCTGTCCCACTACTGGAAGGTAATTCTCCCTTTCTTCAATTCATGATTCGGTTTTTGAAATAAGTGAATTGCACTTTATGATTTATTCTGTAATTTATAATTATAAATTTAATTTTAAATGAACCAAATCATTTACACCACCGCTACGTTAAATTAAATATAGATAAATTTAGTTTTCTTAATTGATCTCAAATGTTTGATTTGAATTTTTCAAAAATTACATTTTTTATTTTCTATTTTTAATGAATATTTTAAAAAATTTAAGTAATTTTTTATTTTTTTAGATACACCTTAGATGTATCTAAAAAGTAAAATATTTAAAAAAATGTTTTAAAAAATCAATAAATACATAAGAATACAAAAAATATGCTGAATTTTCATATTTTTTTGTATTTTTAGTATTTCGTGAATTTTTTTAAAGATTTTTTTTCACAAATATTGTACTTTTAAGTATATTTATATTAGGTATATTTAAAAAAATTAAAAAAATGCTTAGAATATTAAAAAATTAAATGAAAACCAAAAAATACGAAAAATAAAAAATTTCAGGTAACGTTTGGTAAAGTTTTAGAATTATGATTTGAGAATAGAATTATATTTTGAGTTTGTGAGTTTTGAAATTATGATTTGATTGTGAAAAATTTGTTTGATTATGAGTTTTGAAAAAAGTTTTGAATTGAGTTTGAAATTTTTGATGTGGAATATGATATCTGATTAAAAAACTTACAACTAATAACCAAACACACAACTCAAAATTTTATTCAAAGCTCATAAAAATTTAAAAAAAATCGAAAATATTTTTTATTTAAAATATAAAAATAACAGGTGCCAAAAAAAAAAAAAAACGAACACTATTCCGGTCAATCGGCCTGCCAAAAGTCTAGGTGGATGACCGGGTAGGCATATTTTCAATAGTGGATGTGGAATCAATTTTTGAAAACTCTCACCGAACGCCACACTCAAACCAATGGATGAAATTAAATTTATAAAGCTCTACCAAACAAAGTTTAAATTTTTTGAAAAGTGAATTCTGAAACTTCAAACCAAACCAGCTGAATACTTTCAAAGTTGAATTTTTATTTGTATTTTTATATTTTTAAATCTAGAAGTTGACAAGTTTGGTAATTTATTTTAGTATTATACACACCCAATGGGTATTAAACGTAAAAATTATAAATAAAAAGAGGAAAAAGGACGGCGAAGAAATTTTTTCATATTAATTTCAACTAAAACACATAGAGCAAAGGGAAAGGGAGCAAACACTATTGGAGTACAAATTATCCTGCACCCAATTTTCCAAATGAATATTATTTTGCCAAATTGATATAGAACTAGAGATATGAGAAATCTAGGTAGGTCAACTATGTGTTTGATCTTGAATTTGCAGAAGACAAAAAAAGGGTCCACAAATCAAAGACAAAAACACAGCACAATTTTTTAACAGTGATCTATTGCATTTTGGTGGAGAAGGGATATTACTGTGCCTAAGGCATAACAGTTATTGTTGCGCCATTTATGAAAAATTGTCTCGAGTGTTTTTCGATAATCTAAATAATTCATATTATAGGATTCGTCGAGTAGATCATTCATACAAAAAATTAAATTAATTGAATATTTGTAACCCTATACCCAAAACACATTTGTTTTTATAAAAACTAACGGCTTATATAACTTTTATAAATTTTTAAAAATAATTAGGACCTAATCATGGGTTATGAATATCTAATTAACTTGATTTTTTACATGAATAATAGGGGTACTGTTGTGCCTAAGGAACAATAGTTATTGTTGCGCCCTTTGTGGGAGGTTGTCTCGAGTGTTTTTCGATGATCTGAATCGTTTGTATTGTAGGGTTTGTCAAGTAGATTATCCATACAAAAAATTAAATTGATTGAATATCTATAGACCTATACCCAAAGCACATTTGTTTTTATAAAATTTAACGGTTAACATAACTTTTATAAATTTTTAAAAATAATTAGGCCCTAACCATGGGGTTATGAATATCCGATTAACTTGATTTTCTATAAGCATAATAGTCTGAACAAACCATATAATATAAACGGTTCAGATTATCGAAAAACACTCGAGACAATCACCTACAAAGGGACTCTTGTGCCTTAGACACAGCAATACCCCTTCTCATTGGTGTTGGTTGAGGGATTTGAAGAGAGATTTAGAAAGAGAAATGAAAAAGGTAGGTGAAATGTGAATAAAATAAACATATATTTCACTTAGTTTCATACATCTTTTTATTTTTTCTTTTCTTTTTCAAATCTCTCCTTAAATCCTCCAACTAAATACATGAACTAAATACATGAATCTTGCTTAAATGTTGGGGGTGTTTGGGAATCCAAAGTTGAGGCTAAAATAACCTCAAGTACAAAAAAAAGTCAAATAGCCTACTAAACTAATAATTTATATTTATAAAAAACAAAAAACCAATGCAGCTGGCAGTGGGTAGGGCCAGCATAGTCCCACAGGCCGAATTGACACTTTTGCCTCTATAGGCCAATTTTGGAAAAAGTAAAGTTAAGGATAAATTTATCATTTCAACCTCAAATAATATTTCAAACACATTTTTTAATACAACAACTCAAATAAAAATCTATTCTATCTTTTCAAACACAAAAACTAAAATAGCCTACTAAAATAATAAAAAAAATTAAAAAAACTTCTAAAATAATCACTTCCCAAATATTCACATTATGTATGCCAAAAGAGAAGCATGTAGGACCAAATACATAGTAGAAGCAATGAAAAATGGCACTTTTTTTTTTAATTTTCTTTAATAACTGTATTTATTAATCTTTACATAAGCAAGAAAGCTTCAATTTAAATAGTTATTAGCAACAGAAAGAATTGTCAAACCAAAAGCATATTACATACAATGGGTTTTTAAAGCTATCTATGAACATAACACCATAATTATACTAACCAGAGATGAATTAGGCTAAGTTTGGGAAGACTAAATAAGTGTATTTTTTGACTTTTTTTATATTATGTGTAAAAAAAAATAAAAAGAAGATATTGATTGATGTGATCTAAAAAAGATAAAAAAAAATGAAATAAGTGTATTTTTTTTAAGTTAGCCAAACTTAACCTTAGTTGATGGGTTTTGATGATGATGTGAACAGAAAGAAGTTGTTGTTGTTGGTATTGTTGTTTGCTGTGAGAGTAGCAGAATAAATAGTCATGGTTTGAAAATGTTAGGTATTGACAAAGCCAGTTCATTTCCTTATACTCTCTTTCTGTAGTCGTATATTCATGAATCCACTATAAAATAGGGCTGAGCAAGGAATTCGTGAAATTCGTAATCCGATCCAGTCCAGTCCAATTCGATAGGTTTGGATTGGTTTTTTGAATCCGTGGTTCGGTTCCGGATTGAAAAATTAAAAATCCGTAGTACACGGATTGGTTCCGGATTGAACTCCACGGTTCCGGATTGGAACCGATCCGGACCGTATACAAATAGTATATATTTTTATTATACATCCTCCCCCATAATATCTTCTCTTATTCTATATAAAATCTAAACTCAAACCTAAAACCGTATAATATCTTCTTTTATTACTTTTGTTTGTTAGTTTTTAGTTTTAATTTGTAATGATGTAAATACTTATGGTGAAACCAGTTTTCTTATGGTTGTTTAAATTCTAGCACAGTATGTCGCTATTATAGATATAGATGTTGCTATTGTGGAACTAATATGACGCTATGTTTATATTTTTATGAAATTAAAGTGTTATATATATTTTTTTGTTATTTAATTATGCGAATCGTGGTCCTAAACCGATCCAATCCGTATTTAAATGGATTGGTTCGGATTGGTTCCATGATTTAAACGGATTGGATTGATTCCAATTTTTCAGAAACCGTAGATAACGAATTGGTCCTAATTTTATCCCAATCTAATCCAATCCGAACCATGCTCACCCCTACTATAAAAGTCTTTTCGTGTACTTTAAAGTCATTCGCTAATGCAATTTTAATAAATGTTTAAATACTACATTGAGATTTGCGTCTGGACTGAAAAAAAAAAAATCAAAAAAATGAGCTGATTAGGCTGGCTTGTCCAGTTTCAACACAGTAATACAGAAAAAAAAAACAGCAATGATCTAAAGTTTTAAAAGCATAGTTCTAAAGAGAACTATCACATCATTAGAAACTAAAGCATTTTTCAAAATAAAAAAATAAAGACATGTAGGTTATAAATAATTTTATAATGGGATGTACTGTAAGATTTGTGAGAAAGCAAAAAAAAATTCTGTGTCACTACTGGAAGGGTAGTTTTCCCTTTCTTCAATTTATGATTCAATTTTTGAAATAAGTAAATTGCACTTTATGATTTATTTTACAATTTATAATTATGAATTTAAATTGAAATGAATCAAATCATTTATACCACCGCTACGTTAAATTAAATATTGATAAATTTATTTTCTTTAATTGATTTCAAATGTTTAAAAGAAATCTGTAGGTTTAATTTCAATTTTTTTGATTTAATTTTGTAAGAATTGAATTTTTTTTATTTTTTTATATTTTTTTATTTTTAGTTAATATTTTAAAAAATTTGAATAATTTTTGTAAAAAGTAGAATATTTATAAAAAATATTTTAAAAAATCAATATATACCTAAGAATACAAAAAAAAAATGTACTGAATTTTCGTATTTTTTTTAATATTTTTGGTATTTAGTAAATTTTCTAAAGATTTTTTTAACAAATATTATATTTAATTTTTAAGTGTTTTTAAGTTAGGTGTATCTAAAAATTTTAAAAATTACTTAGAATATTAAAAAAATTAAGTGAAAACAAAAAAAAATATATGAAAAAATAAAAAATTTTAATTTTTTAAAAAATGAATCCTAAAAATCCAAACTAAATAATTTTAAAGTTGAATTTTTAGTTATATTTTTATATTTTTAAATCTAGAAGTTAAGAAGTTTAATAATTTATTTTAAATGACTTCATTATAGTGGCAACCACGTAGAGTTTGCAATTCAAAGTAAAGAAATGAAGTACGTCAGCATATCACTTTGGCTTATTTTGACCATTGGATAAGTAAGGTTTTTTATTTTTTAGCTTTTTTAAGTCATTTATTTCTTTATTTTTTTATATATTTTTTAAAAAAAAATCAAAAAAATTAACTTTTAATCTAATTTCAAAAACGGAATTGCTACGTAGCTCGAATTGTCGAGCTCGAAATTGGCTCGAATCCAATTTCAGAAGCAGAGAAGGAGAAGAGGAGGAGGAGGAGGAGGACTGGAGGGGCATAATCACAAGGCGAGAAGAGAAGGAATGAGGAGGAGGAGGAAGGAGGAAGGGGGAAGGGGAGGGGCTCGGCCGACGGCAGTGGTGCTGCGACGAAGGGGAGGGGCTCGGCGGGACCGGAGGCGACGGCGGTGGTGCTGCGACGAAGCGGAGGGGCTCGGCCGACAGCGGAAGCGCAGGGGCCCTCTTTTCTCTCCATTCCCTCTTCCCCTCCTCTTTCTCTTCTCCTCTCTTCTTCCTCTCTTCTCTCCCTTTTTCTCCTCTGTTTCAGACCACCCAAAACGCCCAAAACGACATTCGAGCCAAGATTTTCGAGTTACGGCTCATTTTCCTTTCAAAAATAAACGTTTGTGTACAATTCCATCCAACTCTACCTAACAAACCATGTGCCTTGTTTGTGTGTCTAGTCTAAGGTGTTTTTCCCCTAATAGTAGTTTGGAAAATTAGCAGTGGTACTATCACAAAATTATTACTAATTCATGAAAAAATTTATAATTTTAATTATTAATATATATAAATTTTATCATTTATATGTAATTTTTTGTATAAATATACACTGATTTGAATTTTTCCTATATTAGAGTAAGGTTGGTTTTGACAATTTGGGCACTTGAAACGAAAGTCCTCCATATATTTAAAATATATATTTGTGATCAAATTTAATAATTTGCGACCAATGAAAAATCTTATACAAACGTGGGGTGAATCATTTTGTAAATAAAGTTTAGTATTTGGGAAAGATATTCAGTTTTGAGTTTTTAATCTGTATTTTTTTTATTATTAGTGAAATTTTTTTAAGACTCATGGATTAGATTGCAGAATTAAATCGAAAATCATAATATTTTATTTTCAATACAAAATAAAATAAAAAATTATTGATAATGGAGGGATAGATTTTAAACAAAATAAACTGAAAATGACATTTAGTTTGGGCTAAAGCTTTGAAATCCAATCAATTTTCAATTTGGCCTTAGCTACGAAGCTTAAAGAAAGATAGTGAATCAATTTCTAATATTTTATTGGTTGTTGAATTAGGTTTAATTAGGTTTGGCACAAGGATTACTGGTGATAGGCCAGCCCGCTTGATGTCGATGACCTTAAAAAAGTGTATTTTTTAATGTAATACACACAAAAAAGGACTAATATAGTCCCCCCTTTTCTTTTCTTTTTTCTTTGAAGGGCACTGTCCTGCATGTCGTCTTTGAAGGGCACTGTTTGGAATAATTCAAATAAATATTTTTTTAATTTTTTACAATAAAATGTTCAAAAAAATAGAGTAATGGTGTGATCCAAATATGTGTACTTATCTAAATAAATATACTTATTTAATTTATGCCAAATAGTACCTAAAATACTTATATTAATTAGTCTTATGTATTTTTAATAAAAAATCATATTTTTTATTATTTTTTTAAAATTTAAGGACGCTACATCACCGGACCTCTATCAAACTTCCATCAGACAGTCACTAAAGGCTTGCCGAAATGTTCTAATGTCACTAGAAGGCGCCAAAATGTCCAAAACGTAAACATCGAGAACATCGCTAGAGACTCACTGAAATGTCCAAAACATCGTCCCGAAAAAAAAAAAAAAAATAGAGTGAGAAATTAGAATAAAAAAATAGCAAAATTTAACCACACCTTCTTCAACACCACAAAACATACAAACACACACAAAAGAATCTTTATCATAAAGAGCACATAATTTTTAGCTTACAAAATTGTAAAAAATTAGAATTTGAATTTATTCACTACAAGACATTACACAATTGCCGACCACTTTTGTCGACCAAAAAAATTTTGGTCGCAAAAAAATGACATTTGCCGACCAAAAAAAAATTCGTAGCTAAAAGTTGATACTATTACCGACTAAAGTAATTTTGTTGCAAAAAAGTGTTCTTTTGTGACCAATTTAAAATATTTGTCGCTAAAAATATAGGCGGAAGGCAAAAAATTATTTTTAATCTTTGGTGACCAAAAGTTTGGTCGCCAAAAATTTATTTTCAGCGACTAAAAAATATTTTAGTCGCTAGTTTTGGCTACTAAAATTATTTAGTCGTGGAATGAAAAACATAAAATTATTTTTTATCTTTGGTCGCCAAAAATTTATTTTCAATGAGTAAAAAATATTTTAGTCGCTGTATAACTAGTTTTGGCTACTAAAATTATTTAGTCGCCAAATGAAAAACAAAAATTTATTTTTAGCGACTAAAAAATATTTTAGTCGTTGTATAATTAATTTTGGCTACTAAAATTATTTAGTCACTAAATAAAAAACAAAAATTTACTTTTTATCTTTGGTGACCAAAAGTTTGGTCGCCAAAAATTTATTTTCAGCGACTAAAAAATATTTTAGTCGCTAGTTTTGGCTACTAAAATTATTTAGTCGTGGAATGAAAAACATAAAATTATTTTTTATCTTTGGTCGCCAAAAATTTATTTTCAATGAGTAAAAAATATTTTAGTCGCTGTATAACTAGTTTTGGCTACTAAAATTATTTAGTCGCCAAATGAAAAACAAAAATTTATTTTTAGCGACTAAAAAATATTTTAGTCGTTGTATAATTAATTTTGGCTACTAAAATTATTTAGTCACTAAATAAAAAACAAAAATTTACTTTTTATCTTTGGTGACCAAAAGTTTGGTCGCCAAAAATTTATTTTCAGCGACTAAAAAATATTTTAGTCGCTAGTTTTGGCTGAGACTCACTACTTGTGTCTTTTTTTTTTTTTTTTTTTAGTTAAAATACTTGTCAACTCATTAATGATGCTTTAGAACACCACTTTTAATGGGATGTATCATTACCTAAAATTACATTTAAAAATGTTTTAGATATCAGTTATGAATTAAATCTGAGCCTAGAGCTGCAAGAGTCCTCAATGTCAAGTCAATGATGGAGACAGAATTAGTGGTAGTGGCTAGCATAGTGATGAACCTGAAATAAAAATCAAACCTAGAGAAAAACTAAAAATGGAGAGACCGCCACAAGAAACAAGGGAGAGAGGAAGTCTATAAAAATAATAATAATAATAATAATAAAGGCTAGGGCATATATATATAGATATATATATATATATTAGTAAAAAAAATAAAATAAAGGTTGTGCAAAGCACAGGTCAAATATTGAAAGGAAAAGATTGTATGAAAAAATATAAATTAATTAGATTATTTGAGTTGATCATTTGTATATTCTCTTTTAATGAGAGGCATAGATGACTTAACTTTTTTTTTTTAATATAAATTTTAGGTCTCAAAATTTAAATGAAACTTTTTTTAAAAAATATATTTTATACATCTTAATATTTTGATATAAAACTTGTTTTCTCCTTTTTATGTAATTTTTGTAATTATTTAGTGTAATTGGACATTAAGGTTTCATTCAATTGTAATTATATTTTTTCAACATTTAGTGTAATTTTTATTTTTTTTTTGGAGTAAGTATTATAGCTAATACAATTTTTTGTTTTTTTTGTTTATGTGTGTGTGAGTTGTAGTTGATCTCATGTATGATTTTATCAACTTTAATTTTTGATTTTTTTTTTATATAAATGCTATCAGTATTGTCAATAATATTATATAAATAATATAAATATTTGGAAATTAATGTAGTCTCTGAATATAATTTAGTATATCAATTGAAGTTATTTTTCTATTTTTAAAACTTCTTTTACAACTTTTAAATAAGGAAACAAATCTAAGTAAATATCATGTTTTAGAACACGTTGGAATAAGATTATATTTTTGAAATAATCATCATTTAGTGATTTTAATTATTTAAAGTTAAGTAAAATACTAAAAATACTTTAACATATTTTCATACCTAATTACGACACCAAGTATAATCAGTGGCATTTCTATCTATACAAGCATTAGGTAGTGAATTATCTTAATAGTTAGAGGATAAGTTAATGTTGATAGTGAAATTATCTCCATAAAAAAATAGTGAGATGATGCATTTAATCTTTTGATATGCAAAAAAAAATCAAAATTAGTAATCACTTCCGATTTGGGTAAGTCGGGAAAACTCTAACCATCAAACCAATATACTAATCAACCATCATATAAAATAGAAAATGACTTGTAATAAAGTATTTTTAGATTACCTGATCTGTTTTCTTGTTTTTATTTTATAGTTCATTTTCATTTATTCCCTTTCTAATTGGATTGTCCCTTTGTCAGATATCACTTGTACTAGTGGCTAAGTTGTCTTTACTGTAGATAACTGGATCTCTCCTAGACAACTATAGTGATATCAAGCTATGGATAATGTTAAGGATATTAAATTTTCTACTAAATAAATGATTAAATATCTCACATGAATATGGGGTCCGTAATTTTGTGGGTCTTACACCCATGTAAGATATTTGATCATTTATTTAGTAGAAAATTTAAAATCTCTAACATTGTTCATCAGGCTATATTGGCCGAATTGCATGGCACATTGATCGTCGGATGGAAGTTGATTGGACGATTCTTCCCCTATCAGTGCTAGTTTAGACTATAGCCCACCTGTTGTTTTCTTTGTCCGTTGGATGAACGTAGATCCGTCGGTCTATATCATTCCTGAGGATATCTTTGCTTTTGAAATATTATGGGCATGACCCATTACTTTATCCGAGTCATATTCCTCTATTGGCCTAATTTGTTCTGGGTTTATACGTTATTTGGTTCTAGATCCATATTGGGCTTACCCCTATATTTTAATCCTCCACAGCGACTATAGGTGAGACGTTGCATGTCAATTCTTGTTAAATGTTAATTGGTATGTGGGAATTTACTTGTAAATATATTTAGTAACAAATCCACTATTTTATTTTAAGATATTCTTATCTATATTTATAAAAATTTATAAATAGTTTTCATATTGAATTAAACTAACATTACTGATTTTTAATTTATCTATCAATTTGTGCGATGACCAATCAAACTTTGTTTTAATATTGAGAAAATAATTTTCCATAAGAACCACAATTCCCTATATTCGATTTCTTTATATTTCTATTAACATCACTATAATTTAAAAGTCGTGTTTCTGAATATATAATATTATAATTTAGTCGTATTAGTAATATTTACAAAATATGTCACATTTTTAACTACATTAAATACATTTATTCTTTTTGTACCATATTTAATATATTGTATTTACAATCACATGTAAATAGCAAGGTGTCTCCTCAAAAAAAATAGCAATGTGAAAAGTACTATGTGACATAATTTACATGATATTCCAAATCATTCCTTTAATAAAAAATTGCACGAGATATGTTAAACTCATTTCTATTTAGTTAGGAAACAATAAATGACTCGCACATATGGTGTATTGTAATTTTTTATTGATCAATAGTACTATATAAATAATATCATGTCATATAATATAGGGAAATACCATGGTGCATACTTTTCAAAGGGTGTGTACCATATGCACCTTATAACTAAAAAGAAAAATAGTATAACTTTAATTTTTTGAGTCATAACAAAAAAAAAATATCATAACTAAACACAATATGAGACATAACTAAAGAACTCATGAGTCATAATCAAAATAATGTTATATAACTAAAGAAGACAATTGATTATAACTAAAGAAGAAAATGATATAACTAAGTATGTATATGGTACACCCTTTTTAAAAGGATATTGTAGACACCCCATTTTTGACCGACTTTAAGACTCAGACGTCACCAGTTGAGCGCTCAGTGATGATGCATATTGTGCTCGTTCTGAGGTTTCAGAGTCTCGGCTGCGAGCCTTGCCTCCGGACTTCGGGACTCTTTTTGTGCCTTGCCTCGGTTTGCGAACCGGGTCCAATTTTCTCCGTTTTCTCTTCCCAAAGGGAGGGAGAGGTCTCGTAGACCATCTCTCGGTGGCCGTAGGCTACATTTCGTGGTTGTAAGCCATTTTTCTCATTTGGAGCCCGGTTTCCGGTTTTCGGAGCTGTCAGCCGTATGCCTCGGTTCGAGACCGCTTAACTACCTCCGTTTGCTCCGGTTTTTGGCACACACCTTTTTTTCCTCCCTTTAGAGGGACACTGTGGCCCAGGAGAGACCACCTTCGTAGTCATACGCCACTTCCGGTGCCTAACAGCCTGTTTTCGAGGCCCCGAACCGCGCGTTTTGGCCCCCGAACCGCGCGTTTTGGCCCCCGAACCGCGCGTTTTGCATCCGTTTTGGTCCGTTTTTGGTAGAGACCCTATTTTCACTGTTAGGAAGGTGGTAGGATGGTGGCCGGCCATCTTTTCCCCTGAAAAGTCAGTTTTTTCATTTTCTCTCTCCAAAAGCCGATTTTTCTGACCGAAAGTTAGTTTTTTCCACTTTTGAGCCACAATTTCTGACTTTTCATACCACCATTGTGTTGTGCTCATCTGGGAGGCCACCATTATGGTAGGCCAACCAGTTTTCTCTTCTTGACCCTTTTCAACCTTACTTAAAAGCTAGCTTTTCTCTCTCCCGGGTCACTTTTTCTGGTTTTTTTCTACGTAGCTGTGTTGCACTCATCTGGGAGGCCACCTTTCTGGGGTGGCCGGCCAGAAAATTTTGTTGACCGTTTTGACCCCTGGGTCGGCCGACCAGGGGGGGTGGCCGGCCGGCCACTTGAACTGGCCAGCCTGCTTCTTGCTTTTTGCTTTTTCTGAGTGTAGTCCAGTTGTGCCAGCTGGAGGCCATTTGGTGTATCCTCCATACACATGTATGGAGTATGGAGGATACTTGGGGACCTTTTTGGATATTTTGGAACCTCTCCTCTATAAAAGAGAGGCTTGGCTTCATATCAGATGGTTGAACAAAATTTCTTAAGGCATATAACCTTCCTCCTCTATTGTCACTATTCCAAGCTCCAAAACCCTAATTTTCTTGGTCCATTTGCATTACAACCCTTAGCACCACACCTCCATCATCCATTCCAACACCTTGGAAGTCATTTGCAGAGGTTGAAAGCTCACCAACTTGGTCCAAAAGCTGCTGGAGGTCGGCTCTTCAAGGGTAAGTGTCTATTTCCCTTAAACTTGTATTTTTTTGCTTCATTACTTAGCTTCACTTGCAAGTATTTCTGGACTTTGTCATAAATCATAAAGTGTCATATTTTGAGCTCCTCTTCAACTTTGTTTAAGGGAACTTTGCTGTTTGGGGTCATCTACTTTCCCTTACCCTCTATCTCTCTTTTAGGGCTATTTTTGCACCATACTTTAGCCTTACTTGTGAACGTCCAAAAGCTGCTGGAGGTCGGCTCTTCAAGGGTAAGTGTCTATTTCCCTTAAACTTGCATTTTTTTGCTTCATTACTTAGCTTCACTTGCAAGTATTTCTGGGCTTTGTCATAAATCAGAAAGTGTCATATTTTGAGCTCCTCTTCAACTTTGTTTAAGGGAACTTTGCTGTTTGGGGTCATCTACTTTCCCTAACCCTCTATCTCTCTTTTAGGGCTATTTTTGCATCATACTTTAGCCTTACTTGTGAACATTTTCGAGATTCGTTATAAACTGGAAAAAGCCTTTTTTTGACCTCCTCTTTAAGTTTTCTTCAGGTCACTTTTCTGTTTGGAGTCATTTCCTTCTTTGCATGCTTCATTCCTTCATATTTAGGGCTATGCATTAGAGCATTTGCATTGGACTTGTTTTGGCCTCTTAGCCACTGAAATTCAAGGGATTTTCAGTGTCTTTGATGAGGTTTTGAGCTTTGAAATCATAGAGGGGTGACCCTCTCACCCCTCATTTTCTTTACTAGCATCATTGGCTTTCCAAAGGAGCTCTATTTTTCATGCATTGAAGTCACTTTTTGGGCCTCATTTTGAGGAATTTAAGGTCTTCCTAAGCTCTATCAAGAGCCCATTTTTCCATATTTTATGTCTATGATGCATGTATAGAGCAATCCCATTCGAGGCCTTTCAAAGGGGCCTTTCTCTGCATGTTTCCGAGACTGATTTCAGGGCCTATTTGGTGGGTTTTAAGGCTTTCATAACTCATTTCTAGAGGTGATTTTTCCATGTTACATGTCTATCTTGTATGTGCTTAATAACCCCTTGTATGGCCCTCTAAAGGAGCTCATCATTTTTGCATGCATTGGTTGCATTTCAGTGGTTATTTGGGAATATTTTGACATGTTTTATTCACTGCTTTTGGCTGGTTTGATGAGTTCTCATACGCTTCATATACATGCCATGTAAACCATGCTTGCTAGCCAATGTTGCATGCTATTTTAGTCCATCATGTTAGCATCTTTTGGCCATGCTTTAAACTGGAAATGTGCATGTTTTGGGACTTCTTTAGACTTCATGATCAAATAATGCTTGCTTTTTATACTTGTGGTTCAATGCATTGGACTAGTTTTGAGTTTTGGGGCTTATTCCATGCATCGGGTGCCATATTTCCATGTTTCGGGACCATTTAGCATTATGTTTCAGTGCTGAAAATTACATGTTTGAATGCCATGCTTCATCCTTGCCATGTTTTGGTAGAGTGGCATTTAATGCCTTAGGTTCAGTCCTCGGTTTGCGTGCATATGTGCATGCATTTCAGTTGTCTCATTTTCATCTAATGGCCACTGATGTGAGTGTGGCTGAGTTCCACTCATGATTGGTGTAAGTCCATTATGCATTGTGTATGCCTTTCAATTCATAGCATTGCGTATGCTAGGTTGCGTGTTACAGCTTTGTGTATGCCATGTTACATCGAGCATTGTGTATGCCATTTCATAGCATTGCGTATGCTAGGTTGTATGTTAGCAGCTTTGTGTATGCCATCTCATTTGCATTGTGTTTGGGATAGGAGTTAGCCCGAGCACGGGAAACGATGGACTTTTTGTACTCCGAGTGACGGAATGTGTCTCAATTCCCTATCGCCGACACTCCGGATTACCCATGATGGAGTTTAGGTCTTGTTGTGTTTATATGTGCATTCATTTCACATCGAGTCGTGCAATTCGACTCCTCGACCATCATGCATCGATATACGTGATTGGTGGCACGAGGATCGAGGACTACACTCCCTGAAGAGTAGTCATGCATACATATGTGAAATACTTTGCCATGCCCCTTTCTTGCTCTCTGTCGCAGCAAATCAGAAATCAGCAGCTTTCTAAAGCCTTGCACAGCATTCCGGCATTAATTGCAAACAGAGGCGAATCAGGGCATCGCAATGGATTTCCGCGCCAGACAACTCAAGCACGCATCTCCCATCATGCGGAACAGAGCTGAGGCAGTCCATAGGCTTGCATGCTAATTTACTTGCTTTCCTAGATTAATTTGTTAATTAATTAGGATTTTATATTTATTCGGACTGTACTATTTATTAGGACTGTATTATTCTTTCGGACCCTCCGAGCAAGGGCAATGTTGTAATAACTGTGCGTGCGTGTGATGTATGTCTTCCAACCCCACGTCTTTCTCCCTTTTATTTACCAGCTTATGATGGTTAGATTAGGACATGTTTCAATTAGCATACTTATGCTTACATGTTTGCATCATTCATCTGTCTTGCATGCACCGGGCTTGGCGCATCATACTAACTGCATTTGTATTTCAATTCCAAGTTGAATACGTGTTGGCTATAGCATTTCATATGCCATCTTAGAATAGCCGAGCCTATCTTAATTGTATTTTGCATGTGTTACATTAGGCATTTCTGTATAGTTAGGATCATGCATGGATTTCTAACATAGCTTTTGTTTTGGCTTGGAGTACTCGGTAAGTGTTTATTCTTTAGCATCTTTGCATGTGTGTGAGTGACTGCCATGATAGCATGCTTACCATGAGGCTATGTGCTTATATGATATAACTGCCTGAATGCCTGTGGGTGAAGGTTGGGTTATTTGAATTGGAACAATTCATCAATTGCGAGTTTTAAGCCCACTTGATAGTGGCAAAATCATTTTTTCTAAGCCCACCCGAGGGTGGCAAATCCACGTCTTAGCCTACTTGCGGGTTGCACCATCAAACCATTTTCAAAACAAACATGAGATGTGTTGTTCCAATTCAAGCGATCCAGTCTATACTTGTACGCTGTGCGCATCACATAGTAAATCTAGGCTAATAACCGGAATAAGAACGCATAATGTTTTCAAAACTAGATATCATGGTTAGTAGAGGCCGATCTTTGATCGGGCAAGCGGGGGTGCTCACGAAGTGACCTTCCCCAATCGTACCCAAGTTCTCGAGCCGAGGCAACTTTGGTGAAGACGGACACGTGGCCTTAGGCAACGAGTCAGGGTTTCCTAAATTTCCCAAAATAAAATATTTAGGTGCCGACTTTGTATCTGGTAAAGCAGTCCATGTTTGGCACTTCTTTCAAAAAATCTGTTTTTAAAAATGATTTGCCGGATTTGGACTCTTTGATGATTCATCGGTCTTGCATTGCACTCTGCAAGATTAGATACAGGACCGTGACTTTGAGTCCTGAGCTGTAATGAGCCCAATGAACAAAACGGGGACAGGATTTCCCTCCCGGGACGTTCGGGGACGTCTACAGATATATATTAGAATTTTCCTATAATGGCCTCATTTGGGAAGTTGGCTATTTTATTAGGCTATTTTAATTTTTGGCTATTTTAGTAGGCTAAAATTTTTATGTTTGGGAAGATGATTAGATTTTTTTTTATAGTTGGGTGTAATATTTATGAGAGAAAAAATAAAATGATTAAAGGTTTAATATAACATTTTGTACTATTAACTATTTAGCCTATTTTATCTTTTTGTGAATTTTAACCAAAAAATAACCCAAAACCACTTGCCAAACAAGGCCAATATAATATTCTCAAAATATATGATACTTCTTCTACAACCATTAATATAATCAGTTCTATATAAATTTTATTAATATTTATTGGATGCAGATATGCAAAAAATAAATAAATAAATAAATACTACATTATTTTAATAGATTAACACACTAGATAGATAGACGCTGGTGAGGCAGCTTTTTTTTGTCTGATAGTAAGGTGTTGGGTTCAACTGCTTCACCTGGGCAAATTCTGAAACAGACCATATAAACAAGGATAAAAGATGCATTAAAATATGCATTAACCTTCCTCTCTAAGCATTCTGCTGGGTGTGCCACCGAGAGTGGAGGGAGGTTCCGGTCACTGGCCTCCTCTCTCCTTCTTTCACCCATTTTTTTCTCATTTTCTTTGTCCTTTTGGTTAATAATATTGAAAGCTTTTCATTCCAATCCTTTTCGGCGCTTCCACTACTACACCGCCACCAGATCTGTCACCTTCACGCATCCATAGATCCACCCTCACTAGATGTGCTTCATTTTCTTCAGATCTGCCTCTGGCCATCGGTATTACCATCGCCTCTCCCTCTTTCCAATCGTCCGAATTTGATGTTTGGCTTACACCCAAACTTTTACCCTCGACCTAAAACTTTAAGATCTGGTTTCAAATCTTCTCACAATTCGAAGACCGATATTGTTTAATGCGTTCGTTTCATGCTAGGCTACCACCTTAACCTCAATGTTCTATCTTTACCAACGGAGGTGGGGTCTTCAAATTTTAAGTTAAAGGTTGCGGTGTAATGAAGCTTTGGATGTTTTTGGCGACTTGGATCTGGTTGTTTTCGATTTACTTTTTTATTTTTTATTATTTGTTGTAATTAGGGCTGCAAATGAACCGAACTGAGTCGAGCTTTGCTGAGCTCGAACTCAGCTCGTTTACTGATCGAGATCGTTTATTCTTTCAATGTTCTTGACAATCCATCTTTGTTCTTGTTTCTGAAGCGCATCCCTGTTTTTCTATTTTCCAGATCCGTGCATCCAATCTTCGTTTCCATAGATCTAGGTTTGGGATTTGCTTGTAGCACATAATTTTGGTTTTTGCCGAGGTCACAATAACCCTTTTAAAACACTTTTCTGAAATCCAACCCCTTCAGTCAAGCCGATATCATGGGTATGTGGAAGCATAGGGTAGACACCCCGACAAAATTAAACTACTTTAGGCGAGAGTTTTCCATCCCTACCGACGTCCATCTGAGGTTGGCTGGGAATGACGATTCCATCATGCCCACCACTGATTCTATGCCCTTCCTTGTAGTGGCCTTTATCGAGTGCGGACTTCGGTTCCCACTAAACATCCTTTTTCGTGAAATACTTCATTACTATAAGCTGAACCCTATGCAACTTGCCATCAATTCCTATTGAGTTGTCAACAGTATAATTGCCTTAGCTAAACAAGAAAATGCTAGGATTACTTTAGCCGACATCCAATATTGCTACACCATGTGTGGCCTCAAAAAAGATACGGGCTATATTTACTACCTTAAGCCGAAGTCCACTGAATACAAAATCGTAGCCGACCTCCCAGACTTCAACAAGGGAGCTGGAGACGATTACTTCATTACCTCAGGGAACTGGGAATTCGCTCCAAACGAGGACCTCCATCTCTACCCTCTTCCTCGATCAGTTTTTGTAGTGGGCAATGGTAAGAGCCCTGTGTCCATATTTACTTGTTTGTTTCAAAGTCTTTGATACTCTTATTTGTTTCTAATGTCTATTTTTTCTTGCAGCTCTCCCTCAGCCTCCAAAGGATTTCCGTCAGTCTTTCTTTCCCAGCAAAGACTTGAGGAGACTTTTGGATCTGCCAGTTCTCAAGCGGAAGACCCCTCTGCTTCTCAACTTCATTCCGACGCATAAATCAGCTCTTCCCGACGTCTCAAAAAAAGAAGGAAAGCCTTTCTCCACCTTCTGCCACAACTCCACAAGTCGCGTCCACATCTTGGACAAACTAAGGATCAACCTCTGATCCAGCTGAGCAGGCGTCAACCTCGGCTCCATACCTGATCCCGATATCCCAATGACAACGCCGGTGACGAACCATTTTTTCTGCTGAGATGGGCCGTCAAAAAGTTGTTGCAAAAGATCTCCTGGCCAGCATCCCATCAACCGTTGATGCTCCACCAGTGCAAACCCAGACTCCACCTAAACAAAAAAGAATTAAAAAGGCTCAACCAAAGGCGAAGGTGACTCAGGTCGACACTGAGGACACCTTGCCGATTTCTAATTTGCATGAGAGCAACAAGTCTCAGTTTGCTGCTGGGAAGAGGCGTTCTGAGGCCCAATCATTCGAATCCCCAAAATCAAAGAAGTCGAGGTCATCCTCTGCAACCACCTCGGGGTCCAAAAAACATGATGCGCCCTGGGCGCCCAAAATCACTCTGGAAAAGAAGCCAGTTATAGCTAATGATAGTGTTGATGACATTAACGTCGGCGTAGCCCTCAGTACCACTCTACTTCTCCCCAGCGATCTTGACCGAAATGTCGAGTTAAGCGAGTATGAAAACTACGCTCTGATGCTTCAGCGCTCCGTTCAAGTAAGTGTCTTTATCTGGCAACTTTTTCTTTCTTTCTGTTCATTCCATACTTGTAATTTTTTCTAACAATTTCTGTTCTTTTTTACTTTCAGGCCATCCAGCATGCCCATTCCTTCTCAGTACAATCTTTTGAGAATCGGAAGAAACTGGCTGAGATGAAGAGGGGGGTCTCCAGCCTTCAAAAGACCAACAAAAGTTTACAATAAAAAATGAAAAAGTTGGAAGACCAGGCCGAGGCTGCCATCAAGGCCCAAAATGATGGCGAAGAAAAGGCAGAGTCTGTTGAGGCCATCAAGAAGGTTCTTGAGGCCCAGAAGAGAGAGGCCGAAGAAAAGATGGCCCAGGCCCAAAAAGAACTGCAAAACGCCTTGGCCACCAAAGATACTGAGCTAAAGGAGGCCGATGAAAAGGGCAACAACGAAGGGGTGGTTGATGTCACGGCGGATTACGAAAAGCAAGTGAAGCAGGCATGCAACAAGGGTTTCACTCTTGGCTGGATGACCTTGCTGAAAAGGCTTGATGTCCCCGAGGACTCCCTCCTCAGGAATTTCGATGTCCTTCCTCTGCCATTCCTCCCAACTCCAAGCCAACCCGCCGACGACGACTCTGAGTCTGAGGAGGAGGTTTTGGTGAGGAAGCCCAAGGAAGCTGCTGGGGCCAAGTCACCTACTCAAAATGAGCAAGTCCTAGACTTGACTTAGGATGAAGAGGTTGAGGAGTTTCCTAAAGATATTGCGCCTCAAAAGGCGATATCGGACGTGTCCATTGCCGACAAGAGCCTTGATCAAACTTTGCAAGAAATTGACGCTGAGCTTGCGGCTGAGAAGGCTGCCGAGATTCCCTCCCAGCAGCCTTCCGAGATCTAGTCCCAGCCTGCTAATAATGTTGAAGAATCTTAGCCTTATGTTTTTCTTTTCCTTTTTTGTACTTTGTTTCTCTTTTCAAAGTAATGTAAACTCTTTAAGTTGCTGATGTGCCTTTTAATGAATACAACTTCCTTCTTTCTTGAATGTTTGCATTGTTTGTCTTCCGTTTATTGCTTCTTGTATGACTTTCATACTTAGAATAATTTTGTGTCTTCAAGATGCGCCATAGTCTTGTGCAACCTTCTCAGGGTGAAACACTTTAGTTTATATCGGCAAGTACATAAGTATTTAGCTCAATACTCCCTTGGTTTAACTTGTAAATTTTTCTCAAATTTCAACAAGTGTTTTAACATCATCTCGGTTTTAACTTTAATTTGTAAACTTTTTTCAAGTCTCAACAAGTGTAAAACATCATCTCGGTTTAACATCAACTTGTAAACTTTTCTCAAGTTTCAACAAGTGTTAAATATCATTTCGGTTTAACTTCAACTTGTAAACTTTTCTCAAGTTTCAACAAGTGTTAAAAAAAGTTGGAAGACCAGGCCGAGACTGCCATCAAGGCCCAAAATGATGGCGAAGAAAAGGTAGAGTCTGTTGAGGCCATCAAGAAGGTTCTTAAGGCCCAGAAGAGAGAGGCTGAAGAAAAGATGGCCCAGGCCCAAAAAGAACTGCAAAACGCCTTGGCCACCAAAGATGCTGAGCTAAAGGAGGCCGATGAAAAGGGCAACAGCGAAGGGGTGGTTGATGTCACGGCGGATTACGAAAAGCAAGTGAAGCAGGCATGCAACAAGGGTTTCACTCTTGGCTGGATGACCTTGCTGAAAAGGCTTGATGTCCCCGAGGACTCCCTCCTCAGGAATTTCGATGTCCTTCCTCTGTCATTCCTCCCAACTCTAAGCCAACCCGCCGACGACGACTCTGAGTCCGAGGAGGAGGTTTTGGTGAGGAAGCCCAAGGAAGCTGCTGGGGCCAAGTCACCTACTCAAAATGAGCAAGTCCTGGACTTGACTCAGGATAAGGAGGTTGAGGAGGTTTCCAAGGATGTTGCGCCTCAATAGGCGATATCGGACGTGCCCCTCGCCGACAAGAGCCTTGATCAGTCCCTTCAAGAGATTGATGCTGAGCTTGCGACCGAGAAGGTAGCCGAGATGTCCTCCCAGCAGTCTTCTGAGATCCAGACCCAGCCAACTAATGAAGCTGAGGAATCATAGTTTTGATGTCTTTTTCCTTTGTTTTTTTTTTTTGTACTTTTATTTTTCTTCTTTTTGGAACAATGTAAGCTCTTTGTATGGCTGATGTGCTTTCTATGAATACAACTTCCTTCTTTCTTGAATGCTTGTATGTTTGTCTTCCCTTTATAGCTCTTATATGACTTTCATACTTAGAATAATGTTGTGTCTTCAAAAGTGCTCTTTAGTTTTGTGCAACCTTCTCGGGGTGAAACACCTTAGTAATACAAACTGATGATTTATCTCGGCAAGTACCCAAGTACCTTTCTAAACTGGGTTTCATAAAATTTCAACAAGTGTTTTATCTTAGTCTAACTTCAACTTGTAAACTTTTCATAAGTTTTAACAAGTGTTAAACATCATTTCGGTTTAACTTTAACTTGTAAACTTTTCTGAAGTTTCAACAAGTTTTAAGCATCATTTCGGTTTAACTTCAACTTGTAAACTTTCTTCAAGTTTCAACAAGTGTTAAACATCATTTCGGTTTAACTTCAACTTGTAAACTTTTCTCGAGTTTCAACAAGTGTTAAATATCATTTCGGTTTAACTTCAACTTGTAAACTTTTCTCAAGTTTCAACAAGTGTTAAACATCATTTCGGTTTAACTTCAACTTGTAAACTTTTCTCAAGTTTCAACAAGTGTTAAACATCGTTTCGTCTCTTTGCCCCCTAATGTAAACCTAAGTTCCACTTGGGGTCTCATTATGCACGTATTTCAAAGTAACATTATGTATTTTATCAGTCACAAACATAGAAGAATTCTGCTAAAATTTTATTCATTACGTCGGCAAATAACAAGGAAATTCTAATGATAGAAAAACTTCAGATTACAAGTATTTCAGGGTCTTGGCAACTCTTTGCCCTCACTATCTTCAAGCCGATATGCCCCGTTGCCCAATACTGAAGTGATTCTGTAGGGTTTTTCCCAGTTTGGGCCAAGCTTGCCCTCCCTGGGATTCTTCTCGTTGCCGACAACTTTTCTCAAGACTAGGCCGCCGATTTGGAACTCCCTTGGGTTGACTCTTTTATTATAATCTCTGGCAAGCTGCTGCTAGTAGGCTGCGAGCTGAATTACAGCTTTCTCTCTTCTTTCTTCTAGTAGGTCCAGATCTCGGGCTAAGAGTACATCATTAGTCCCATTCTCTACTCCTTGGGTTCTGATCCCAGGGATGCCGACTTCAAGTGGAATGACAGCTTCTGTGCCATAGGTCATGGCAAAGGGGGATTCCCCCATTGATCTTCTCGGCGTAGTCTGATATGCCCAAAGCACACTTGGTAGTTCATCCACCCACTTTTCTTTTGCTGCCTGCAGTCTCTTCTTTATCCCATCTAGGATAACTTTGTTGGATGCTTCTGCTTGACCATTGCTTTGAGGAAAGCTTGGGGTTGAAAAGTAGTTCTTGATCTTGAACTTTGCACAGAAGTTCTCGATTAGCTTGCTGTCAAATTGTGTTCCATTGTCAGCAACTATTGCTCTCGGAATCCCAAATCTGGTGATGATGTTTTTCCATAAGAAGTTCTTCATGTCTACATCTCGGATCTTGGCTAAGGGCTTAGCTTTTATCCACTTAGTGAGGTAATCTGTTGTTACCAGCAGGTACTTCCTTTGTCTAGTTGCTTGGGACAGTTGCCCAACGAGATCCATGCCCCATTGGGTAAACGGCCAAGGACTGGATATTGGGTTTAGGTCTGCTGCTGGCTGGTGTATCAGTGGGGCAAACTTTTGGCATTTTTCACACTTCTTGACATAGGCTTCTGCGTCCTTTTGCATGTAGGGCCACCAATACCCCTGGGTAATGGCCCTATGGGCTAGTGATCTGCCCCCGGTGTGGCTTCCACAGATTCCTTCGTGTATTTCATATAAAAAACCTTCAACTTGTGATGGGTGTACACACCTTAAAAGGGGTCCAGTGAAAGATCTTTTGTAGAGATGTCCTTCTACTGTTAGATCGAATCTTGTCAATTTCAATCTGATCCTATGTGCCTCCTTGTGGTCATCTGGCAGCTTTCCTTCTTTCAGGAATGCAACAATTGCATCCATCCAGCTTGGTCCTATGTCCACACACACTGCTTCACGCTCTGTGGTCAGTGGTTCGATGCTCGGGCCCGACAAGTATTCGACTATTATCGTCCTTGCTTTTCCAGGTTGTATTGCACTGTCAGATTGGCTAGTGCATCGGCGTGACTGTTATCATCTCGACTAACCTGATGTAGTCGACAATTCTGAAACAAAGCTACTAACCTGTTGACTTCCTTTGCATAGGCTGACATCCTCTCATCTCGGGCTGCAAACTCGCCCGTTGTCTAGTTGACTATGAGCTGGGAGTCACAGAAGACTATCACTTCATCTGCTTCTGCTGCAACCGCTAGCTTTAGTCCTGCAATCAATGCTTCATACTCTGCTTCATTGTTTGAGGCCTTGAACCCCAATCGAATGGACTGTTCCAATACCTCTCCATCTGGAGATACCAGTACTACTCCTGCCCCTGCTCCTTGTCAGTTTGAGCTCCCATCGACAAACAGTCAAAAGGAGTCGCCGATGTAAATGCTGCTGGGTCTGAGTTTTTTCTTTTTCCTTTGTTCTGTTGCATTTGGCTGGGCTTCTCCTTGCTTGCTTGGACATCGTTCACCTCGGCTCAACGAAGCCCGATGTACGATGGATTCTGGTGAGAACTCGGCCACGAAGTCGGCCAAAACTTGGCCTTTGATTGCTGTTCTGGGTTTGTACTCCAAGTTATATTGTCCCAAGGCCACTGCCCATTTGGCTATTCTTCCTGTCAGGTCTCCTTGTTGTAGCAAAGACTTCAAGGGGTGTTCTGTTAGCACCACAATTTTATGGTCCTGGAAGTAATGGTTCAACTTCTTTGATGCCATTACCAAAGCCAGTGCCAATTTTTCTAAGGGTAAATACCTTGTTTCTGCACCGGCCAGGGTTTTCCTTACATAGTAAACAGCCCTTTGTTCCCCTTTGTCTTCTCAGACTACTACTGCGCTTATCGCATGCTCTGAAATGGCTAAGTATAAAAATAGCTCCTCTCTAGGTTCTGGATTTGAAAAGACTGGAGCTGTGGTCAGATACTTCTTTAGGTCAACCAAGGCGGCCTCGCATTCTTCGGTCCACAGGAAGTCTGTGGCTTTCTTCACTAAGTTGAAGAAAGGTCTGCACTTGTCTGAGCTTCTGCTGATGAATCTATCCAGGGCTGCGGCCCTTCCAGCTAGCATCTGCACCTGTTTTGCCGATGTCGGGCTCTTCAGTTGTAGGATGGCCTTGATCTGATCTGGGCTGGCCTCAATGCCCCTTCTGGTCACCAGGTATCCCAAAAACTTACCAGATCCAACTCCAAATACACACTTCGATGCATTGAGTCGGAGCCGATATGTTTTAAGGATTTCAAAGACTGCTTTTAGGTCGGCCAAATGACCTTTAAGTTCCTTGGTCTTCACGACCATGCCATCGATGTAAACTTCCACCGTTCTGCTAATCAGGTGTTTGAACATCTTGGTTACCAATCTTTGCTAAGTTGCTCCTGTGTTTTTCAACCCAAAAGCATCACTCTGTAGCAGTACAGACCTTTTGGAGTGATAAATGCAGTCTTCTCCTCATCTGGGGGTTACATGGCTATCTGATGGTATCCCCTGTAGGCATCCAGGAAGTTCATCCTTCCATGCCCCAAAGTGGCGTCTACCAGCTGGTCAATCTTGGGTAGAGGAAAACTGTCTTTAGGACAGGCTTTGTTTAAGCTGGTAAAGTCCATGTAGACCCTCCATTTACCATTCTTCTTATTCACTACTACTGTGTTTGATAGCCCTTTCTTTGTCCAGTTGCTTGGGGCAGTTGCCCAACGAGATCCATGCCCCATTGGGCAAACGGCCAAGGACTGGATACTGGGTTAAGGTCTACTGCTGGCTGGTGTATCAGTGGTGCAAACCTTTGGCATTTTTCACACTTCTTGACATAGGCTTCTGCGTCCTTTTGCATGTAGGGCCACCAATACCCCTGGGTAATGGCCCTATGGGCTAGTGATCTGCCCTCGGTGTGGCTTCCACAGATTCCTTCGTGTATTTCATATAAAAAACCTTCAACTTGTGATGGGTGTACACACCTTAAAAGGGGTCCAGTGAAAAATCTTTTGTAGAGATGTCCTTCTACTGTTAGATTGAATCTTGTCGATTTTAATCTGATCCTATGTGCCTCCTTGTGGTCATCTGGCAGCTTTCCTTCTTTCAGGAATGCAACAATTGCATCCATCCAGCTTGGTCCTATGTCTACACACACTGCTTCACGCTCTGTGGTCAGTGGTTCGATGCTCGGGCCCGACAAGTATTCGACTATTATCGTCCTTGCTTTTCCAAGTTGTATTGCACTGGTCAGATTGGCTAGTGCATCGGCATGACTGTTATCATCTCGGCTAACCTGATGTAGTCGACAATTCTGAAACAAAGCTACTAACCTGTTGACTTCCTTTGCATAGGCTGACATCCTTTCATCTCGGGCTGCAAACTCACCCGTTGTCTAGTTGACTATGAGCTGGGAGTCACAGAAGACTATCACTTCATCTGCTTCTGCTGCAACCGCCAGCTTTAGTCTTGCAATCAATACTTCATATTCTGCTTCATTGTTTGAGGCCTTGAACCCCAATCGAATGGACTGTTCCAATACTTCTCCATCTGGAGATACCAGTACTACTCCTGCCCCTGCTCCTTGTCAGTTTGAGCTCCCATCGACAAACAGTCGAAAGGAGTCGCCGATGTAAATGCTGCAGGGTCTGAGTTTTTCCTTTTTCCTTTGTTCTGTTGCATTTGGCTGGGCTTCTCCTTGCTTGCTTGGACATCGTTCACCTCGGCTCAACGGAGCCCGATGTGCGATGGATTCTGGTGTGAACTCGGCCACAAAGTCGGCCAAAACTTGGCCTTTGATTGTTGTTCTGGGTCTGTACTCCAAGTCATATTGTCCCAAGGCCACTGCCCATTTGGCTATTCTTCCTGTCAGGTCTCCTTGTTGTAGCAAAGACTTCAAGGGGTGTTCTGTTAGCACCACAATTTTATGGGCCTGGAAGTAATGGTTCAGTTTCTTTGAAGCCATTACTAAAGCCAATGCCAATTTTTCTGAGGGTAGATACCTTGTTTCTGCATCGGCCAGGGTTTTGCTTATATAGTAAACAGCCCTTTGCTCCCCTTTTTCTTCTTTCTGAGACTGCTAAGTATAAAACAACTCCTCGTCAAAGTTCTGGATTTGAAAGATGGAAACTGTGGTCAATACCTTTTCAAGGTCGCCAGGGCGGCCTCGCATTCTTTCTGTCCATAAAAAATCTGTGACTTTCTCACTAAGTTGAAGAAAGGTTTGCACTTGTCTGAGCTTCTGCTTATGAACCTATTCAGGGCTGCGGCCCTTCCAGTCAGCATTTGTACCTGTTTTGCCGACGTCGGGCTCTTCAATTCCAGGATGGCCTTAATCTGATCTGGGCTGGCCTCAATGCCCCTTCTAGTCACTAGGTATCCTAAAAACTTACCAGATCCCACTCCAAATGCACACTTCGCTGCATTGAGTCGGAGCCGATATGTTTTAAGGATGTCAAAGACTGCTTTTAGGTCGACCAGATGACCTTTAGGTTCCTTTGTCTTCACGACCATGTCATCGATGCAAACTTTCACCGTTCTGCCAATCAGCTATTTGAACATCTTGGTTACCAGTCTTTGGTAAGTTGTTCCTGCATTTTTCAACTCAAAAGGCATCACTCTGTAGCAATACAGACCTTTTGGGGTGATAAATGCAGTCTTCTCCTCATCTGGGGGATACATGGTTATCTGATGGTATCCCCTATAGGCATCTAGGAAGCGCATCCTTCCATGCTCTAAAGTGGCATCTACTAGCTGGTCAATCTTGGGAAGAGGAAAATTGTCTTTGGGACAGGCCTTGTTCATGCTGGTAAAGTCCACGCAGACCCTCCATTTACCATTCTTCTTCTTCACTATTACTGTGTTTGATAACCATGTCGGGTAATCTACCTCTCGAATGGCCCTGGCCTCGAGAAGTCTGTCTACTTCCTCCTCCATTGCTTCGACGTGTATCAACGTCGGTCTTCTTGCTCGTTGGATCACTGGTTTTGCCGACCTATCAACATTCAGTTTATGGCAAGTGACCTCGGGGTCAATGCTAGGCATCTCATAAGGTGTCCAAGCAAACACCTCAATATTTGCTCTCAAAAAAACTTCCAACTCTTTTTCTTCTTCTTCGGCTAAGCCCGAGCCAAGAAGAAAGAAGCGTTTTTCATCCCCTTCCTGGACGAGGATTTTCTTCAGTGCTTCTTCACTCTTCTCGGCTGGCTCCTTGCCAATATCCTCTAAGACCTCTATGTCTTCATCTTCGATCTCTGCCTTCTGTAGTTCTCTTATGCTGCAGGTGGATTTCATTGCTGCCATGGAGCAATTCATTGCCTGCAGCTGATCTCCTCTGACCTCCTCAATCCCATGCTCTGTTGGGAATCGCAATAGTTGATGCAAAGTTGAGGGAACAGCCCTCATTGCATGCAACCATGGTCTTCCCAGAATGATGTTGTAAGGGGAGGGTGTGTCAATTACGGTGAACTTTGTTGTTATCTTCCTGGTGCCTGCCTGCATCTCTAAGCTGGTTGTTCCCAGTGGCCATGTCGGCGTTCCATTGAACCCGACCATTGGGCTATTGGATTGCTCCATATCGTCTGGGTGATGGCCAAGCTCCTTGTAACATCGGACGTACATGATGTCACAAGAGCTGCCTTGGTCAATCAGGATGCGCTTTACCTAGCATTCCCCAACCTGGAGGGATACTACCAAGGCATCATTATGCGGGTGCTGCACCATCTCAAGGTCGACTTCAGAAAAGGATATTACTTGTTCTTGGCACTCCTCTGCCCGATGTCTCTTCTCCCCGACTTGGTAGACATGCTGCAAGTTCTTCACTTTCTAGGTCTCCCCCCTGATCTCATTTTCGCTGACCTTCGAGTGAATTACATTAATTACCCGAGATCCTCCTGCTTGAGGTTACTGTGCTGGGGGAGGTGGAGCTGCTGTCGTTTGAGGCAATCTTGCATGTTCTTCCCTTGTTCTGGCCTCATCGACAAGGTCTCTCAGATGGCCTTGCCTCACCAGGTCTTCTAAGTGTGTTTTTAGGGCTCTGCAGCCTTGAGTCATATGCCCGTTTTCATTGTGGTAAGCACAATGCCTGCCAAGGTTTCTTCCCATGAATTCTCCTGGTGCCTTTGCTGGTGTTCTGAAATAGGGTTGGTTCCGAATTTGATCCAGGACTTTGTGAATTGGGATTCAGAACACAGTTGTCACTGCCTGTGCAGCCCTCAGTTCTTGTCTCTTGCTTGCTCAATCCATTGTTACCTCGGCCTCGCTTTGGCGAGCCGTTTCCCTTCTCTTGCTTTGTCTCCCTAGTCCCCGATGTATCTTCCTCGGCTCTAGCATACTTCTCGATCCTCGCTATGAGCTCTTCTATGCTTTTTAGCAATGTCTTTGTCAAAGATTTTCGTAGTGGGCAGTCGTCTTTTAGGCCGTTCTTGAAAGATACGACTGCCACCTCTTGATTACACTCTGGTATTCGGTTGAACACCTCATAGTACCTTTTTGCATAGGCCTTGAGGCCTTCATCCTTGCTGATCTTCAGAGCCATCAATGCATCCACTCTCAATGGCTGCAGCTTGTTTGTCACGAACCTGGCCACAAACATCTCGGCCAGGCCTTCCCAGGTCTTCACACGTCCCTTCGGTAGTTTGTGAAACCAATCTGATGCAATCTCCCCGAACAATGAGGGGAACACTTTGCAGAGCAACGACTCGTTCCTACTATATAATGCCATTGAGTTTAAGTATAATCCAATGTGGAAGTTGGGGTCTGACTTACCATCATATATTTGGAATCTCGGCATACTGAATCTCTTCGGTGCCTCAAATTTGTCCAACTCCACTGAGAACGGTGTTCTTGGTTTATTAGGGGAGTTTACCTCAGCATCGGCGTTCTGCTGCTTCCTTTTGAGATAATCTCTCAAGTTTTCTTTGCTCTGCCCAGGAGCTCGGCTATCTCCTGACTTCAGTTTTTTTGGCATGCTACTCTCAACTTCATGGTGGGTCCTTTTCGATCTTTCTCCGTGAGTTGTGTCGAAGTAGAGTGCTTGCCCCTAAACATGCCGATGTTCTTTGGGGTCTGCCTCCTTGGCGCGATGCGTCCTCCGTGACTCTTCTCTCCTCGACCCTCCTCGTTCGACCACCCTTGAAGGCCGGTGAGAGTGTTTTTCGCTCCTAGTGTGCTGGGGAATTTCTGGGATTGGTTTCTGCCCTCCCTTCTGTGTATTGGCCGCTGGAATCAGCGTGCCCTGCAGTGGGAACGGTGGCTGCATGACATTGTTTTGCATCATAAAATTGGCGACCGATTGTAGGTCTGCCAATTTGTTCGCCATCTCTTTTATCTCTTCGTCCCTCCGCAGGCATCTATCCTTCCATACCTGGAGGTCATCCTCATTGTAGTACCCACTTCGATCTGGCTTCTTTGGTACGTCGCCATCCTGGCCGATGTCTTTCTTGCTGTGATTCTAGTCATGAGTTTTTGTGTTGCGTTTGTCTCCTTCGATGTCAAGGTCAATAGGTCTGCCACTCCCAGCAGGAGTCTCATCCCCAATCTTTTCTTTCTGTCCGTCACTGGCCATCTATTCTCCTTTCTTTCCCACAAACGGCGCCAAATTGTGTGAGTGATTTTCCGATCACACTGACCAACTCAGTATTCAGCTGGAGAGTACTAGCAGAATAGATGACACATGTCTGACCTGCAACAGAAAGAGAAGATTTCGGCAATGGTTCGTCCACCCGGGGGCACTCCGACGATCAAGTCAGTATATCTCTCAAAGATAATCAATAGTGCTAAACTCACTGTTCAGAACATAAATTGCATACCTTAGACCCATGGGGGGTGCCTCTCTTTTATAGTTAACTCAATCCTTGTCTTACTAGAAGCCTAACTTCAATGGACTCTTGCTCAATGCTTATCCTGGACTTTCCAAGAGATAGAGATAAACTCCCTAAGAGTGTTATCCTTATCCATGCTAAAGTCCTTCATCATTCTAGGACTCTTGTCCCTTATCCACTTATCTCGGATTCCGATGTCTTCGGAGATAACCTCAGCCTTGTCGAGATCACCTCAGCGTCATGACCTAAACACGTGGCACCTCGACTGACACGTCGGCGTCACCTTGGCCACATGTTGGGACTCAGAAAATATATCCCCACACTTTATATATATATATATATATATATATATTTATGTATTATTTATTATATAAATAATATATTTATTATATAATTTAAATAAAGATAAACAAGCCAAGCTTGTTTATTAAACGAGCCTAATATTCGAGCTCGAGCTTGACTCGTTTACTAAACGAATCGAACCGAGCTAAGTCGAGCCCTTAACAAGCCAAGCCGAGCTTGTTCATGAATAGTTTAGTTCATTTACAGCCCTAGTTGTAATAATCCTACCTGTGTGAAGATCGTATCCCTTTTTTTGTAAGGATTTTTTCTCCTCTTCTATGGAGGCTAGAATTCTTCCTCCTATGAAAGTTTGTTATCTCTTTATGAGATCTTTTGCTACCGTTGTACAAGATTGATTCGATTTTTATCAGTTTTGAAATGAAGATTTTATTCCCGATCTAAAAAAAAAGTTCCAATTTTGTTATTTTGGTCCTCAAAGTTATCAATTTGAGTCAATTTGGTCTTATCTCTAATGTCTGTCTAAATTGTTAATGGGGCATAGATAAAAGGTAGTTTAAATCCTTAAAGTATGCATTCTAAGTAACTAATGAATAGTGCTCAACTACTTTGCCACAATGGAGCTTTGTATCCATATTTCGCAAGGTATATATTTGAACTTGATTATTGTTCACCTATTGTCTTTGTGTCAAACCAACTGGATGTATCTTAGCCACAATGCACTGAATGATATCTTTTGTTTGCCAACTCTCGTTCGTCTTCTCCGGCAAAATAGTTGAATTTTGAGGCAAACTTTGTTCAGCTGTAAAACTTCGTTTTAACATTGATTTTGACGCGATTTGTTTGTGTTGGATTCGTCTTGATGAGTACTTCACATTGGTGTACTCAAAATTGGATTTTGACAACTTCAAAATTTTTAGTTTTTGAAAATTTGATTTGTTTTGCAATTATCGACGAATGTCGGTTAATTCTTGGCTCTTTTGGTTGGTGGGTCTGGACTCTTCTAGTCGACACAAACCCTCCAGTTAACCAAGCACTTGGTGTATTTCCAAAAAATTGTTCTCATGAAGAAAAATGTAGACCCAATTTCTATAGAGAGAAAATGGGCACTTAAACTCGGTTGACAACTCTTTGTCTTGCCAAAACACCTTGGTCTGCAACTCATTCAATCCTCTTTGGTGAAACACTTGGTCGACAAGTCGGCAACGTCGTTGGCTCGCTAAAGGTTTCTTATAACTTTTTCTGAGAAAGCTCTTAGTCTAATGCAAACCCAACTAGTTCAATATAAAGCCGAGGAACTTGAGTGGTGTTGCTGAAGAATGTTATTGTGTTGGATGTGTTCGCCTAGCAGAATTATGTTTGGCTCTTGTCCTCGACTAAAGTATGGTTGGCGGAGGAGTGTGCTTGGTGGAGGAATATGCTCGGCAAAAGATCTTGGCGAGGCTTACGGTGGGTTGTTGAATTTGTACTCGACGACAGATAATCGGGCCGGTTCACTTCTCGGCATGAAATGGCTCTGTAACTCAGCAAGCTTGCTATGGTTCAATGATTTTTTCAAACGGGTGTTGTGGTTACCAAGAACGGAAGTGTTGCGGTCTATTAGGCAATTCAAGTCATTGTATTCTGATTATTGAAACAGCTTGAGTTTCTGTCGCTGAGCTTGATAAAGGCCAATATTATTGCTAAAAAAACGATTCTTGTGGGATGACGACATTGCCGAGTGACATAGGTGATCTTGTTAAAGAACCTTGATGTTGTCAAGCAGATGGAATAAGATGGAATAAGATCTTTGGTTTTACGTATGCTCGGCGACACTTATTCTCGGCCTTTCATTGACGCCGAACAACTTTCACCCTTTGCCGAGAGATTGTTTCACAAGTCCGTTTGGTGAGTTCAAAAAACCATTAATGGTCCGAAGCAATGAGCGAGCTACTTGGTATGCCATTGAGCACACTTTGTTGCCGAATTGGTTGCATTGTGTTGCCCCGGCTTTGGTCGATAGCTTTTCTTATTCTTTGGCTTTTCAAGAGCACTTACAGAGAGAGAAAGTCAAGACCCAGTTGGAGATTTACAAACTTTTTTCTTGTTGTTTCAACTTTCCCAAAACAAAATTGAATAGACAAAATCTGTGAGCATAAATATATAGACGTGCATATATATATATATATATATCAAAGTTGAACTTGAATAAAAAAACATAATCAAAAAGGGAGAAGACAAAGACCCAGTTGTGGGTCTGTTTTTCCTAGAAAGAGATTGGTTAAAATTTGATTTTGTATAAAGTGAGATCACTAACCTTGGTGTTCAGATCATATTTACTTACAGTACACTGCTCCGAGCACCTTAGGGGTGGTGTTTTCTCTTCACTTCATTGAATTTTTTAGCTTTTTCCCACAGACGACGCCAATTGTGAGACCTAAAAAATTCTCTCACATGAATTGTTAAAGAGATCCAACGAAGAGATAACATTACAAAAAAATTGACTTTTTGCGGCGGTAAAATACCATCGCTAATACTCCTAATGCTGTCGCTAATACTTTTTGCGACGGCAAGAGGGGGTCGCAACTGCAGGGGTTGCAAAAGAGTTTTTGCAACGGCACAGTGCCGTCGCTAATGTTTTGCGACGATATTTTTGCCTTTTTGCGACAGCACTGTGCAGTCGCTAAAACGTTTGAAATTTCTTGACTTTTTTGCGACGACACTATTTTACCGTCGCTAAAAATGTTATTTGAGAAGGCAAAAAATACCGTCACTAGTAGTCTTTTTTTGCAACGGCAAAAACACTGTTTTGCGACGGTGTGGTGTCGTCGCAAAAAGTATTAAAAATATGAAAATTTCTATTTTTTGCGACAGTGCAATGCCGTCGCAAAAAGTATTAAAAAACAATAAAATTACTATTTTAAAGAATAAAATTTCTATTTTTTGTGACAATATAATACCGTCGCAAAAAGTAAAACCTGTAACAAAATTAATAAAAATATTAAAATTTTCTATTTTTTGCGACGGTGTAATGCCGTCGCAAAAAAGAAAAAAACATCCTACGATAAAAGGGAAAATTCAAGTACAAAAATTGTTACACTGATATACATGATAGACATCTGCTCCACCAATATAAAGATATGCAGGAAGCATTAAAACACATAATTTTTTCCCTATACCTAGCAATAGGGGTATGGCATGGTGAGATTTTTTTTTGGGCGATACGTATGGCATAATGAAACTTTTGCTAGAATTATCACAAAAATAGATCACTGCATTAGCCACTCAACTCTTGGAAGACTTAAATGCTAACACTCTCCTAGCCAAAAATTCATGCTTGGCCACACTTGCTTAGACATGCAATTACCTCTTCCAGGTAATCTTCTCTGCTAATCCAAAACTCCGGTGCATCCTGCGCGAGTAATCAAATTTCTCAATGTCTAACTTCATATCAATTCATGTTTTTGTTCCCTGTATCTAAAAAATTGCTTTTTGTTAAGAAAATTATTTTCCCTTTATTTATTTTTTCTTTTCTTGCTTTCCTTTTTTGCTCTTCATTTCAGTTTGCTTTTCAAAAATCTGAAAGCAACAAATGCACTGTCCAAATATTGTGGTCTACTTTTAGAAGCACAAGAGATACTTAACATGGGGGTGAAAAATGCAAGTTGACAAAACACATCATTAAAACCACTATGTCCTGGTTTGTATGAGAGAGAGAGAGAGAGGCAACACTGTACCTTCATAATTCCTGCAAGGACTGCTCCTCCAAGGTACACCATATGCTTTCTTCGCGGTGGATCCTCTATCCGCAACCGTAGTTTCTGTTAGAAGTAGAGGAAGATCAGAAGAATTGTTAGCTAACATGAAGTGAGAGCCTCATTGTTAAATTGGATGAACAAAATTAAAAAAAAAAAAACATGATATTTTTTCCTTTTTTCTTCTCCTTCCATACCATAACACATGTAACTTGGGTCTTACCTTCAACCCATCCTTGTTTCCCTTCAGAACAGCTTCAAGATAACGGTCTAAAATTTCTTTCTCCAAGTTGTAGGAAAATAAAAATGAAAAACTTCAAAAACTAAATTTAAAGCTATACCGAAGTATCAGAACTAAAGAGGGCATCTCCTTGGGTTCTTACAAAACTAGATTAGCGATTCACTATTAAAATCACAAAGGCAGATGACTACTTTAGTTGCAAGACTGTAAAACATGCGGACAGATGTTTTCCAAGAGAAGAACATAGAGCAATTAAGACCAAGTTTTCAAAAAGTCCAATAAGTTGAAAAATCACTGCAAATATAACTTGTGAGAGACAAATTAATCACCAAGAAGAAAGCAGTGCAATGATTTTATATAATGCAAAAGGGGATTTAAATTTCTTACCGACTAGGCAATCCAGGATACATAGTACTCCCCCCCACTTAAAACTATGTGTTGGTAGAGCTGTGAAAAATAAAACAAATTAAAAGTTAAATAAAACAAAATAAATGAAATAAACCCAAATGCATTACAAAGTGTATATGGCATGAGGTATGGATCAGTAATTTAAGATAATATGCACACCAACCTTTTTTAAAGTTGAGTCATTATTAAATAAAGAACGCCTATAAATTATCATTACCATCTAATCTCCTGTTAAATGAGGTCTTATTCTGACCAATTTATTGGCATTGAGTGCGCAAAGGGAGAAATTTTTTATCAATATTTTATCAACTTTAATACTCTTTTGTTTGTATCTCAACCTCAACTGAGAAAATAAATTAGACAACGCAAGTTCAATACAACTGAAATCACTTGCTGAAACACCTTCAATAACACCGATTTTTATATCGTCCACCTCTATTCACCTGAACATTACAAATAAGAATACATAAATTTATAATTCTAAACAGTTTTAAAGTACATTTGACTCCTTAGCGTAATCTTGCATTATTTTCCACTAATAGTAGCAGCCACTAAATATATGGCACCCTTCTGAATACTGCCAACATTTCCCAATAACGTATCTTTGTAGTCCGTCCAAACATCAACTGGGAAGAACTGGTTCACAACTTCTATCTCATAACGAACGTACTCTTTATCCTTTCCACCAACCAACTGGAATCTCATTTTCTTTAGCATCCGAATTGGTCAGGATCAACGATCCAGATCTCAGAATTACCCTTGCCAACTCCAATATATATCTTGTCAGGTGTGGGAACGGAATCTGACGGACTATTATCACTTATGACGAAAAACAATACGTGGTGGACCACAACTTCGTCTTTAGCATTTTGTTCCAATTGAACATTCCCAATTAATTTTATACTCTTAACCACGATCTTGTCTGATTGACAGTCACATCTTTTATTACTCAACTCAATACCATTCAGTAATCTTGCTACACCTTTATTATCAAATTCGATTGCAGAGGGCGGAATCCGTTCCCCGCTTCATCCATTCCTTAGGGCTGTCCGTCGCCATTGGGGCCTAATCCCATCCCAACCCAATGTCAACTTTTTTAGAATCGTAATGGGGATAGTAGAGCTGAACTGTCGCCTTAGGATCAATCTCAGCATACCTACTATTCGGCATTGTTATGCCTTGGCCAAGTCTTCTGGCCGACATGGGCAATATTTTCTCAGGGCCAAGGACACCGACCATCAATTAGTGACCATGCTTGCCAGCTCTGGTAAGCGAGTTGATGATGTCATGGTCATTGTCTGAGGTAATTGGGAATTCGACGAAGGCGAAGACCGCCTAGATCCAATTCCCAGACGGAGAGGTGAACCAGGTGGCCATATAGCACCTTGCACTTATTTTTCTTATATGTGTTCAGCTTTATTTTCGTGGTCTTATGATTTTACTTGTACAGGAAACGATTTGAAGAAAGTTTTGATTTCAACCGACGACTCCGTTCTTGCGGAAATCAAAGTCGCGCTCCAATACTTCGGCCGTCCAAGCCTTCAGAGACAAGGGAGGGCGGCCCACATTCTTCTTCGATACGAGCCGACGTATACGATGTTCTTGGTGGCGGACAACATTCCAGTTCCGAGGGGTGAAGAGTATCTTACAGCCCTTATCTTAACCAGCTTCAAAAACTTGAGACAAGTTGGTTTGGAGGCATCTGATTCGGAACAGGTGGAAGCAGCCAAAGAGGTCGCTGAGGAGTCAAGCTAGTCTGAGGCCGAGGTAGACGAGGCTTTAAAGTTGGCCTTTGAGGAAGCCGGACTCAATTTGTCTGACCCTTCATCCACCTTAGGCCAAGGGGACATCTCTTTCGAAGACATTTTTGGTGAAAGTGGTGGATAAGAGGTGATAGTGGTGGTGGTAGTGATGGTGAAAGAGATAAGTGGTGAAGTTGTGGTAGTTGTAGAAGAGATAGAATAGCGATGGTGGATGAGAGGGAATGGTGGTGGTAGTGGAGTGGTAGCGATGGTGGTAGTAATGATAGTTGTAGAGGTGGAGTGACAACAGTGGTAGTAGTGGAATGGCATTTGTAGTAGTGGTGAATGTGGTAGAGAAGATAGGTGGTGAAAGAGAGATGAGTGAGAGACAGATAGAGAAAAGAGATGAAAAGAGAGAGAGAGAGAAAGAGAGAGAGACAGACAGATAGACAGAGACAAAGTGAGGAGCGAGAGAGAGACAAAGTGGTCGCTAAAAGTGCATTTTCTTGTAGTGGATAACTCGGTAAATAGAGAAGAGATGAAGGAGAGAATGAGCAAGGTGAACACAATGGGGGAGAGAGACAAACAGACAGACAGACAGACATATAGAGAGAAAGAGAGAAATAGTGGATCGATATTTACACAGTAATGGTAATAGTGGTAGTAGTGGTAGTGGAGTGGTGACGATGGTAGTAGTAATGGGTGAGAGAGATAGAGAGAAGAGAGATGAGCGAAAGAGACAAAGAGAGAAAATAGATGAGAGAAGAGATAGATGAATGAGAGACACAGAGAGAGAGAGAGAGAGAGAGAGAGAGAGACAAATAGACAGACAAAGAGAGACGAGTGATGAATGAGAGAGAAAAAGAAAAAAGAGAGAAAAAGATGAAAAAATGGGTGAAAATATATAGACAAAGACAGAGAGAGACAGAGAGAGAGAGAAAAAAAAAGAGCGAAAATAGATAAATGAGAGATAGACAGAAAGAGATGAGCGAGAGAGCGAGAGAGAAAAAAATAAGAGAGAGAGAGAAGAGAAACGAGAGAGAAGATATATGAAAGAGATAGAGAGAAGAGAGATGGACGAGAGACATAGAGAAAAAGAGAAAGACAGACAGATAGAGAAGAGTGATGAGTCAGAGTGAGAAAGAGAAGAGAGACAGAGACACAGAGAGAAAGAGAGAGACGGACAAAAAGAGAAGAGTGATGAGAGAGACAGAGAAGAGAGACAGAGACACATAGAGAAAGGGAGAGACAGACAGACAGAGAAGAGTGATGAGTAAGAGAGAGACAGAGACAGAGAAATAGGAATATGAAAAAATGGGTGAAAAGAGAAATGTTCGAAAGAGTAAAACGACGTCATTTATAGTGGATCGATAAATCGAGAAGGAGCTCGATAAATAGAGAAGATGAGAGTAAGAGAGTGAGTAAGGCGAACATAGTGAGGGAGAGATAGACAAATAGACAAGTAAACAGAGAGAGAGAAAGAGAAGAGTAATGAGTAAGAGAGAGACAGCGAAAGAGAGAGATAGACAGAAAAAGAGATAGAGAGAGAAAGAGATAGAGATAAATGGAGGGAGAGATAGAAAAAGAGAGAGAAACAAGAGATGAGCGGGAGATAGACAAAAAAAGAGAGAAATAGAGCGAAAAGAGATGAGCGAGAGAGAGATACAAAAAAAGAGAGAGACAGAAAGAGAAAAGAAATGGGCGAGAGAGATAGAAAGATAAGAGAGAGAGAGAGAGAGAGAAAAGAAATGAGAGAGATAGAGAGAAGAGAGATGAGCAAGAGAGATAGAGAGAAAACAGATGAGAGAGATAGAGAGAAAAGAGATAGGCGAGAGACACAGAGAGAAAATGAGAGAGAGAAACAAACAGACAGAGAAAGAAGAGTGATGAGTGAAAGAGATAAAGAGAAGAGAGAGAGATAGAGACAGAGAGACAGGAAGATGAAAAAATGAATGAAAAGAGAAATGCTATATCAAAAGAGTAAGACGACATTGTTTTTTTTTATTTTTTTTGCGACAAAAAAATACCGTTGAATTTATTCAAACCATTTTGTGACTGTATATATATGAAGCTGTCTCAAAACCACAATCACTATGCTAGGTTAGAGTTTTTCAAAAACTCTTTTGAGAAAATTATACTTTCTTGTTTCCGTGTTATATTGTTTTTACTGAATTTTTTTAATATTTTAAGTATTTTTTGTAATTTTTAGACACACCTAACATAAATACACCTAAAAATTAAAAAAAAAATTTAAAAAAATCTTTTAAAAATTCACTAAATACCAAAAATACAATAATTCAATACATTTTTTTTATATATTTTTTTATGTATTTATTAATTTTTTTATAAAAAAATTCATAATTTTTTTTTTAGATACATTTAAGTAAGGTGCATCTAAAAAAAATATTTAAAATTTTAAAAATATTCACTAAAAAAAAAAACACAAAAGTCATTTTTTGCGAAGGCAGAAAATGCCGTCCCAAAAAATGAGAGTATTTGCGACGGATTGCGACGGCAAATTGTGCCGTCGCAAATACTCTGCTTTTTTGAGACGACATTTTCTGCGTCGCAAAAAGTGGCTTTTTGAGACGGCAAGTGTGCCGTCGCAAATAGTTCCGTCTCATAAACCCACTTTTCTTGTAGTGTAAGCTTGGCCCCTTAGATTTGCAAAGATAAACATGGTTGGCGCCATCTAACCGAGGTTGTCGACCGGGGACACTCCGATGATAAAGTTAGAGTTCTTTAAGTAAAGAGAATAGATCAATAATTCAAAGGTCTTAATGTGCTGTGTTGCATAAAGATGTGGCATACCTTTATTCCATAGGATGCCTTCCTTTTATAGATAGGGAGCATGATATTTGTTTGATGGGCTTCTTTGTTTAGGTTGGATCCATTGTTAGGACTTGTTTGGGTCACCCCTAATAAGCTGGTATTTTTTAGACTCCCACAACTTTAATAAAGAAAACAGTTATGGAGCAATGTGTTTAAATAATGTGTGAAGTGTTGTGAAATATGCATAATGTTTAGTTTTCAGAAATTTTACTCTAATAAGTAATGAATTTTATATCATTTGGTGGTTCAAATATAAACGAGAGAAAGGAATATTTAGGTTGAATGAATGCCAGAGCAACAATTCTTTATCACTATAACAAGGGAAATGTTATGATGTATATTTGCATATTATAAAAAGAGTAAATTTTACTTTACTCTTTATGGTTTGGGTTATGTGTAGATTATCTTTCTAATGTTTGAAAATGATCACATAACTTCTTGTGATTTGTAAACCGAAATGCACCATTAAGACCGTTAATAATTTAATAAAAAAGACTAAAGTACCCTTATATTTACGTCATTTATTTGGAAGGAAAATTGCACTTTAACCCCTTATATTTTATGTCATGTGCGATTTACCCCCTTAATATTTGAAAATGAACATATAACTCCCTTATATTTGTCACGTGTTTCACACTTACTGTTAAGTTAGACGGAATGTTTAATTGTATTAAACGATGTACTTTAGTGCACAAACCACACGGCGGTTATGTGGTCATTTCTAAACGTCAAGGTGTAAACAATAAATGGTCCAAACTACAAGAGGGTAAAGTGAAATTTGCCCTTATAAAAAAATGTACAATTTTTATGATATAAGTTATAAATTTTTGTGATAAAAATTATAATTTTTATAATAAAAATTATGAATGGTGAAGCTATAGTGCGCACCTCTGAAGTTATGAATAAAAGTTATGTTTTTTATGATAAAAGTTGTACTTTTATATTTTTTTGTGATAAGAAAAAGTTATACTTCTTGTAATAAAATCTATACATTTTGTGATCAAAATTATAATTTTTATATAAAATGCATATCATATGTACCTTTTGGGTGCAGATGGTGCTTGGAAAGTTGAGTTTATGCTAAAATAGTCAATAAAGACAAAATAAATTAAAATCGATATAACAAAATATCTTAGATTTTTAATCCTAACTTTTGTCCCTTTGTCAACATTTGAACCGTTAGATTGACTCAATCCAAAGGTTGAAAATGTCTCACTGAAAATTTGGTCCATTACATTTTCAACACACTCTCTCTCACACACACTCCTCTCATCTCTTTCAAATTTTGAACACATCCTCTCTCTCTCTCTCTCTCTCTCCATCGGAGCCCATTCCCGTGCTTCCCTATCGAAGCCCAATCCTTGCCAGCGACCAAACCCCAAACCCCCTATTACTCTCTTCATTTTCTCTCTTCCTCCCTCTCTCTGTCCACCATCCTAATCCGCCCAAACCCCCTTTAATATTGACGAAGGGAGCCACTGCAAAAGGGGAACAAGGGTTGAAATTGAAATAAAACAACAAAAGAGATTAGAGATTCAGAGATGGGAGTCGAAAAGGAAGTCCTCACTGTCGGAACCGGACCAAAGCCAGTCCCCGGTCAGAGCGTCACCGTTCACTACACCGGCTACGCTTACCCCCCTCTCTCTCTCTCTCTCTCTCTCTCTCAAGCCAATATGTATGTATATATATATGTATTTGTGTGTATTACTGCTTTAGATATATATATATATATATATGATTATTGATATATATATATATCTGAGTTGTTTTGTTATATATATATGATTATGATTATATATACATGTATCTACACATAGATCTTCTAATTCATCATCTAAACTTATATATATGATTATGTATGTCCTCACTGCACCGTCCATGGTTTTTGTTCAATTAGGGCAAAAAAACTTACATAGAATCATGCACTAAAAGTGTCTCTCTTAGTGAATAGGGGAGACATTGGTTTCTTCTAAAACCATCATTTTGTTTGGAAATTGTTTGAAAATCGTTCAACAGATTACTATTTTACATCCAAGGATTTGTTTGGAAATTGTTTATTTTATTTTATTTTTTGTGCCCTTTTAATTATTTACGAAAAGACTTATATAAAATAAATAGGGAGAATGGGTTGATTTTTTGTGATACTTTTTTGCTTTTTAACTAATTTTCCTATTCACAAGCAAATTTAACCAAAATAGATAAGAGTTAAATTAATATTTTTCCCCTTTTCTCCTTGAATTAATAGGTTGATAGAGTGGTGTTATACAACTTACAATAGGTTGATGTGACACTTATGTCACGAATTTGATTGGATAACAAATCCTTCACTAATTCATGGGATTATTAATCCTATTAATCAAACTTTAGATTTTGATTAGTGGCACTACTTCAGATTTTGAGTTTTATTTATAACCAGATTTTGGTAAGATTTATTAGTTTGTATAGCATTTTGCTAACATTCGAATTTGATTTACAAATAACCTCTACGATTTTTTCCAATCAGATTTTGAAAACAATGCATGATAATTTCATTTGGAATGCTATTAAATGCCATTAATTACTGTTTTACTCCACCAAGGAAGAATCTGGTAGAAATACTATTCAGGTGAGCAAACAATGGGGAAAATTGAAACCTGGGCTTTGATTTTTCTTGAGTATTAATATTTCTATCTTTGGATATCTTTTGTTTCAATAATGTTTCAATAATCTTTAATTTTTAGCATGTTTCAATAATCTTTAATTTCAATAATCTTCAACAATCTTTTGTTTCAATAATATTGACAATAGGTTTGTCCAATTTTGCCACGCCCCATATTTTATTACTCAGATAACATTATCAATTTTCATTAATTAAGTCCATTTACAAATGTCAATTCATATTTTGACGAAATGATGAATAATTAAATATACATATTCCCTCTCGTTATACAACAATGTCATTTACATACAAATCAAAGAAATGCCCTGAGGCTTACAGTAAAAGAGATGTCACTACTCTTTACAAAAAAAATAGCACGCAACCCAAATAAAAAGTAGTAGTACAATCTATCACTACACTACACTTATGAAATGGTAAGATCCATTGTTTGATTTTCAAATCTGAAAAGTATTCCATGTACACATGTATAGGTAGGGGGTGAGCAACCACTAGCTCACCAAACAATCTCATATTAAAACATTAAGAGGTATGCGGGTACAAAGATAGTCATACATATACTTGAAATCATACCATGTCAAAAACCATACGATTCTATTACATCATCTCTTAAATCCAATTTATTTAATTAACCACAACTAGTTAACTTAAATAAATAAACATGTTTCAATGGCAATAGGACATCCTTTTTAATTCATTCATTTATCTCATTGTCAATTTAATCAAATAATTAAACAATTCATAATGACATCTAACAAAGCATCAAATACATATTATACAATCTCATGAGATGGTCATGTTATGCTCAAAAATATTTTTCTCATCTTTTGAAAATCTTATGCACAATGCCAATTTGAAAACACATTAATCCAACAATTTTAATAAAATTTCAAGGGTGGTAAATACAACTCAGGTAATCCCTAGGCTGGTGTCTGCAAGTAGACTATACAAGTACTACCAAATTGTCATTTTACCGGTATTAACCAGAAGGCTCGACACTTATCCGCACGGGTTTCTGGTCTTTCACCATGGACACTCAGGAAAACTTAACCAATACCAACTACACCCCCTAGCCGGACTTACCAACGTATTTACCAAAAACAAAATAATAGATCTTGTTTCACAAAACAATTTCTCTTTTAAAACCATAACCTTCCAATGCAAGATTAAAAATCAATTTCAATAGTGGTTCGACAAAATAATAATGCAAAATGTACAATCCTTCATATGATTCCATTTCCAATTTCCTCCACACAATTCTCCATTGTGATCAATTTCCATATCCCTATCAATGTAATATCGTGATACAATCCCAAGAAATAATATAACAATGTCAATGTTCATGTATTTACCACATGTAAATCAACAACTTCCAACTTAGTCTTTTCAAGACAATTCAACAATATTCCTTATATAAAACAAACTTCCAAAGTCAAACATTTTTTTACCTTTCCAAAAATCTCCTCATTTAATACCAACATGGCAATCCCCTACCAGTTATCAAAACTAAAACTTCTAAGCAATAGGTTCATCAATAGCAATAACATATGACACCAAAGTGGGTTCAAGTGTTCATCGATTTCTAACTCACATACTTTATCAATGAAATGTAATTACAATCTTTTCAAAACTCATCTCCATTCTAAACATTAAATAGAATCAAATTCTCATTTTTCTCACGCAAGTGAAATCTCAAGATCTTCAAGTTTAATCATAATTCTCAATAAGCATAAGTGAATATTCTAACATTTAATCAATTATATCAAAATCTTCTCTTGACTATAAACATAAAATATAACGTGAGTGTTCGCTTTCCGATTATCAACATCAACCGCATCGAATTAAACCAAGGAAAAATAAATAAATAAATAAAAGATTTGATAACTCATTCTTGTTTTAATCCAATTCATCCATTTGCTCCAAACGAGCTAAAATCATATTCACCTTGCTTGTTTCCATTTTTCAAAAAACACTTTTCAGAAAATTCTACTTTCTTATTTTTTGTATTTTTTTGTTTTTACTGAATTTTTTTTATTATTTTAAGCATTTTTTTACTTTTTAGACACACCTAACATAAATAGACCTAAAAAGTAAAAAAATTGTAAACAAAATCTTTTAAAAATTCATTAACTACCAAAAATACAAAAAAAAAATAATAAAAGAATTTAGTACATTTTTTTGTATTTTTATGTATTTATTAATTTTTTAAAATATTTTTTCACAAATTTTTTACTTTTTGGATGCATCTAAAAAAGTAAAAAAGTGTTTAAAATTTTAAAAATATTCACTAAAAACAAAAAAATACGAAAACCAAAAAACTAATTTTTCAAAATACTTAATCCAGAAAACTCAAACCAAACACACTGATTATTTTCTTTTATTGTCAAAATCCGCCAAAACAATTCGAATATCTCATATATGAATTTTAGATATTATTATGATAACATAACTCAATTAGTAAAACTATAGACCAAATACCATATCACATCAACTTAATCTTGCTTAATTCTCCAAATCTCATTCTTGGTCAACATCATCACTTTTAATCTCATAATATTAAAAGTTAGGAATTTAAACCCAATAACACCCCTTTAATTACGAAAGATTTTAAATATTAACCAAACTAATTTAATTCATCAAATTAGTAAATCCATTAAGTTCACCATCTTCCAAATTAATAACACCAAACATAAATTCACATGACTCATCACTCAAAATACCCCCATATTTCATGCCTAGCCAATTTTTTCAAATCTCTACAAACCACAATTTCACAACTTTTCTAAAATTAATAAATTAACATTTACAAAACATCATGAATATCACACTTTTAGAGTTTTAAATCCCAAAATCATTCTATAATCTCAACTTAACAATTCACACCATATTCATCAATATCAATTTATTTTTCTTCTCAAAAATAAATTCCAAAACTCAAAGATGAGATAAATATTACATTATTTTCCCCAAAATAAATTATCTAACCATAATATGAGGTAGATACAACTCTTACATATAGCGACCCTGGTTTTGACCCGTCTCTTGTGGTGTTTCGGACTCGGGTTCGTATGGTTTGGATGGTGGTTCACGTCCTGTTTCCCTTGTCTTCCCCTTAATGTTGGTTATTGGATTGTAGTTGTGTGTTTGGAACAGGTTGGTTGCTTGTTTTTCCAAAACCTTGTTGTTCAGAAATTTGCCTTTTCGCTCGAGCGACGCTTCTTGCGCTCGGGCGAGCTCTGTGGAAATGTGTCTTTGCCCGAGCGAGCTTTTCTTCGCTCGAGCATGCGTCTATGTCTCTAAAAAACCTGAAGGTTGGTGTTCTTCGCTCGAGCGAGCTTTCCTTCGCTCGAGCGTGCTTCTGCGTTGCAGACCTGAAGCTTTTGCATTGTTCGCTCGAGCGAGCATTCTTTTGCTCAAGCGAGGCGACCTTTTTGTGTCTGGTCGCTCGAGCGAGCCTATTCATATCAGATCGTGAATGTGACATTTTAGGTCACTTTCAGCAGCCCATTCCCTCTCAAAAACTCTCCATAAACGAAGATCTTCATATTCTCTCTCTCTAAAACTCACATTCTCTCTAAGATTTCATCTAGATCCATTGTGTTCTTGACCCTAGTGTCTTTGAGAATAAGGTAGAAGGCTTCAAGAGCTTCATATTGATCTAAATAAAAGTGGGTTTCGTCATCTTTGGAGTTTCACCTTGTTGCTTGGGTTTTCTACAGTTGAGGTAGGGATTTTCTTTGAGTTATATATATGTTTTTGCAAGATCAAGATGATTTTCCAAATCATCCTTTGTTTAGTTTTGAAAATTAATTGTTGATTCAAGAAAAAGAGTGATTTTAGAAATGGGTTTACTATTTGATCCTTTGAGATAGAAATTGGGGGTTTTTGAACTACGTTGATGAAAGAAAGAAGTTTTGGTGAGATCTTCTTAAATATTTGAAGATGAATGGTTTTTGTGCGAAAACTTAGAAATTGGGGATTTTTAAGGAAGGTGTTAAAAATCTTTAGAATATGTTGTTATATTTATTTTGTGTGCCAAAATAAATGATGTCTGAAAATTGTTTATTTATTACATATAAATGATGATTTTTCCATGGAATATGTTAATTGATGAGGTTTTGGAAATTGTTGCTTAAAAGTGTTGATATGGTCTTGAGATGACTACGTTATTGGAAATGTTTGAAATGTGGGAATTATGTTATCCCTTGGATGAATTGAAATAATAATATTTATTCATCTTGTGAAATTGCATTGAATTTTGAAAGTTGATTTGAAAACTTGGATTGAGAAAGAATGTTGAGAAATGAGTTATCATGAAATTGTTTTGGGATAAATACGGTGGTAAGTCTTGACAGGTAGTGTAGATTATGGGTGTTGAGTCTTCCAACTGTGACTGGTAAAAATTACAGATTATGGGTGTCAAGCCCTCCAGTTGATAATGGTAAAAATGACAAATTGGTAGTACTTGTATAGTCTACTTGCAGACACTGACCTAGGGATTACCAGAGTTGTATTTACCGCCCCTTGAGTTAAATTGTTAAGTTTTGAACAATGGAGAATTACATGGCATCATTGAGCATGTTGGTTTTCAAAAGGTGAAGGTGTGTTTTACTATCAAAAAAGGCATGGCATGGCATAAGCATTCCATCTCATGAAATTTGTATAAAATGTATATATTTTGTGAAGGATTTTCCTACTGGGCTTTGTCCTCACCCTATGGGATTTTTGTGCAGGAGAGGATGTGGTGATTCCGACTAACTAAAGGCGTGGAAGTGTGTGTAGAGAGCATAATGTGCTCGTTTGCTGTGACTCTGATTTCAAGCCAAGGGCTTTATGAGTGTGGGTTTGAATAATCGTTTTTTGTAACCAGGCTCAAGCCTCGGAAACTTGTAAACCCTTAGGGATATTTGTTGTTTAATTAATTGTTGTTAAATAAATTTTATTCTTACAAGAAAACTATTTATTTCATGTAATGCAAGTATGAGGATTTATGATCAGTTTTATCTTAATGAGCCATGATCATTGTATTACCATTTGGGCATGAAAATGGGGGCGTTACATTACAACTATTTATTTTATTTTATTTTCGAATTTTTAACAAGTATTTCCAACACAAGATGATTTTTTTTCCAAATCAATTTCAAAACAACAATATTCTTAACACTTCAACCTAATTTTTCTTCCAAAAATCACCAAACAAAATCTGGAAAATATATATATATATATATATATGTAATACCTTTTATAATAACATATTTTCTCAAAATAATCCTAACATAGTTTTAATGTAAGAATTTGAAGAAAGTCCCTACCTCAAATATGAAGAAAAGCAAATCCAAAAATACATACATCGCCCGATCATGGATCCGAGACCACCATTACGAAGACCACGACGAGCTCTCCAACTTTTATTTACAATACTTTGGCAAAATCTCACTCTAAAGACTCTCATTTCAAGTTCAAAGATTGAGCATCAATGGAGAAATAGAGAGAGAGAGAGAGAGAGAGAGAGAGAGAGCCCAGCTCTCTGCTCAAAGAAAGAAGAAAGAAAAAAAATATAAAAAAAAATTAAAAAAAAAAAGAGAGAAGGGCGTGGGGACAACAACAACAATTATACAATGACAGAATCTACGGAACCTAAGTCCGGATACAATAATCAAATGGGAAAAGACCGGGGTCGCTATATTAATTATAAAATGATATAACTTTTCTCATCACAAAATATAATATTTTGCTTATTATGCAATACATACACATTTTATTCCTTATAAACTATATAATTTTTCACCATATGGTACACACTATAAAATCAACTATCAAATATTTATTATAATCTTATATAATAAATAATAACAACTCTCAAGGTGATTACTACCAATCAGCTAATTAAAAAGGACCAAACAGTTAAACATGTGTCGTTAAACAAACTCAATTTAAATTAAATCGAAGTCATGGGTCTCACCCATAAGTCAAACATGGTCCAATTATATACCAAAATAGACCCAACAAATTTATCTCAAATCTTGGTCCGAACACCCAAAACTAAATTTCAAATGTTATAAATTAAACTGAACACCAATCAGTCCATGAATTTTCATAAAATAAATACTCATCACTTAATTCTGAAATTTTTATCCAATGTGCTAGACTCATATGAGAACAACATATAAAAATTTCATAAGTTTCTAAGATCGGGAACTATTTTTAAAAAATACAAAACTAAACTATTTTTGCATAGAATTACACAGTAATTAAATTCAAAATTTTGTTCAATTAAATTATGCACTAGCTATTTTTTTTAAAAAAATTCTGGGTCATTACAAATTAAATTTTAACAATACGTTTACAGTTTGTGATTGAAACATTGTGTCTGAAGCATTGTGTACTTCTTTAAGACCTTTCATATCGAAACAAGGTAGGAAATTCATGAGTTAATTTTTTAAATTAATTGATTTTTAAATTCATATTGTGGTATCATACTGTCTGATTTCTTAAATTCATACTTTGGTTTGAATTTTTGGTATTTGTAGACACCCCATTTTTGACCGCCCTTAAGACTTAGGCGCTATGGAAGTCTTGCAATGCAAAGGTTTGATTTCTTTGGCAAGGAAAGCATCAAATCTGACCAAAACTATTTTGAATGGTTTTTAGACCTTAAAACCCTCTCTTTCAATATTTTTTATGAAACAAAGTTCCTACGATGTTCCGAGGCTCACATTTTGTTAAATGTTGCGCTTTTCGGTAAACCGAGCAAGGACAAAGTGAAAATGAGTGAAAGAGAGGTGAAATCTTTGAAAAATATTTCAAAACACCTTGTTTAGGGGTTTAGAGTTGAAGAAAATGAGAGAGGAGAGAAGAAACCATGTTGGGGAAGAAGATGGGCATGAACCGTTAAGAGAAAGTCGAGCGGCCCTCGCTAAATCAAGCCTATCCTTTTGTATACATGGGTTTCAGCTATGAGGCCACCACCATTGGAAATAAGACTTCTGGGGCTTCATTTTTCACTCAAGAATCTCCTAAAGCCGAGTCCGGATGAGGGAGATATGGCTGGTTGAAGTTAGGTATCAATCCGGTTGGACCGAAACTGAGCAGTCTTTGCTAAAAGAGGGATATCTCTTAGCACAGTTAGAATTTTAATATGAGGCTTCCACCATTGGAAATAATACTTCCGGGGCTACAATTTAGACTCAAGAATGACATGAAAAGGAGTCCAGATGAAGGAGTTGTGCCTGGTTAAAGTCGAGGCCAGGGACTAATTTTTGTTGTCGGCCACTGGGGGAGGGTGCTAGCCACAAATGGAGCTTGCCGGCCATAGGTCGGCCAAAAGTGATTCTTATCGGCCACCATTAGTGTCCGGTTGGCCAAAAGTGTCCAGAAAGCTCAGAATTTGCAGATATTTCTCCTCCAGCTATTCTACGCTATGCCAGCTGTCATGTAATTAGATATTTCGACCCAAGGCTCTCTTTTTGCTATATATAGAGGCCATATCTCTTGTTTTTCAAGGTTAGCAAACTTTGGGAGCCTCTCTCTCTAAAAATCCTCTCTCTCTAGATTCCTCTCTCTCTTGCCCTTTTATGCATGGAAGTAGAGATAAAAAACTAGTTTGCCAAGGCATCCTTAACCAAAATTGCTTTTCTTTGGGTTGAGATTCCTTGGGACTTTGTTTGACCTCCAAAAGGTGGTTTTAGCTTGATTTGGTACATCATTTGTGCATAGAGTGCTCTTTGCTTCAAAGGTATACTACTTACCTTCTTTAAGCTTGCTTTGAACTCTTGTTTTGCCATCTTTTTACACTGTTTTTGGGCTGGTTTTCAACTGTAAAAAACTCTGTTTTTCAGTCCTAAAAATGGTGGTTTGAGCCTATTTTGTGCTAAGGGCTTGTCCACCCTTTTGTCTCTTCGCTTGTTAAGCTTTTGTGTCATTTCTCATCACCCTCTAAGTCAAACTTTTTGGCCCTCTTAGACACTAATGTTCAGAGATATTTCAGTGAATAAAAACATGTTTTGAAGTCCAAAATTGGAGGATGAGTAGATAGCCTAACATGTGAGCATGTTTTTCTACCATTTTGTGACTTGATCTCAGCATGTTTTTGCTATTATTTTGACTTGCTTTAGCTCTGTTTTGAGCTGGTTTAGCCACTTGAGGCTCGCTTTGTATGCTTGTAGTGCAATTGTGCTTAATAGTCTAGTTTGTGCTATGTGTTAGCCTCTCATTCTAGCTCTTTCTAGCCTACTTCAAGCATGTTTTAAAACTTCATTTAAGTTGTCTTAGGACTGTTTTGGACTGTTTGTCCCTTTTGAGCTTTGTTTTGTATAGCTATAGTTCAAGTGCCTTCACTAGCTTAGTGTTTTAAGGCCTCTAACATGTCTTGCATGAGATGGTTGCATGTTATAGCATCATTTTACATGTTATTTCAGTGCATATAACTTTGTCACACTCTCACATATTCCACTCTTTCATTGCTTTTGAGAGTTGTGCTTTGTGCTTTGTTTGTGAGCCAACATGCGAGCATGTTTTTCTTGCCTTTTGTGCCTAAGTTTCAGCATGTTTTGGCTACTGATTTGTCATGTTTAAGCTCTGTCCAGAGCTGGTTTGGTCATTTAAGCTTGATATTGCATGCCTCTAGTGTAATGCCATTCATTAGATTAATGCTTTTGGCTTTTGAACATGACTTGCATGTGTTGTTCTCATGTTTAAGTGTCCTTTACATGTCATTTCAGCACTAAACAAGTTTGCAACCTCCCTCATTTCTTCATTTTTCTATTTGTTTTGAGGGTTGGTTAACCTCATGATTGTGTTTAAGCTTGAGATAGAGCTTGTGCTTAATGGCTTTAACCCTCTTTTGAGGGTTCCTCCTAGCCAAAGGCATGATCTCTCTCATGTCTTAAATCATCATTTGGTTGACCCCTCCCTTATTAGAGGACTTTCACATTGGACTTAATTGGTTAAAGAATGACTTGGTAATGTAAAATGTGTACACAAAACATGACAAGTAAAACATGAGCAAGATAAGCATATTGTATTGCATTGCATGTGTTCAATCGGACGTTATATTGAACACAATGTAGATTGGTCTTAAGCTCTGTCCAGAGCTGGTTTGGTCATTTAAGCTTGATATTGCATGCCTCTAGTGTAATGCCATTCATTAGATTAATGCTTTTGGCTTTTGAACATGACTTGCATGTGTTGTTCTCATGTTTAAGTGTCCTTTACATGTCATTTCAGCACTAAACAAGTTTGCAACCTCCCTCATTTCTTCATTTTTCTATTTGTTTTGAGGGTTGGTTAACCTCATGATTGTGTTTAAGCTTGAGATAGAGCTTGTGCTTAATGGCTTTAACCCTCTTTTGAGGGTTCCTCCTAGCCAAAGGCATGATCTCTCTCATGTCTTAAATCATCATTTGGTTGACCCCTCCCTCATTAGAGGACTTTCACATTGGACTTAATTGGTTAAAGAATGACTTGGTAATGTAAAATGTGTAAACCAAACATGACAAGTAAAACATGAGCAAGATAAGCATATTGTATTGCATTGCATGTGTTCAATCAGACGTTATATTGAACACAATGTAGATTGGTCCATTTCATACTCAAAGTAATGAAATAAGCCAATCTCCTTTGTCTTCATCACCCTTGATCATGCATGATAGGGTGGTGATTCTTCGAGTCTTATTTGTGCATTCATTAAGCTTGTACAAGCTTGACTCTTTGGCCATCATGCATTGAAATGCTTGATTGGTGGCTTGAGAGCCAAGTGTCATACTCCTTTGAGCTTGAGAAATGATAAAGAGGGTGGCAGTACACACATTTCTTGTAAAATACACTGCCTTGCCCTGTTTGCTCTTTGTTGCAGCAAAAAGAGGAAGTTTAGGAGAGTAGTGGCCGACCAGCCACATGTACTAGCCGACCGGCCACCAAAGCCAACCGACCGAACACCATTACTGGCCAATGGCCACCAATCACAGTCGATCAGCCACTAGTGTGTTCGTGAGATGGAACAGAGGCAATCTGGAGGTTAGCATACTTTTCAGAGGTCCAAAGATATGCAAACAGATGCATCTAAAGGCAAGGTGGTGGATTTTTGGGAGGAAGCCGACCTCGCATGCATGTCTCCTTCGCCCGTGAGGCCATTTTAATAGCTTTATTAGTTAGTTGTAGCTAATTATTGCATGTGTTGTAATTAATTAGTTTAATCTGTTTTTGTAATATTTTAATTAGCTTAGCATAGCTAGTTATTCAATTGTGTTGTAATAATTAATTAGCTAGAATAGTTAATTAGTTTCATTTTGTAATAATTAGCTTAGCTTAGTGTAGATTAGCTTATTCATTCGGACCCTCCGTCGAGAGGGCGCAATGTTGTAATAAGGGTGCGTGTGTGTGTGCATGTCTTACAACCCCACGTCTTTCTCCTTTTTATTTACCCGCTTTCGGTGGTTAGATTAGGGCACGTTTCAATTAGCATACCTTATGCTTGCATGTTTGCATTCATTCATTTGTATTGCATGCACCAGGCTCGGCGCATCATTCAAACTGCATTGTCAATTAAATACTTCTTTGAATACATGTATCAAATTGTTGCATTCATATGTCATCTTAGATAGCCGAGCCTATTTAGTTACATTATTGCATGTGTTGCATTAGGCATGTTGCACAGTTAGGATCATGCATGTTTCTAACTAGTTTTCTGTTTTGGCTTGGAGTACTTTGTAAGTTTTACGCTTTAGCATACTTGCATGTGTGTGAGTGATTTCCATGTTTAGCATGCTTTCCATGAGGCTATTTGCTTAAATGATAAACTGCATGAATGCTTGTGGATGGAGGCTTAGTTGTTTGAATTGGAACAATTCGATGAATGTGAGTTTTTAAAGCCCACTTTGTTGTGGCAAATCATGTTTTAAGCCCATCGTTGTTTGATGGCAACTCCGCGCTTTAGCCCACTTGAGGGTGGCAACTCCAAACCATTTTCAAAAACAAACATGAGTTGTTTTGTTCCAATTCTTGCGATATAGTCTATATTTGCTATGCTGTGTATCACATAGTAAAGTTAGCCAATAACCGGATAAGAACACATGTGTTTGTAAAACAACATATCATGATTAGTAGAGGCCGATCTTTTAATCCGGCAAGTGGGGGTGCTCATTTCAGGACCTTCCCCTCTCGTACTCAAGTTCCCGAGCCAAGGCAACATTGGTGATGACGGACACGTGGCCTTTGGCACGAGTCAGGGTTTTCTAAATCTCCCAAAAAGAAAATATTTAAGTGGCGACTCTGTAATCTGGCAAAGCAGTCCAATTTTGGAATTATTTGATTTAAAATCTAATTTTCCAAAATGATTTGCCGGATTGGACTCTTTGGTGTTTATCAATTTCACATTGCACTTTGTGAGATTAGATTCAGAACCGTGACAGGAGTCCGAACTGTAGGACCAATTCGAGCCTCTCCGATAGGAGGGCGCACAAAAAAGTCAAGCTACAGTATTATACTGTTCAAGCTTTAATTAATCTCATTACCAAAAGTCTTTCTTAAATTCTCTGATTGTGTTTGGAAGTGCCATTAAGACCTATGGTAAATATAAGATATCTTTGGGGATAGGCTTTATTTATTATTGTTCATGTGTCTTAGGTGGCAATAGATTTAAATTGTTGATAAATTACAAAACAACTATGTTTTTCCTTTTTCAAAACAGCTCATTATGATCTATATAACAATAGAATCCAAAATAGCTCTAAAAATAAAAACAACATTATTGTTGGTGTTTATTGTTGATGAAAACACCTATGTTTTTCCTTTTTCAAATCCATATTCAAGTTTATGATCCAAACACAATTTCAAAGAATTAAATTGTTCGTGTTTACTTTTTTGCACAAGATCACAATGAGCAAGACATTATTTGCAATTTATCAATGCCTAAAGCAGTGGATCTTTGGATATCTTGAATATTTATAATTTTTATCTACCGTACTGGTTTCTATTGTTTGTTTCATGTCTTAGATGTGTTCCAAGTTCTATAAGATGTGTTCTAGTTCTTAGATAACGATTGTCAAGTTCTAGAATTAATTGGCTTTGTTACAGGAATTCACTCAATTTTTATTTGAGTCTGATTGTGTTTTGAAGTGCCATTAAGACCTATGGTAAATATAAGATATCTTTGGAGATTGGCTTTATTTATTGTTGTTCATGTATCTTAGGTGGCAATAGATTTAAATTGGTGAGTGTCATAGATTTAAATTGGTGAATTATTTGTCTTAGGTGGCATACAAATTAAAGGCTAAGATAATACTTCTCTTTTATTATTTTTCTTTATCTCAGGCTTTTTTTCAGATTTCAAATTTCAAACATTTCAAGGGTTTGATGCCATTCCCTCTCTAACAGACGTTCTCTTCCCCTTTCCACCCTCTCTCTCTCTCTCTCTCTCTCTCTCTCACTCTTTCGTTCTCTCTCTCTCTCTCTCTCTCTTTTCCCATTCTTCCCCCATTGGAGCCCATCCTATGCGGGATACCCAACCCCAACCCCCTATTCATTCTCGGTTTTTCCCATTACAACCCCGACCACTCCATTCAATCGTTCAAAATCGAGCGAGTTGTCATCAAAAAAATGATGGGCTTTGCAAGTCGTCTTCGACCAAGTCAACCTATTACAACATGTGAGACTTGTTACCCAAAAGACAACCTAAGAGGGGAGTTGAATTAGGTTTTTACAATTAAAAATTAATAATACCCTAATAAAAATTATGACTAGCACAATAGATAAATATAGTTAATGAAATAAAAATAATTAAAACAAGTGTTCTAACAACTATGTCAGTTAGTGATTTTAGCACAGTGAAAATGTGAAATATAGCTACAACAATTTAAATAAAATAAAGAGATAAGGGAGAGAGAGACAAACAAATTTATAGTAGTTCGGCTTCAACTCGGCCTACGTCCACCCCTCAAGCTTCACTTGAGATTTTTCACTATACTCTAGCTTCTCGGGGGTGCTAACAACCTCGTTACAAATGGAGCAATCTTCCACGGATTTTACACAGACTTTCTAAGTCAAGAACACTGAGTGTACTATACTCTTACAAGATTGAAAAGAATGTGTTTTTGCTTTCACAGAAAGCTACAAGAATTATCTCTCAAAGATAGCTATAAAAATGAAGCTTTGGTTTTTCTGTAAACCTCACACAAGAAAGATGGGCTTAAAGCTATAAGGCTCAGTGTATAAATTCTGAGAGAGGATATAAACAAAAATTAAAGAATACTTCTCAGAGAATTTTTCAGAGAATAGATGTGAGTGATTATAGATCAAAGAATATTTTCAGGTTTTTTTTTATAACTTGTTTTACATTAGAGGCTTTGGTATACATAATGAAAATTATAGCCGTTTATAGTCGTTGTAGTCATCATTACTAATTTGAATATCTTCCACTTGAACCTGTTGAACCTTTTGACCTATTCATTTGAATTTATAGCCATTGTAACTCCATCATTACTAATTTGAATATCTTTCCCTCCATCATTACAAATTTGAATATCTTCCACTTGAATCTTTTGAACCTTTTGAACTACTGCTATGCTGAGCTATTTGAACCTCTGTTTTGTGCTGTTTGAACTCCTGATTTAATCAAATATTAAATACATTCTAACAACATTTAGGATAAAGGTTTAGGTGAGAAATAATGGGACAAAATTGATTCTATTTTTCTCTTTCAAATAAATTAAAACATAATTAAATAAATCATCAAAATAAATTTTGAATTTAAAATATAATTAAATAAATCATCAAAATAAATTTTGGATTCTATTTTTTTCTTTCAAATAAATTAAAACATAATTAAATAAATCATCAAAATAAATAAGTCTAACAATCTCCCCATTTTTTATGATGGCACACAATGATGTTTTGAGTTGATTTGGAAGTAAGAAAGGCTCTCCATCAAGTCATGCTCCCTGAATTCATTTCTAAATACATAGGTTAGCACATGTATAATAAATAAGCTTTAATTAGAGACATGATATGAGACTAAGATATCAAACTATAAATACATAACATCAGATTAGTTTGAAAATAATACCATAATACATAACATCATATATTTTCTCCCCGTGTGACATTATCAAAAGGAAATCATAGGTCAGAATCTGGAGGAGGAGAAGGAAAATGATAGTGATAAATGGCATCTATACAATTCAAAACATATATATACATAAATATACGATTCGTGCACCTCTCTCATTTCCGTCGAAAATCATGTCGGACACGCGTCCTCGCTTTTGCGTCATTGGCCGACAAAAGCAGGCCTCGATTTGGACACGCCTCGGCTTCCTCTCCCTCTTTGTCTTCTTCTCTTTTGCCTTCTTCTTAAGCACACACTCTGCCATTTTCTTCTTCACCATTCTCTTCTATCTATTCTTCACCACTCTCTTCTGTTTCTTCGCAACTTATTTCTTTTACACCTCTCACCTCTAAACCATGGCTTCCTCATCTCGTTCCCTCACTCTGTTTCCAGACCTGAATGTCCTGTAAGCGCTGCTGGGCCGAGTGCCCCGGCTCCTACTCTTCCTATCATTTCTCTTTCTAACCTTCCTATGATGTCGATTGAGCAAATCATGGTAGCTCAATCAAACATTGAAGCCAATCATTTCACACTGATGTCCTATATGGAGACGGTGACGGCAGTCACAAAATTGGCTCACCGATTGCAGAACAGGACAAGTGAGCTCCATCAGGTCAACGCCCAACTCTCTTTGCTTCAGCGCATGTACAAGGATACGTGAGCAGAAATAGGCGCACTGAAGGCCGAAAAAAAAGAGCTTAAACGAAAGACCACCTCCATGGCCTGATTTGGAGCAACGTCGTTCTTGGCCTTTGATAGTCAGCGGGGAGTCGTCGCTCTCTACGAAAACACAGGGGCAGGGGTGTCAAGAGCCGCTCAGGGTGATAAAAAGAAGAAGAAAACTATGGAAGAGGCGAGTAAGTAAGATCGGCGTATGGCCGGGAAAAAAAAATGAAGGGTTTGTTTGTTTGTTTGTTTTTTTATGTTTATTTTGATCGACGTGTGGCCGTAAAGAAAATGAAGGATGTTTTTTTTTTATTATTTTGTTTATGTAAAAACGTTTATTTTAATTTGTTTTTGTTTTTATGTTTAAGTACTGAAAAATGAAATTAAAAAGTAGAAAAAAAAAAAGAAAATTAAGCCCAAACAAAAAATAATAATGAAAAAAAATAAAAATAAAAGAAATTAAGCCTAATAGAAAAAAATAAAGAAATTAAAGAAATTAAAATAGAATAATACTAGCAGAAATTAAACTTAATGGGACGTTGGTGTTACTGGAATTGTAATGTAAAAAAAATATCATGAGGGTTTAAAAAAAATCAATGTATGCAATGTTAATTTTATCTCAAGATGCAGAACCAAAAAAAAAATTACACAGTTGAGAATAGCAAACTATTAAGGAGAATAAATGTATGAAGAACTTGAGAGCATTCAACTGATATAAATGTTTCCATATCAATGTAGCAATACACATATATCATTTTAACAAAAATTCAAGTTTCATAGTCATAACAAAACTTTTTAAGCAGAAATCGACATTTCAAGCTCGCCACGAATAAAATTGAAGCGATCCTCGCTTAGGGGCTTTGTGAAAATATCCGCCAATTGCTTGTCGGTGTTTATAAATTCAAGTACAATATCCTCTTTTTGAACATGATCTCTTAAAAAATGATATCGAATTTCAATATGTTTTGTTCGTGAGTGTTGAACCAGATTTTTGCTTAAATTGATAGCACTAGTCTTATCACATTTAACAAGGATATGATCATAATGCAAATCAAAGTCCTCCAATTGTTGTTTCATCCAAAATATTTGGGCACAACAACTTCCAGAAGCTATATATTCAGCTTCGGCCGTTGATAAAGTAACAGAATTTTAGTTTTTGCTAAATCAATATACTAATGAGTTACCAAGAAAGTGACAAGTGCCACTTGTGCTTTTTCTATCAAGTTTGCATCCGGCTAAGTCGGCATCCGAGTAACTAATTAAATCAAATGCAACATCTCTAGGATAAAACAGTCTCAAATTTTGAGTGACAACAAGATATCTAAAAATTCTTTTAACAGCACTGAGATGTGATTCCTTAGGATTTGATTGATATCTAGCACACATACAAACACTAAACATAATATCGGGTCTACTTGCAGTTAAATAAAGAAGTGAGCCGATCATACCTCGATATTTTGTTTGATCAATGGACTTACCTTTTTCATCCTTGTCTAGCTTAATGGATGTGGTCATAGGTGTTCCAGCTATTTTTGAGTCATACATACCAAACTTTTTGAGTAGTTCTTTTGTGTACTTAGGTTGGTTGATAAAAATTCCTTCCTTACATTGTTTGATTTGAAGCCTAATGAAATAATTTAGCTCCCCCATCATGCTCATCTCAAACTCACCTTTCATACACTTAGCAAATTCCTTACACAATATTTCATTAGTAGCACCAAATATAATGTCATCCACATATATTTGCACAATAAGTAAATCATCATTTTTAGTTTTAATGAAAAGTGTTGTGTCAATCGTTCCTCTAGAAAAATTATTTTCAATCAAAAATTTACTTAATCGTTCATACCATGCATGAGGTGCTTGTTTCGAACCATATAAAGCTTTTGATAGTTTAAAAACATGATTTGGAAAAAACATGATCTTCAAAACCTGGGGGTTGTTTAACATAAACTTCCTCATTTATAAAACCATTAAGAAAGGCACTTTTTACATTCATTTGATAAAGTTTGAAATCTCTAAAACATGCAAATGCAAGTAACATGCGAATGGCTTCTAATCTAGCAATTGGAGCAAAGGTTTCATCGAAATCAATACCTTCTTCTTGATTGTATCCTTGTGCAACAAGTCTAGCCTTGTTTCTTATAATTGTGCCGGATTCATCAAGCTTGTTTTGAAAGATCCATTTGGTACCGATAGTGGTATAATCTTTAGGTTTTGGCACAAGTTCCCACACTTTGTTTCTCTCAAATTAGTTAAGCTCTTCATGCATAGCTATCATCCAATGTTCATCGAATTCGGCTTCTTGAAGTTTTTAGGCTCAATCTGTGAGAGAAAAGCCAAGTTACTACAAATGTTTCTAAGTGAAGAGCGAGTTTCAATACCTTTTGTAGGGTCACCTAGGATTAAATTCTTAGGGTGATTATGAATAAACTTCCATTCTCTTGGCAAATCATCATTGTTTCCTCCTTCTTCTTTTATTAAAAACACGATAAGCTTTGCGATGCTACCAATACCGATGATTTTTCCTTTCTTGTTGTCTCCAAAAGTAACAAATCCTCTATCTTTCGATGATAGTTTAGTAAAGAATGATTTATCTCCGGTCATGTGTCTGGAACATCCACTATCAAGGTACCACTTTCCTTCTTTAGCTATGGACTTAAAGCAAACCTACAAGATGACAATCAAGTGTTGGTTTTTGGAACCCATAGTTTCTTGGGTCCTTCTTGGTTAATTTTGTTAGATCCCTTAATAATCCAAATCTTTTTAATTTCCATGTTCATATTCTTTTTGAATGGACAATAAGATATACAATGACCTTTCTTTCTACAATAATGACAAGTAATATGAGGGTGTGTCATGAGAGGTGCCTTTTCAAAAATTGTATTGGGATTCTTTTATTTCTTAATAGGATCATATCCAATACCCGCTTTATCAAAAATACATCTTTGATTTTCAAGAAGCATGTTGAGATTATCTCTACCTTTTACAAAATTTTCAAGTGTTTTTGTTAAATCATCAACATTATTTTTTAAAGTAGTTTTCTCATTAAAGATAGTATCAAAATCATTTTTCAAAATAATTTTTTCTTTCTTTAATTATTCTACATTAATAGATAAAGATGCAACAGATTTCTTTAACACAATATTTTTGGCACAAACTTTTCTAAATTCATTTGATAGTTCATGGAATGTACTTTCAAGTTCTTCATAAAGAGTAGTTACCTCATTTTGAGTAGAGTCTTCATCTTCAAGAGCCATGAGACATAAGTTGGCTACTTCATTTTCAATTTCATCACTTGAGCTTTCATCTTCACTTTCTCCCCAAGCTGCTACCATGGCCTTTTTGTTTCTTTTGTAGTCTTTTCCATGATTCTTTATTTTGGACAATCCATCTTCATATGTCCAGGATTTTTGCACTCATAGCAAATAATAGGCTCTTTCTTGTTATCTTTGTTATACTCCTTCTTGAAAGGCCTTCTTCCTCTATAATTGTTTTTCTTGAAGTGCTTTTTGAGATTTCTACTAAACATGGCATGTCTTTCATCCTCACTGGAGTTTTCATATTCTTCTTTATTTGATGAGGCTTTGAATGCAATTCCACTTTTCTTTTTGTTTTCAATATCCTCATGTCCTTTCATGGTGATCTCATAAGTCATAAGGGAACCCATATGCTTATCCAATCCAAGTGTGGAGAGATCTTTGGCTTCTATAATGACGGTGACCTTTGCTTCCCAATTCTTTCGTAAACACCTAAGAATTTTTCTTACCAACTCACTGTTAGTATAAGTTTTGCCAAGAGATTTCAAAGAGTTTATAATTTCAGTAAATCTAGTAAACATACTTGAAATAGATTCATCAGAGTTCATTTTAAACAATTCATAACTATGAACAAGCATATCAATACGAGATTCCATTACTTGGTTTGTACCTTCATACGCTATCTCAAGTTTGTCCCAAATTTATTTTGCTGAATCACAACTTGAAATTCTATTATACTCCTTAAAGTCTAATCCACAAACAAGGATGAGTTTGGCTTTAGCATTGGCTTGCAATAATTTATGATCTCTCTCATCACATTCATCTTCAGTTTTAGGTACATTAATATTGTCAACTAATTTGGTAGGAATTTTTGGACCTTTGGTGACAATAATCCACATGGCATAATCAGTGGCTTGTAGGTATAGAGTCATCTTATCCTTCCAATGACTATAGTTGTTTCCGTCAAATAGTGGTGGCCTATTTGTGGCTTGTCCTTCAGCTAAGGTTGCCATAGATAGAAACTCCTAGATGGTTAAATGTAAAACAAGAGTCTAGGCTCTGATACCAATTGTTACCCAAAAGACAACCTAAGAGGGGGGTGAATTAGGTTTTTACAATTAAAAATTAATAATACCCTAATAAAAATTATGACTAGCATAATAGATAAATATAGTTAATGAAATAAAAATAATTAAAACAAGTGTTCTAACAACTATAGCGATCCCGATTTCCATCATTTTTTCACGTTTTGCCTCTTCGACTGGGTCAGCTCGCAGGGGTCCAGGGGGCAGCGCCCCATTGCGAGTCCGGGGTAGCGCCCTGGCGGAGTCGAGGGGCAGCACCTCTCTAAGCAAAAGGGAAAAATGCATTCAAAGTTGTTTGTCCGCTCGAGCAGCCGTTTATGCGCTTGAGCAGACTTCACAAATTTTGTTCCACGCTCGAGTGGGAGTTTGGGCGCTCGAGCGGGGACTGTGTCTGCAAAAATACTGGGAGAGCATATTTCACGCTCGAGCGCAGGGTTTCACACTCGAGCGGGAGCCTGTGTCTGATGCTCGAGCGGGGGTTTCCACGCTCAAGCGGACCGTGTTATAACAGGTCGAGAAAGTGACATTTTAGATCACTTTTCTGCTTTCTCCCTCTCTCTAAAACTCAAAAATATCCAGATCTAGAGCCTCTCTCTCTAGAAATCATCTTATCTCTTTGATTTCTCCAAATCCATTGGGATTTTGGCCATAGTTCCTTTGTCAAAGTTGTGTAACTTCTCGAGCGTTTCGTTGTGTGCGGTGGAGATTGAGTTTCATCGTCGTTGATTTTGGGGGTTTCAACTCTTTTCTTCTTCTACACTTGAGGTAGGGATTTTCTCCACTCTAGTATGGTTTTTAGCTTAGTTGGTCAGCTCGCAGGGGTCCAGGGGGCAGCGCCCCATTGCGAGTCCGGGGTAGCGCCCTGGCGGAGTCGAGGGGCAGCACCTCTCTAAGCAAAAGGGAAAAATGCATTCAAAGTTGTTTGTCCGCTCGAGCAGCCGTTTATGCGCTTGAGCAGACTTCACAAATTTTGTTCCACGCTCGAGCGGGAGTTTGGGCACTCGAGCGGGGACTGTGTCTGCAAAAATACTGGGAGAGCATATTTCACGATCGAGCGCAGGGTTTCACACTCGAGCGGGAGCCTGTGTCTGATGCTCGAGCGGGGGTTTCCACGCTCAAGAGGACCGTGTTATAACAGGTCGAGAAAGTGACATTTTAGATCACTTTTCTGCTTTCTCCCTCTCTCTAAAACTCAGAAATATCCAGATCTAGAGCCTCTCTCTCTAGAAATCATCTTATCTCTTTGATTTCTCCAAATCCATTGGGATTTTGGCCATAGTTCCTTTGTCAAAGTTGTGTAACTTCTCGAGCGTTTCGTTGTGTGCGGTGGAGATTGAGTTTCATCGTCGTTGATTTTGGGGGTTTCAACTCTTTTCTTCTTCTACACTTGAGGTAGGGATTTTCTCCACTCTAGTATGGTTTTTAGCTTAGTTATTTGCTATTGTGTATAGATGATGAGATTTGGTTGTGGTTTGGACAAATCTAAGATTTGGTGTAAAATGAAAATAGGGGTTTTTGATGTGTATGAGATAAATGATGTTTGGGGTTGACTATAAACTCTTGGTGTACCAAAATAGTTGATTTTGGGTATTTGGGGTTACTATTAAAAAAGGGAGATTTTTGCCCTAATTTGATAAAATGATTATTTTGTATAAATAATTGGAATTAACATTGAATATGTTAAATTGGATGGTTATTGATATAAATGGTGATATTGGATATGTATTATCTCATCTATGGAAATTTTGAATAAACTATTAAACCCGATATTGAATATATCTTGGAAATAATTGTATTGGACTATCAGTAGAGAATGGCTATGATTGTTGTAGAAATTGCATGAAGATTAGGCGATTTAATGCTAATCTATTGTTAGTGCCATTGAATATGACCATGTTGGAAATACATTGTATATGTATGTTTATTGGGAGGAGATGGGGGATGTACTCCATAAATACATTGTATATATATGTTTATTGGGAGGAGATAGGGGATGTACTCCATATATAAATATGTTTATTAATACATTGCATATGTATATTTGTTTAGGAGGAGAAAGGGGATGAACTCCATTTAAAGCAAGCTGGCCTGAGTGTCTTGGGTGAAACACTCGAAATCTATTATACATGGGTGCCGGTTCCCGCGAACGAAATTTCCGTAAAATGGCAGGATTAAAGTGTGTATGTGTGTGTTTTGCATAATTGGGGAACCATTGAGTTGTAGTCTCATTTTGGTTGATTGTAAGATAATGAATTTAACTCATGAATTGAGTAACATATATAAGTTGGAAGATGGGATAAGATTGGCCTTAGTGGCATTTGGATATGTAGACCTTGTGGATGCTTCCATATCGGTATTGTTTATATACGTGATATTTATACCTTTGCTAAACTTCATAAATTGTGTTGGATTATTTCTACTAGGCTATTGGCTCACCCTATAAGGGAATACCATTTTTCAGGTGCAGATGAGATGCTTCCTCTAAGGTAATAGCGTGGATGGACTTTCGGGAAGCAAGAGCTTCTTATTTATGTATTGTTGTGTGTTTGTTGGTATTTGTAAAGCCAAGGGCTTAAGATGTGATGAGCGAGACTCAATTTGTGTAACCAAGCAATGACTTGGAAAGATGTAAGCCTATAGGGCATTTAATTGTTTGTTAAACAGTAAACTCTGATGTATGAAAGTATGTTGTTTCTCATATTTATTCTGCATATGAGTTATCTTTATTGTATTATTTTGGGGGCGTTACAACAACTATGTTAGTTAATGATTTTAACACAGTGAAAATATGAAATATAGCTACAACAATTTAAATAAAATAAAGAGATAAGGGAGAGAGAGAGAGACAAACAAATTTATAGTGGTTCAGCATCAACTTAGCCTACGTCCACTCCTCAAGCTTCACTTGAGATTTTCCATTATGCTCTAGCTTCACGGGGGTGCTAGCAATCTCTTTACAAATGGAGCAATCCTCCACGGATTTTACACAGACTTTCTAAGTCAAGAACACTGAGTGTACTACACTCTTACAAGGTTGAAAAGAAGGTGTTTTTGCTTTCACAGAAAGCTACAAGAATTATCTCTCAAAGAAAGATATAAAAATGAGACTCTGGTTTTTCTGTAATCCTCACACAGGAAAGATGGGCTTAGAGCTATACGACTTAATGTATAATTTCTGAGAGAGGATGTAAACAAAAATTGAAGAACATTCTCAGAAAATTTTTCAGAGAATAGATGAGAGTAATTATAGATCAAAGAATATTTTTTGATTTTTTTTTTGTTACTTGTTTACATTAGAGGCTTTGGTATATATAATGAAACTTATAGCCATTGTATTCATTTGAATTTATAGCCGTTTATAGCCATTGTATTCATTTGAATAACTTTCACTCCATCATTACTAATTTGAATATCTTCCACTTAATCCTTTTGGCCTGCTGCTGTGCTGGGCTGTTTGAACCTTTTGGCCTACTGCTGGGCTGGGCTGTTTGAACCTTTGTTTTGGGCTATTTGAACCTCTGATTTAATCAAATATTAAATACATTCTAATAACATTTAGGATAAAAGTTTTAGGTAAGAAATAATGAGACAAAATAAATTTTGATTCTATTTTTCTCTTTCAAATAAATCATCAAAATAAATTTTGTTTTTATTTTTATTTTTATTTTTATTTTTATTTTTATTTTTATTTTTATTTTTATTTTTATTTTTATTTTTATTTTTATTTTTATTTTTATTTTTATTTTTATTTTTATTTTTATTTTTATTTTTATTTTTATTTTTATTTTTATTTTTATTTTTATTTTTATTTTTATTTTTATTTTTATTTTTATTTTTATTTTTATTTTTATTTTTATTTTTATTTTTATTTTTATTTTTATTTTTATTTTTATTTTTATTTTTATTTTTATTTTTATTTTTATTTTTATTTTTATTTTTATTTTTATTTTTATTTTTATTTTTATTTTTATTTTTATTTTTATTTTTATTTTTATTTTTATTTTTATTTTTATTTTTATTTTTATTTTTATTTTTATTTTTATTTTTATTTTTATTTTTATTTTTATTTTTATTTTTATTTTTATTTTTATTTTTATTTTTATTTTTATTTTTATTTTTATTTTTTTACGTTTATTATCAGCATTCTGTATATATATTGTTTTAGATCTATTGTGAAACTAATTTGCAATTTGGGATTTTGGAGATTGTTGTAGAGCTACTGATGTATCCTTGTGTTTATAATAATTATTTTTTCCAGTCATGATGTATTGTTGATAACTGGCTCGGTTATTCTGCTTTCTGTTGTGTTTATTTTAATTATGGAATTAGGAGTGTCATAGACCTTCAATTATGTTTCCACCGTCTTCTTCCCTTTCTTAGATGCACATGTTTCTCTTCGTAATCCTAGGTTTTAATTTTTGCATTGGAGATTTTGTTTCCTTTTTTCCAGTTATCATTTTCTGATTTTGAAGATATTCCAGTCTGTAAAATATGGACATCTATGTTGATGATGATGACCTGTGAAGGCCATATGAGCCTCGATAGGGTTTTGTAAGGTTTATCAGGTAATTCAAACTTAAAATATTTGGTTTTTGTGTCACTTTTGCTCTAATTTTGTGTATTTGTGCCATTTTCTTTGATAATTCATTATTTCGTTTTGTTTGTTCTTTTTCTCTCCTTTAATAATGTCATTGCTTAATAAAAAAAGGTAACCATTGTAAGGAAATAAACCATCTCAATTGCCTTTATATCTCCTCTATGCGTGTCAAGGTATGTCTCTATATCTACTTTCTCAATTAGCTTTCATTTTGTGTGTCTATTATTTGTTACTTTTAGATGCATCATTGTAAATAGCAGTAGCTTGGTCAGTTTGTTCCAATATGTGATAGATTCATTATTGCTGGTATAATTCATTTTCTTCTATTTTATTTTGATTACTAATTTTGAGTTTTTTTGTTATGAAGTATATTGTTGATGCTATTTCATTTTCTATTTTTTTTCTTTTTATATAGATGGTGTTAAATCTGATTTTTAATTATAGATCTGTGTTGGGGGCGTTTGGTGTCAAACACATGCTCAAGAATCATTAAAAAGAAAAAAAGCCACAAAATGGCATAACAGGGCATAAACATAACACATACAAACCTGATTTTTCTGCATAATAGGGCACAAATATCTAATTTTGATTGTCATGCTTCTCTTCCTCCAAAATGAGTACTATTGGATTTTTGTAAAAAATTAATGTTCCTTTCTTTTCTTATTAGGGTTTGGATGATGTGTAATTATTGTGGGCTTTATAATCAGGTAGTGAGTGCAAAAAATAATGATAATGGCAAATGCTACATGTATAAATCAAAATAAATTTCACTACTCTTTGAAAAAAAGGGCAATCTGTTTGGTCTTCCCCCCCCCCCCAATATTCTTTTTACTTGGGTTTCATAGGTTCAATTTGATTTTTTATTCTATATTTTTCGGGTACTTTTGTGTTTGATTCAAAAAGGAAAAGTGCTCCTAGCCTTCAATGAAAGATAGATGCATCAGTTATTGCTTGTGTGAAAGTTTTTCCTCAAGAATGAACAAATGTGCACCATCAGATTGATTCAATCCAATGATTGAAAATGTCTTACTCTCATTTGTCCTACTTGGACATTTCAATGGTTTAGATTTTTTTGGTGAATATCAATGCTTCAGATTAGTTTTACATTTAGCTTTTCGATTCTCACTCTCAGCATTGAATCAATTCACACAAACATCTTTGCTCTCTCTCTCTCTCTCTCTCCCTCTTCCCACCACACATCTTTCTCTTTCCACCAAGCTTTCTCTCTCTAGAAGTTTAATCTCCGGTGGTGATTTCCGGAATATAGCCCCGGTGAGAGGGGGTGATTTCTACCATCTGCCTCAATCTCTGCCTCATCTTTCTTTCTACACAGCTCCAAGGTAGAAAGTCATCCTCCCTGTTGTTGTTGTTTTTTTTTTTTTTTTTTTTAGAAGGTGTAAGAATCTAGGGTTTTTATTTTGGTTTTGGATTTTGATATGATAATCAATCTTTCTCTCTTTCTCTCTCTCTCTCTCTCTCACACACTTTTTACCCCTCTCTCTTCTTTCTGGGTTTTTTTTTTTTTTTTTTTGGTTATCAGCACAGAAACCATTCTTTTTAATAGATGATGTTTTACAAAAATATTTTTGTCCTGTTTGGTTGCTGAGAAAGTGGCGGCAAAAGTAAAGAAAATGAAATTTTAGTTACTGTCATTTATGGGTTTGACTGAATGGTCTATTATGATTGTATTTTTATCAAAATTAATTTTTTTTATTGGGTTTTGTACTCAAGAACAAGTGCTGATGTTCTTAATTGTTATTTTTCTTAATCGACTTGGGTTATTTGTTTGAGCACCAATAATCTATCTCTTTATATTTTTTCTGCTCTATCTTTAAACACCATTATGTTTTTTGCTTCATATGGTGCAACGACTTCAACGGCGACAATGGAGCATATTAAGGTTATGGGTATTGCTAGCTCTGTTTCAGTGTCTTGGTCTTGGTATTTTAATTAGTTAGTGTAGACACCCCATTTTTTACCGCCCTTAAGACTTGGGCGCCTTCTGTTTGATCATTCCATGGTGCAGGCTATATTGTGCAAGGGTTTGATTTTTTCGGCAAGAGGAGCACCAAATCCCAACCTCACACCCCTTTTTGGACCAAAACCATTTTGACCAAAATGATTTTTAGACCTTAAAACCCTCTCTTTCAAAATATTTTTTAAAAAGTTTCTACGATGTTCTAAGGCTCGCATTTCGTTAAATGTTGCGCTTTTCGGTAAAACGAGCAAGGACAAAGTGGAAATGAATGAAAGAGAGGTGAAATCTTTGAAAAAAATCTTTAAAACATCTTGTTTAAAGGTTTGGAGTTGAAGAAAATAGGAGAGGAGGGAAGAAAACTAGTTTGGGAGAGGTTAGGCATCAATCCGTTAAGACCAAAACTGAGCAATCTTCACTAAAATAAGTATATCTTTAGCACACTTCGAATTTTGATGTGAGGCTGCCACCACTGGAAAGAAGACTTCGGGGCTTCAATTTAGGCTCAATAATGACCTGCAAAGGAGGCTAGATGAAGGAGATATGCCCATTTGAAGTTGGACTTGGAGAGCAGATTTTTGCTGTCGGCCACTGGTAGTGGCATGTCGGCCACAGGTGTGGCCGGTCGGCCACCAATGATGGCCGATTGGCCACTGGTGCAAGAAAAGCTCAGATTTTGCAGATATTTTCCTCCAGCTGTCTCCCACAAGCTCCAGCTGTCTGTTTTGTTGATATTTTCGACCAAAGCTCTTGTATTTCTGTATTTATAGGCCATTCTCTATTGTTTTAAAGGTTGGAAAAATTTTGGGAAGCTCTCTCTCTAAAATCCTCTCTCTCTCTAGATTTCTCTCTCTCTTGTCCTTTTGTGCATACAAGTAGAGATACACTTCTAGTTTTCCTATGAACCCTTAACCAAAGTTTTTTATCTTTAGGCTGAGATTCCTTGGGACCTTCTTTGAGCTTTAGAAGGTGATTTTAGCTTGATTTGGTGCCTCATTTGTGCCTAAAGTGTGCTTGGCTTCAAGAGATATAACCTTCACGCTTTAAGCTTGTTTTTGCCATCTTTTTGTACTGTTTTTGGGGTGGTTTTGAACTGGAAAAAAAAAAACCCTCTGTTTTTGTGGGTTAAAAGTGTTGGTTTAAGGCCATTTCAAGTTAGGGGGTGGTTTACCCTTCTCACTCCTTTGTTGTTAAAGCTTTTGCACCATTTTTCATCACCTTCAAATCAAACTTTTTGGGCCTTTTAACCACTGAAATTCAGAGGATTTTCAGTGATGAAAACCTTATTTTGAAGTCCAAAATCGGAGGGGATAGCCTCCCCTCCTTGTGTCTTGTTTGCATGCCTAATTGGCTTTACATGTTATGGAAAGATGTAAGCCCTTAGGGCATTTATTTTGATGTTGCAGGATGTTACATGTGATGTCTTTCAATAAGAATACTCTGATGAATAACTCAAATGATTCAGTTTCTTTTATAAATGCATGTTAATGTTATGGTTATTATGGGTTTTTTTTGAGGGCGTGACAAAAATTGGAGGGGATAGCCTCCCCTCCTTGTGTCTTGTTTGCATGCCTAGTTGGCTTTACATGTTAGCATGTTTTTCTAGCTTAAGTCTAGCATGTTTTAGCCTCTAAAATGACCTGTTTTAGCTCTGTTTTGGGCTGGTTATTTTGTTTGAGTTTTGTTTTACATGGTTGTAGTGTAACCTCATGTTTTAGCTTAATGTTTTGGCTTTTCGGGTCTTGAGTCCAACATGTTTTCCAACTGATTTTGGGCTATAAAAGCTCTATGTTTTTGGGTTGTAAAAGCTCTATGTTTTTGGGCTGAAGCTTCGGTCCAAAGGCCATTAAAGGTTTAGGGGTTGATAGTCTTTCTTTGTACTTTATCTTGGAGGCCTTTGCCCTTGTGTTTCCCACCCTTGTATCATTTTTTTCCAAGCTTTTAAACACTGTTTTTTAGAGTTATTTCAGTGGATAAAAACATGTTTTGAAGTCCAAAAATGTAGGGGTTAGCCTCCCCTCCTTGAGTCTTGCTTACTAGTCTAGCATGCTTCATGTTTTAGCATATTATTCTAACTTGTGTTAGCTTAATTTCATAATGTTTTAAGCTATATTTTGGGCTGCTTTAGCTCTGTTTTGGGCTGTTTGTGTTGTATGAGTAGTCTTTTGCATAGTAGTAGTGTAAAAGGCTTCACTAGTTTAGTGTTTTAGACCTTTAAACATGAATTGCTTGAGTTGCTTGCATGTTATGGTGCTATTTTGTATGTAATTTCAACATCATAAGCTCTGTCATACACTTTTTTGTTTCACTCTTTTATTTGCTTTTGAGAGTGGTTTCAAGTTTGGGATCCTTTAAGCTTGAGATTGAGTTCATGCTTAATGGTTTAATCCCTTTGGGCGTTCATTATCAATTGCATGAACTCTCTCTTGCCTTACATCATCCCTTGGTTAACACTTCTTTCTATCTAAAAGACACTCACTTTTGGACTTAATCGATTAAAGAATAAATGAGTAACTAAAATGAGTAAACAAAATGCATAAGTAAAAGAGGCAAGATAAAGCATATTCGTGTTGTATTGCATGTGTTCAGATCGGACGTTAATTCGAACACGAGAAAAATGGGACGTTTCATACTCAAAGTGATGAAACATGCCACTTTGCTCGGTCACATCACCCTTGATCATGCATGATAGGTTTGGACTTAATCGATTAAAGAATAAATGAGTAACTAAAATGAGTAAACAAAATGCATAAGTAAAAGAGGCAAGATAAAGCATATTCGTGTTGTATTGCATGTGTTCAGATCGGACGTTAATTCGAACACGAGAAAAATGGGACGTTTCATACTTAAAGTGATGAAACGTGCCACTTTGCTCGGTCACCATCACCCTTGATCATGCATGATAGGGTAGTGGTTTTGTTGAGTCTTGTTTTGCACTCATTAAGCTTGTACAAGCTTGGTTCCTCAGCCATCATACATGAAAAATGCTTGGTTGATGGTTTGAGGGCTAAGAATTACACTCCTTTGAACTTGTGTAATGATAAGAAGGGTAACAGTACACACACTTCTTGAGAATACACTAATTTGCCTCTGTTTGCTCTCTGTTGCAGCAAAAAGGGAAGTTCAGGCAGGGGTGGCCGACCGGCCAACAATGGTAGCGGACGGCCACCATTGGTAGCCGACCGGCCACCAATGAAGAAAGTTGCTCAATGTGTTCCTGAAGTGGATCAAAAGTGTTCTGGGAGTTGGCACAATTTTTGGTGATCAAGCATGTGCAAATAAAGGCTACAAATGGTAAGGTGGTGGATTTTCGAGAGGAAACCAACCAAGCATGCATGCGTCCCTCGTTCTTGAGGCCATTTAAATTGCTTTGCTTAGATTAATTGTAACTAATTCATACAAGTGTTGTAACTGTTTAGTTAATTAATTCATTTTGTAATTAATTAGCTTAATTCAATTTATAATATTTAATTAGCTTAGAATAAGTTAGTTAATTCATTTCAATTGTTGTAATCAGTTTAGTTAGCTTAATTAGCGTAGCTAGTTAGCTTAGCTCCTATTCATTCGGACCCTCCTTCGCAAGGGCATAATGTTGTAATAAGTGTGCGTGTGTGTGTGTGTGCATGTCTTTCAACCCCACGTCTTTCTCCCTTTTATTTAATCGCTTTTGATGGTTAGATTAGGGACATTTTTTCAATTAGCATACCTTATGCTCGCATGTTTGCATCCATTCATTTGTCTTGCATGCATCGGCGCATCATTCAAACTACATTGTAATTCCAATACTTCTTTAAATACGTGCTTCAAAGCATGCTATCAAATTGTTGCAAATCATATGCCACTTTAGTAGTCGAGCCTATTTAGTTGCTTATCGCATGTGTTACATTAGGCATCTTAACATAATTAGGAACCATGCATTCTTTCTAACTTTGTTTTCTTTCCTAGTTTGGAGTACTAGGTGAGTTTTACGCTTTAGCATATCGCATACGTGTCGATGTTTCCATATTTAGCATGCTTGCCCTAAGGTTATGTGCTTAAATGTTAAACTGCATGAATGCCTGTGGATGAAGGCTTGGTTGTTTGAATTGGAACGATTTAACGAATGTATGTTTTAAGCCCACTTTGTTATGGCAAAATCATGTTTTAAGCCCACCTTGTTTGGTGGCAAAACCGCGTCTTTAAGCCCACTTGAGGGTGGCAAATTCAAACCATTTCCGCAAACAAACATGACTTGAAATGTTCTAATTCTTGGGATTTAGTCTATACTTGTATGTGTGCGCATCATATAGTAAGGTTAGTTTAATAATCAGAATAAAAATGCATAATGTTTATAAAAACCATATCATGATTAGTAGAGGCCGATCTTTTGATCGAGCAAGCGGGAGTGCTCATTTCAAGGCCTTCCCCTCTCGTACCCAAGTTCCCGAGCTGAGGCAACGTTGGTGATGACGGACACGTGGCCTTTGGCACGAGTCAGGGTTTCCTAAATTTTCCCAAAACAAAATATTTGGGTAGCGACTCTGTATCTGGTAAAGCAGTCCAATTTTGGCATTATTTGATTGAAAATCTATTTTCCAAAATGATTTGTCTGATTTGGACAATTTGGTGTTTATTAGTTTCACATTGCACTTGTGAGATTAGATTCAAAACCGTGGGAGTCCGAACTGTAGAGCTTTCATTCGAGCTTCCGAAAGGGGGCACAAAAAAGTCGAGCTACAGTTAGTTATGCCGGATATGTTCAAACCATGGAAAAAGTTGCTGGAAACTTTAATTAATTAGTTTTGTAATTAATTATGCCAGATTTGTATTTTAATTAGTTTGTTTTATTACTAAAATTGTGACAAATTTGAACTATATCCTTTGGTACCTGAAAAATCTAGAAATCCCCTAGATGTTGATTTGTGATTATGTATCAATTTTAAGCAGAATATAACAATCCCAACCAAACAATCAAAACAAAGAGACACAACGATTTTACGTGGAAAAAACCACAATTGGACACCTCCAACTGTGATCAAAAAACCATGGGCAACAGCCACAAAATAATCCACTAAGAAGATTTAAAGGAATTACACAGGTATACTCTCAATTACCTAGCGAATCCACGCCTAATTGAACCAATCTCTATGTGCCTCTTCCAACCCGTCTTCACCTCGAAATTGTCTTTACGATGAGCCACCCCGGAATCCACCAAAACTTCAGGCTCGAATTTTTCAGAATCCACCGAAGAACAACTCTCTCTTTTGTATAGCAAACAAAACCTTTGATGTACTCTCTTTAAACCATGAGTTGAATACTCAATAAAATATCAAAGAAAACTCACAAAGTATCTCCAGATATAAACCCTAGAACCCAAAAAGAAAATTTGAAGTAGTTATCCTAAAATCTGACCCAACACGCGAATTTGTAGAATTTGTCCCACGATCTCCGCTCGAGCGCCCAACAGCCCGCTCGAGCGGCTTCAGCAAAATATGCGCGTGTTATAACAAAGGTCCGCTCGAGCGCTATAGAACCCACTCGAGCGCAAAATCACACCTTCCAGTACTTTTACAGACCTGACAAACTTCTGAAGCCCAGCATTCTCTGCTCGAGCGAGGTCATGTCCGCTCGAGCGGATAGGCAACTTGGAATGCATTTTTACATTTTGCTTCGGGGGCGCTGCCCCTCGACCCCGCCATGGTGCTGCCCCGAACCCGCCAAGGGGCGCTGCCCCCTAGACCCCCACGAGCTGACTGAGCAGCTCAATCCCCGTCATAATCAGCGAAGTGGCAATCTTGAAAGCATTAGCATCACAAACTTCTCTGAAAGGCACAATTTGGGTTGGATTCGCATCTAAACACTCATAGCCTCATTGAAATAAAAGTGCAAAAATAAATACAACTGAAAGGAGTTTTGTCAAACGGGGTTGCCAAGAATAAAACGTAACAATCTCCTCCTTTGGCAATGCCGTGACAAAACACACCTAACAAATAAAATCCTAAATATCCCAACCCATTACAGCCAACAAAAGCCAACGTCTTTCTCAAGGTCATGATCTGCAAAACAGCTATTAGTGCCACAATCTCCAAAACAACTATTAGTCCCACAAGAGTATATGAAAAAGTAATAGACATATGACACGATTATCTTGAAACATGAGATGGAAAACATGAATAGATGAAAACTAAGACTCATGAAAAACAGCAAGATCATAAACCCCACAAGCAATGATATGACGATGTAAAAACCATGAACATACAAGAAGGGCAAATAATGTATAGCAACATGCAAAACATATAGTCAATCTCCCTTATCAGACATAACAAAGTGTTCATGCTAAACAACTCTTGCAATGAAAAACCAAACTCACTTACACACCCAAATCAAGATGAACCAAACTCCCCCTTACTAAAAGCAACCACAAACACTGAAAACAGTGAACAAGAAAAAAACGACAAAAAATAATATGGTGGAGCAAGTAAGGAATTTCAGATTTGTACCTTAAAACACATAAGATTATCCAAGAAGCACAATTACTAGTAAACACAATGTGCACAGTCTATAGAAAATTCCTCATGAAAGAAAGCGATGCATTATGTGAAAAGCATAGATCCCATGATAAAAAGGTGTGTGT
>NW_021026243.1:1834321-1862527 GCF_004153795.1 Camellia sinensis
CTTGGAAAAACCACAATTGGACACCTCCAACTGTGATAAAAAAACCACGGGCAACAGCCACAAAACAATCCACTAAGAAGATTTAAAGGAATTACACAGGTATACTCTCAATTACCTAGCGAATCCACGCCTAATTGAACCAACCTCTATGTGCCTCTTCCGTCCCGTCTTCACCTCGGAATTGTCTTTACGATGAGCCACCCCGGAATCCACCAAAGTTTCAGGCTCGAATTCTTCCGAATCCACCAAAGAACAACTCTCTCTTTGTATAGCAAACAAAACCTTTGATGTACTCTCTTTAAACCATGAGTTGAATACTCAATAAAACATCAAAGAAAACTCACAAAGTATCTCCAGATATAAACCCTAGAACCCAAAAAGAAGATCTGGAGTAGTTATCCTAAAATCTGACCCAACACGCGAATTTATAGAATCTGTCCTGCGATCTCCGCTCGAGTGCCCAACAGCCCGCTCGAGCGACTTCAGCAAAATATGCGCGTGTTATAACAAAGGTCCGCTCGAGCGTTATAGAACCCGCTCGAGCGCGAAATCACACCTTCCAGTATTTTTACAGACTTGACAAACTTTTGAAGCCCAGCATTCTTCGCTCGAGCGGGGTCATGTCCGCTCGAGCGGACAGGCAACTTGGAATGCATTTTTACATTTTGCTTCGGGGGCGCTGCCCCGGACCCGCCAAGAGGCGCTGCCCCCTAGACCCCCACGAGCTGACCGGGCAGCTCGATCCCCGTCATAATCAGTGAAGTGGCAATCTTGAAAGCATTAGCATCACAAACTTCTCTGAAAGGCACAATTTGGGTTGGATTCGCATCTAAACACTCATAGCCTCATTGAAATAAAAGTGCGAAAATAAATACAACTGAAAGGAGTTTTGTCAAACGGGGTTGCCAAGAATAAAACCTAACAGTACCTATTAATAGTTAAAGTTATTTGATGTGTTCTTCTTCTTATTATTATTATTATTAGTTGGTTATAGGGTTTCCATTGGGAAACAAATTCCGTAGCAATTCAAGTTGACAATAATAATTGTGTTATTTTTTTTCCCCTTTTCTGTGTCTTGAGAATATTGCAGGCTTCAAATAATACAAAAAAACACTATCAAATTGGGTTTTTCATTTTATTTTCCTATTATGAGTTGTCAATTTGATTTTGTTAACGCTGTGTGATCTCTCATTTTTTCTAGGTGACTTATGCTATTTTGAAGATCATTAGATTCTCAATGGAGTTTTTTCCGGTGACTCTCTTTCTCTCAATTGACAGTGGCGCATAACTTATGCTATTTCCCCTTTTATTGGTTGTTTATGTTTGGTTTTCTATCTCATTTATATGAATTAGTTTCCTTTTTGTTTTCATTATTTTTTACTCCAATTGGTTTTAGTTTAACTTTTTTAAAAAAAAATTATTTATTTCTTCTTTATTTCCCTTTGGATTTAATAATCTAGGAAAAAAATAAAAAATTAACCACAAATTAGACCCACTACCAAATGCATGTCAGGTTTTATAATGTTCCCCAGCTGTGGGTGAGTGTACTTTAGTTTGTTTTCTCTTTGTGAGCATGCAATCTTTTTTTTTTACAATGTTCTACAGGTTGTGGGTGAGTGTACCTTAGTTTGTATTCTCTTTGTGAGCATACCATCTTTTTGTTTTACAATGTACCTTAGTTTTTGTTCTCTTTGTGAGCATGAATCTTAGTGCACCTTAGTTTGAATCTGGACATATCATTTTTTTGTGTTTGAACTCTTAATCCTTAATTTTATTGTTTCACATTTGAATTCAAGTATGTTGAGGAGTGCCATTTTAATTTTATTGTTTATCAACTGATTATACGTTTCTCAATCCATATGGTTGCTTCATTTGATTATTCCTCAAGTGGCATGACTTTGCTACCATTTCAGGTTTACTTATAGATGTTGATGACAATGGTTAAATCCTGTAGAATATGAGACTCGGTCGATGACTGTAATTGAAGCCTCCATTAAAGTGCAAATATGTAAGAAGCCTAATTTTTTATTATTATTTGGGAATGTGGATTGGTATATTGTGATAAAAACTATACTTGAGCTTTGTTTATTAATTTTTTTCCTTCTTTTTTAGACTCGATAACTCAAGCAGTGCTTAAAGCTCAAATAATTGCATTTTTTCTCATTTGTTTTGCTATGCATGTGTTTCAGTTGAATTGGGATTTTAATGAATCAATTTGATTTGGGTAATGCTTTACATTTGAATGACCTTTTTTTTTTGGTTTCCTGTCAATCACTCCATTCATCTTAGTAACAAAATGATTTTTTTCTTTAGTTAGTGTTTTAGGTGTGATTTTTTTTTTTTTTGAAATAAATAAACTCTGCAGAGTATGGATATCCATGTTGATGATAATGAACTATGAAAGTGATTCGAGCCGTGATAGAGTTACCTAAGATAGTGTTATTTTCTTTTAGTTACTTCGTGTATAATGGACGTCTATGTATATTTTCCCTTGCACTGTCTACAAACATTAATGTTATTTTTATTAATTACTTTCTTTCCTTTGTTTCGATTACTATATTTCTATAAATCAATTTCTAATATCTAATTTCCTCTTGCTGCAATTCATCAATTTTTGACGCAGTTCATCAATTTCTATAATTAAAGATATTAAATTTTTTGATTTCTTTGATAATATTTTTCATTAAAGTTTTGATAAATATGTCATTTCCTTTCATATTGTGCTGTGTTTTTTGCTGGTGGTCATCAATTTCTAGGTCTATAATCAAATGTATAAACCCTCTCACACAATTTTTCTTTATTACATCTGTTTCATTAATCATATAATTTTGATAAAAGTTAAATTTTTTGGTCTGTTACTTTTGTAGTTATGTTTTAAACAAAGCTCCCTCTCCATTTTCATAAAAGATATTAGCAAAATGGGACTTATGAGCAGTAAACCATGATAAAAAAAAAAAATAGTATTGCTAAACTTTTTGCCTTCATTTTCTTTTTACACTAGATTATTTTTCTTAATCTTTCTTTCTTTCTTTCTTTCTTATGGAGCTTAGTAAAGGGTGTTGTAGTAGTCTTTATAGCTTTTTTGTGAGTGGTTTTGGCGAATGTTAAAGTAGTGGAAAGAAATAGAATGGGTTGGTATGACCTATGAGAAACCTAATAGAATGGCTTATTTGAATGACTCATACACTATACACTAGATTTCTTTTCTCCTCATAAGAAAGTGTTGGCTTGGCCATTACATATTTTGGTGATTGTTGGGAATATGTGTTGAAAATTTCTTCCAAAAAGAAAATGTGCATAATGAGGATTGAAAAGATTGAAAAAATAAAATAAAAAGGGAAGATGAACATAGATAAATCTCTTTTTGTTTTTGGTGAACACACAGACTAATCTTAGGCCTCGTTTGGCAAGCGACTTTTTTAGTCAAAAAGTTACTAAAAAAGCCAAAAAGCCAACAACCTATATCAAAAAGTCAAATATTCTCTTTTCTCTCTACTTTTTGCACATCTTTTTGTAAAAAGTCAAAAAGTCATCCCAAACATACTAGTTTTTTTTACATCATATTTTAGTCAAAAAGTCAAAAAGTTAAAACAATATATGTTGGTAAATTTTGAGTTACTTTGGAAATAACTTTGTGCTAAGTTTTGGAATCCCCTATTGCCAAAATAAAAATTGATGTCTAATTGTCTCTTAAATTGGATTTATAATTTTACATTTTATTTAAGAGAAAACTAAAGTTACAGGTTCTTTTTTCTTCCCTATTTCTGTCTTCTCTTTTTTAACCTCTTCTCTTGGAATATGAGGACAACAAAATTGCGGTGTATTGTTTTTGTTTTCCCATTATTTTTCTTGCTTGGTTTAGTTAGGAAAGGAAAACATGTGTTTTCATTTTTTGTCAAGTACATAGTAAAGGTAGCAAAACTAGATAAGGAAACATTTGAAGAAAGTGAGTTGGACTGTGTGTGATGGCAAATGGTGTCTGATAAATGATTGATACTTTTGAGCAGTAAGAAAGTTTATTACATATTATGTGACGTTGATTTGAAAATACTGAACATTTGGCATTTTTTCTCTTAATTAGACTTTTTGCTTTAATCCATCCAATCTAACTTTATTATTATTTTTCAATTTTTGTTTTGTTTTGTTTTGTTTTTTTTAATTTCAAGTATCGATACTAGAATGGCTATTGAACGACTTTTTTGAGCAGTAAGAAAGTTTATTACATATTATGTGACGTTGATTTGAAAATACTGAACATTAGGCATTTTTTCTCTTAATTAGACTTTTTGCTTTAATCCATCTAATCTAACTTTATTATTATTTTTCAATTTTTGTTTTGTTTTGTTTTGTTTTTTTTAATTTCAAGTATCGATACTAGAATGGCTATTGAACGACTTTCAAATCCTTTTATCTTTGGCCAATTTTTAGGGCAACAATTTCATTTTTAAAATTGTTTTAGTTAATGTAATTGATGACTTTTTACATTAATCATCTTTGCAATAACTCTTTTGTTTAGCCACATTCAACCATTATATGAATGCGATGATTTTTGTTGACAATTTATTTGAGTAAGTTGGATCAAAGAATGGATTTACTCGACTTAGGTTTGGATGTATACTATATATGCTTTTCAAGTTTAAAGTTTCACAAACTGTATGAGTTGCTGGAAGGAGAGTGCCTTTAGACTCGGGTGAAAATATTGTTGAAATTATGCACCAACTATATAGATAAAATTATATAGGTACTGGTGAACCCAATTAATGTAATAAGGTAATTTCAATCTCAAAAGTATTTTGATATATATTTTTTCAATAAATGTACTAATCTATATTTTTTTGGTTCCACAAATTACTAAATTGTTGTGCATGTTCCTCATTAGGGATACATACAAGTTAATACAAAGACTTTTTGGAAAGTAATGAGGAGGAAGTTTAGGTAAACACATGTTTGAAGACATGTTATTGACACATCTTTTGTAAAGCATACACCCACTTTTTATAAAGTAGACACATCTTTTGTAAAGCTTTTTCCCACTCTTTTGTAAAGGATACATATATTAGCAGCTTAGGTGTATGAAAATATAATGTTTGTTTTGCTTATATAGTTATAATTTGATTGGCAACAGTAGAACTAGCTGGTGTGCATTTTAATTTTAATTTTTTTTATTGCAGAGTACTGGTTGGTGTGCATTGTTTGGTATTTAATTTTTTTTATTTTTTTTTTATATTTGATTTGTTTGGAATTGCAGAGTACAGGTTGGTATGTGTTGTTTGATATTTAATTTTCAATTTAATTTGTTGAGATTACAGAGCATTTGTTGATGTGCTTTATGTGGTGTTTAGTAATTTTTTTCTTTTTATTATAGAATGTTAACGAGTATACAATAGTTTTGACTTTTGTATTTTGTTTAGTGTTTATATATTTTTTTTTTTTTAGTTGCTCTTATATTTTGATTTGCAATATTAGTAAACTTTATAAAATTTATGTTTTTTTGAACGCTATAAAACTTATATGTTTGTTTCTTAATTTGCATTAAGGTTAGGGAGAGTTGTTATTTTATTTGAGTTCTGTACAACATGTGGTACAAGTAAAATTGTTACAAGTTTTTAAGAAGAATAATATTTCTTTATATTTTTTTAATATCTTTATCAAGAAAAGGTTGTGCTTTTATTACAATTGCATTTTAATTCCAAAATTATTTACGTCATGCCTTTAGGTACGTGCATACACTAGTTATAAAATATGTAATCTCGTCATAAATTAACGTAATAAAATGTTCAAAATTTAGTTGTTTATGTAATAAAAGTTTGTGATTTGGTTACAATATTTTTTGTTACGCCAATTTGTGAGGATGTTATACATTTGTGATTGATGTTATGAAATTTTGTGATAAAATTATGCTAATTTGTGATAGGGTGCATATGGTACACACCCTTGAAGGGTTGTGTATCATAAAATTTCCCACATATATATACATATTGTAATACAAGATCCTATAATTAATATACAATAATACTATAAACTCATTGTTGGCTACATATTTTGTACAAGCCAGTTACAATTCGATGCGTGGCAAAGTAAGGGTAGTACGGGAAGACCATTCAAATCTTCGATCCTGATCGTACACGTGGCAGTTAGTATTGGTTGTTATGAGATATGAGTAGCAGTGGATCAACAAAGAGATACAAGGTGATGTGGCATCAACGGTTACTCACATTTAAATTCAAATTTAGGAGGGAAGCCTAACTGCAAATGATGGCGTAATGGAGCTAATCTTGAGGCAACATGATCAAGGATCATAGGGGAGCAGTTCGACGGTTGGAAATACAGTTCGATGGTCATCCTTGAGCAGTATAAATAGCAGAGAAGGCCCTACAAAACCCCCCCAGACTCACATCCAAAAAACCAGTCTTATTCTACTTTACTTAGTTTTACATTTCCTGTTCTTTACATTCCAGTACTTTAAATTCTGCACTGCACTTCATTCATAGAAGTAGTTTCAAGATGGCGTAATGGAGCTAATCTTGAGGCAACATGATCAAGGATCATAGGGGAGCAGTTCGACGGTTGGAAATATAGTTCGATGGTCATCCTTGAGCAGTATAAATAGCAGAGAAGGCCCTAGAAAAACCCCCCCAAACTCAGATCCAAAAAACCAGTCTTATTCTACTTTACTTAGTTTTACATTTCCTGTTCTTTACATTCCAGTACTTTAAATTCTGCACTGCACTTCATTCATAGAAGTAGTTTCAAGTAGATAGTCGCTGTAAACCTCTACGAGGCTGAGTTTGAATCATTGTAAGTTTTTCATTCTAATGAAATGCTTCAGTTGTTCTTTATTTAATTGATATTTTGCTTAATTCTCCTAAATCAAGCCACCAGTAAAAGTCCTCTTCATTGAGGCTGAGAGAACTAAAACACAATCGTCTGATAATTGGTTGGCAATTAAATTTCTGTAAGGACTGATTGATCCTTGCTGGCACGCTCGCAATTACAATAATAACCTTCGAAAGCCAAAAAGCCAACATATATTTTTGGCACGCCCAGTGGGACCAATTGAAATGGCTAGCCAATTATCAAGCGATTGCTTTGATGGTTCTTTTGCCTCAACAAAGAGGTCTTCAAAATTGCCAAGTGTAAAGAAAAAAAAAATTAAAAGAAGAATGAGGGAGACGGAGAAAGACAATTGAGTGAACAATCAAAGTAATAATTACTTACCTCTACTCCTATGCTTCGAAAAGGAAGTGCATAAAATGCTTCGAAATAGAAATGCTGAAAATAAATGATTCGAAATATAAATCTATGTTAAACTGCTCCTAAGATAAGGAAAATGACAAGAAATATTGAAATCAAGTGTCTTTGATTATGAATTCTGGATGGATGCAAGAATGCTCAAGTATTCATTTACTTCAAAGGGATTAAAGACCTGTTTTAGGTTTCTCCATAAAAGTAATGTTCTTCGAAGCAAAACTAGAGATCCCTTAAGAATGGAAATTGGTATTCGAAACATCAAAACCAATAGTTGGTTTATATATATTCAGAAAAATTGTCTTTTCAAACTGGAACAGTGCAGCCCTCAAAAGGGCCTTCCATATTTTTTGAAATTATAGACTGTTGTTCAAAGCAAAAGGATCAATTTAAAACTGATTGATCATATTAAATCATTGACCATATGTTGGTTATGATTGAAACAAGTTTTGAAGGGTAAGGTTGTTAGATTCGAAGCACGGATCCTGAATAAAAATTGTCAAAAACTATCAACTGCATTCCATAAATTGGAAAAGTTCATGGACGTTTTTATTAATGTTCATTTAAAACGATTAAGTCCAGGTTCGAAGGATAAGATTGTTCAGTTCGAAGCTCTGAAATTGCTTTTAAAGACAAATGGAGACAAGATCAAACCATACCAAACAAAGAAAAGTCTTAGTGGTATTAAAGCAAAAGCAGTTACATCGAATGGCCCTATTTGGGTATAAACTCAAGCTCATAAAAATAGGGAATGGAATAAATAACAAGATCATGAAATTTAGTCCAACTATGATCAATGAATTTCTGCTTTTTCTTTATTCTGTCATCTATTTCTTCTAACATTGGCTGCATGAGTTGATGTGCTCTCACTTCGTAAAAGAGCTCTTCAGCCTTTATTTCGAAAGTTGTTTCTCTCAATCCTTGTTCCAATTCGTCTATATCCAAGTCATCCCAGTACGCAGAATCTTTATTCTTGAAATCATTGAATTCTTCAATGAAGTTCTCTGCTTCGTACTGGGCATTAACTCGAAGGGACGAGAGTTGGTCTAAAGATTGTATGGTGGCCATAGAGGTCCAATGCCAGTGGAGAAGCAATGGAAGTTGGTCCAAAAACATGTGAAGCTCTGCTTGGGTGAGGGGATTGAGGACATGACCCCGAGTCAGAATATCACAAGCCCATCGAAGGTTCTTAAGAGGGACTTCGTCCTCAAGAATATTGAAGGGCAAATGGGAGAAAGCCGTGAGCAAAAGTTGAGCTTACTTTCGCTCAGCCGAAGTAAGGGAAGGTGGAGGCTTGTAAAGTGGAAAGACCTTATCCATGGAAAGGGCAAGCCTCAGTCTCTCTGTCCAACAAAGATTGGGCGACGGAGAAGGTGTGGATGCTTCTATTTCAGGAGAAGAAGCAAGGGCAGAAGGAACAAAGGCATTAATATAATCAAGCTAGTCAGAAGAACAAATCTTTGCCTTATGGGCTAAGAATGATGGATTTTACCCTTGTGCCTCTTCTAGATGTCGGGCATGGTGCACTATCTTTGTAGGCATGGAATATGTATACCATGCCACAAGCAGATTCTCCTCCAAACTGCGTTGATGGTCAATGGGCACGTAGGGATATACCACCGAGCTTCGCGCATAGGAAGGGAACTCTAAAGGGTCAGTAAACTCGACAAAGTGATGGTTGATTCGTTCCCTCAAATCACAGGTCTCAGGCTTTGACCAATTTGTCCAGCCAGAAGCCCCAGAAGAGGAAAAAGCTGCAGCCTTATCCCATGCAGAGGTTTGTGAAGAAGAACTTCCCATGTCCATATTTGCGACTTTCTGAATCAAAGGATTGAGAGCAGTTTGTTCATAGTCCAAGGGTGAGGCAAAAGAAGAACTTCCCATGTCCATATTTGTAAGTTTCTGAATCAAAGGATTAAGAGCAGTATGTTCGAAGTCCAAGGGTTGATAATCTGCAAAGGCATCCATGACCTGAATATAGAAAGGGGGGTAAAGGTGGCTAATTAATGCATGGAGGTTCTTTCGAGGAGGAACAGCATCGTTATATGACTCTTTGTGTGCTCGATCATTGGAGGAGAAAATTGATTTGGCCAAAAAATGTATCAGTCTGTTCGAATGCTAAGGTGGTGGGGGTGTTCAAAAGATTGAAGAAGAGTTTAATGCAGATAGTGAATAACAGTTGCATTTCTGGGAGAATGCAAAACCCATGCACGTCCTAAGATGTGGGAAAGAGACCTTGATCCACTAATATCACCAAGTATTGGGTATATTAGTGTGGGGGGTAATGTTGGCTACATATTTTGTACAAGCTAGTTACAATTCGACACGTGGCAAAGTAAGGGTAGTACGGGAAGACCATTCAAATCTTCGATCCTGATCGTACACGTGGCAGTTAGTATTGATTGTTATGAGATCTGAATAGCAGTGGATCAACAAAGAGATACAAGGCGATGTGGCATCAACGGTTACTCACATTTAAATTCAAATTTAGGAGGGAAGCCTAACTGCAAGTGATGGCGTAATGGAGCTAATCTTGAGGCAACATGATCAGCGATCATGGGGGAGTAGTTTGACGGTTGGAAATACAGCTCGATGGTCATCTTTGAGCAGAATAAATAGCAGAGAAGGCCCCAGAAAAACCCCCCAGACTCAATTCAAAAAACCAGTCTTATTCTACTTTACTTAGTTTTACATTTCCTGTTCTTTACATTCCAGCACTTTAAATTATGCACTGCACTTCATTCATAGGAGTAGTTTCAAGTAGATTGTCACTGTAAACCTCTATGTGGCTGAGTTTGAATCATTGTAAGTTTTTCATTCTAATGAAATGTTTCAATTGTTCTTTATTTGATTGATATTTTGCTTAATTCTCCTAAATCAAGCCACTAGTAAAAATCCTCTTTATTGAAGCTGAGAGAACTAAAACACAATCGTCTGATAATTGGTTGGCAATTAAATTTCTGTAAGGACTGATTGATCCTTGCTGGCACGCTTGCAATTACAATAATAACCTTCGAAAGTCAAAAAGCCAACATATATTTTTGGCACGCCAGGTGGGACTTAATTAAAAATGGCTAGAAGAAGACGACAAGGAGAAAATGAACGCTTCGAAGAAGGCGTGGAAGGAGAGGTAGAAATACCAAATCCAGAGGATAATGTGGTAACACATCCCGTGGAAACTCCTATATTGTCAGAACCCATGGTCGAGCAGACCAGTACTTCTGGAAGACCTTGATCCACTAATATCACCAAGTATTGGGTATATTAGTGTGGGGGGTAATGTTGGCTACATATTTTGTACAAGCTAGTTACAATTCGACACGTGGCAAAGTAAGGGTAGTACGGGAAGACCATTCAAATCTTCGATCCTGATCGTACACGTGGCAATTAGTATTGATTGTTATGAGATCTGAGTAGCAGTGGATCAACAAAGAGATACAAGGCGATGTGGCATCAACGGTTACTCACATTTAAATTCAAATTTAGGAGGGAAGCCTAACTGCAAGTGATGGCGTAATGGAGCTAATCTTGAGGCAACATGATCAGCGATCATGGGGGAGTAGTTTGACGGTTGGAAATACAGCTCGATGGTCATCTTTGAGCAGTATAAATAGCAGAGAAGGCCCCAGAAAAACCCCCCAGACTCAATTCAAAAAACCAGTCTTATTCTACTTTACTTAGTTTTACATTCCTGTTCTTTACATTCCAGCACTTTAAATTATGCACTGCACTTCATTCATAAGAGTAGTTTCAAGTAGATTGTCACTGTAAACCTCTATGAGGCTGAGTTTGAATCATTGTAAGTTTTTCATTCTAATGAAATGCTTCAATTGTTCTTTATTTGATTGATATTTTGCTTAATTCTCCTAAATCAAGCCACTAGTAAAAGTTCTCTTTATTGAAGCTGAGAGAACTAAAACACAATCGTCTGATAATTGGTTGGCAATTAAATTTCTGTAAGGACTGATTGATCCTTGCTGGCACGCTCGCAATTACAATAATAACCTTCAAGAGCCAAAAAGCCAACATATATTTTTGGTACGCCCGGTGGGACGTCAAGTGTAATAAATGGAAAATGAATTGGATTTGTCCATTTCAAATAGCCTAGATGAAATTTATTGTCGTAAACAAGAAATTTTAGATCTTCAAGAAAAGATCCATTTTCTTGATGAAATAAATTTTTATCCCTTACAATATTATTTAGTGGAAGAAAAAAGACACCATTTAATTGGAGAAATTCATCAACTTGATATGGAAATTCGCCAATGGAATGATGAGTTATCAACTCTCACTACCAAGTCTTTAACTGAGGCCTTAATGACCAGAATTGGTGAATTTTTTCAGAATTTTTCCATGGTTAAAAATAACAAAAGCAAAAAGTTGATTTAATCAATGGCTCGGGGGGTTCAAGAGTCCGTTTTTAAAGAGCCAAATTATGAAATTAACATAACGAAAGAGAATGTTCTTGAGCCAAATTTGGTTAAGAATGATGTTCCATGCATGGCTCGGGAGTTCTCAAAACCAATTTTTAGAGAGTTAAGTCATGAAAATAACATATCTATGGATGATTTTCATAAGCCATTAATGACTAACATGGAAAAACAACCCACTTTGCCAAATAATTATGAAAATCTATTCTACAAAAGTCATGTTTTAAAAACAAACATGGTCAAAAATAATGAACAAGCCACTATTCATGAATTCAAATTTTTTGACATTTTTCAAAATGTTAGAAAGTATGAATTTTCATGGTCACACTATATCATGACTTTTGTTGTTCGAAATCCATTTTGGATTTGTGGATCACATCAAACGTTGACTTTGATGGAATGGCTAACAAATAATATTTCGTTATTGCAATATATTGAGCCAAAAATGTTGTTATTAGTTGATCCATAAAACCATCACCATTTGGTTTTGTGGTTACCTTCAAAGCATGTCTCAAGACGCTTCGAAGTAGATTATTCATTGAAATATCATTTTATAGTCATTAATGGCTAGTTAAAATGCCAAACTAATTTCATAATAATCCAACTCTTTGGATTTAGTTCGAAGAGATGTCGTGAGCACTTTCAAAGGATGACTTTAATCCTTTAGTAACATATGTGACTTTCGAATGGTGGTTTTGTCATCAATAAACACCTTCGAAATGTAGCATGGGACAAGAAAGCTTTCGAAATGTGTACCTCCCTTCAAATATATGTAAAATGGAAATTAATTAATTATCAAATAATGCCTATTTTTGGCATAATAATTAGTGGCTTTACTGATAACCATTTTTATAGCCATTTGTTACATGAAAATGTAACTAGTATTCTATAAAAGTTGGTTCGAAGAACAACGGTTTTGGTGTCTTCGGAGAATTAATAATTGGTTTAAAGCATAAAATTAATATTTTCATTAATTATGTGTGAACCAAAACATACAAAATTTGAATAACCACAATGTTGGCCAAAAGTTGCTTCGAAAGCCCTTTTGCCATAATTTTGTAAGCTTCGAAGCACTCCATCTTGCATCAACAACAGCTTCGAAGAAAAAATAGTGATAGTTGTGAACCTTCAAAGTTTTGCCGAGTATTTCCAAGGATGTAATTCGTCCTTTGTTGGCATTTTCGACCTTCGAATGATAATTTTAGTCCTCTATACCACCTTCAAAGCTTGTTATTGATCATCTAGTCATAATTTCATACTTATTCGAAACACTTTATTAGTGCTATTATATCATTCGAAGTACTTTATTGGTGCTATTACATCATTCAAAGCACTTTATTGGTGCTATTATATCATTCGAAACACTTTGTTGATATTATTCGAAGCATTTTATTGCTTAGATTAGTTATGTGCTTGGTTCGGCCCTTCAAAAATTCAAGTAAATATCATTTTTAAGGGCCACGGGGGATAATGTTGGCTACATATTTTGTACAAGCCAGTTACAATTCGACGCGTGGCAAAGTAAGGGTAGTACGGGAAAACCATTCAAATCTTCGATCCTGATCGTACACGTGGCAGTTAGTATTGGTTGTTATGAGATCTGAGTAGCAGTGGATCAACAAAGAGATACAAGGTGATGTGGCATCAACCGTTACTCACATTTAAATTCAAATTTAGGAGGGAAGCCTAACTGCAAGTGATTGTGTAATGGAGCTAATCTTGAGGCAACATGATCAGCGATCATGGGGGAGCAGTTCGACGGTTGGAAATACAGTTCGATGGTCATCCTTGAGCAATATAAATAGCAGAGAAGGCCCCAGAAAAACCCCCCCAAATTCAGATCCAAAAAACCAGTCTTATTCTACTTTACTTAGTTTTACATTTCCTGTTCTTTACATTCATATTCTTTACATTCCAGTACTTTAAATTCCTGCACTGCACTTCATTCATAGGAATAGTTTCAAGTAGATTGTCGCTGTAAACCTTTACGAGGCTAAGTTTGGATCATTGTAAGTTTTTCATTATAATGAAATGCTTCAGTTGTTCTTTATTTGATTGACATTTTGTTTAATTCTCCTAAATCAAGCCACCAGTAAAAGTCCTCTTCATTGAGGCTAAGAGAACTAAAACACAATCGTCTGACAATTGGTTGGCAATTAAATTTCTGTAAGGACTAATTGATCTTTGCTGGCACACTCGCAATTATAATAATAACCTTTGAAAGCCAAAAAGCCGACACTCATAAAAAAAATTACCTAAAAAACTGAATCAATAGGTTACATTTATTCTAAGTGTGATCTATATCCCACTAATTTTAAATTTACTCCGTACACTTACTTTTCATAATAAAATTTAGATTATATTTTCATAATGCATAACATTTTTTTTGTTAACAGTGGTACCCTATTCAAGTTCTGAACATTTATTTTTGAGTGAGAGGAGTTGGATTTATTAATAATTTGTAATATTAAATGTTATTTTTAATTTGAATGATTTTTTTAATTGAAAATATGTTTTTACAAGCTCTAACTCTAATTTAATTTAATTTTTGGATAGAGGTTTCTTAAAATAAATACACTGACCTCCTTTTTAATAAAATTAAAGAGACTAAAACTAATGCAGATGGTATAAAGGCAAAAAGATATACAATGTGAAATATAGATTTTAATGTAAAAGCGATGAAAACAATATTTTTTTATTTATACGACTAATGAATTTCTTATGAAAAAAGAGGTAAGTGATGAATTAAAACCATAAAGGAGCCCAGTATAATTATACCAAACTTGTAAGACTTACTATATTTTCACTAAAACTTAGGAGAGGTTAGTGTATTTTGTTAGGATTTAAACTACGTGTTCAACTCCTAAACCCTGCAAAAAGATATACAATGTGAAATATAGATTTTAATGTAAAAGCGATGAAAACAATATTTTTTTATTTATACGACTAATGAATTTCTTATGAAAAAAGAGGTAAGTGATGAATTAAAACCATAAAGGAGTCCAGTATAATTATACCAAACTTGTAAGACTTACTATGTTTTCACTAAAACTTAGGAGAGGTTAGTGTATTTTGTTAGGATTTAAACTACATGTTCAACTCCTAAACCCTATGAATCTTGGAAATTATGAATCATAGAAAAAATAAATAGACAAAGCACATAGATATACAAAGTTCGGCAACGTGCTTATATTCTCAAGAGCCACACCAATTCACTATGTTGAGTATAGAATTACAAACACTCTTCTTCTCCCTCACACTAAAAAACGACAACAGTATCTCTTTTTTCTCTAATCCTAAAATGAAAAAACACTGTTACATTATACAGGGTAAAAGTCTATGGGCTAAAAATAGCCAAACAGGCCTGGAAAACATTTTGTTGCGAGGGCCCCATCCCCAGGCTTGGGCTTTCTATTGAAGGTTGTCTGCATACCCAACAAAATTTATCCTAAATTTTTTTTACAAGCTTTGGTCTCAACCATAATTGATTTAAATTGTTTTTGTGCTTCAAAGAACCTGATGTTTTGCCTTTGCATTTAATTGAGTTTGAATTTTTATGGGGCTTTTGTATCCTGCCTTTCATTTCTATCCTAAATGTTGATGATGGAGTCAATGAACACTTCTGCTATTGTGCATTTTCCATATAAACAGGAAATAACCGCATCATTTGAGGTTCATTCTGATGAAGTGAATTTTTATTTTATTTTTTTGATCAGCAAAGAAAGTAACATTTTATTAATGCTAATACAACATTACAAAAGGGGAGAATGAAATAGTTGGCCAGAATCCAACTGCCAAGAGGAAACCATAAAAACCCAAAACACTCCCAACCTTCCTGAAACAGAGGAAACAAGGCACGATAGTCCAACAACTATCTCTAGAATCAAAAGATAGAACAAAAGAAAATATAGCAGCAACAAAAAAAACTGAGATGATTCAAGTTGGTCAGTGGTAATTGACTACTTTGGATCAATCAATACCACGATGGAAGTTCCCAGCAATCTGTAAGTGCTAATACAACCCTGCAAGTCGTCATCGCAAGCTATTAAAATCACATCATCTTCCTCATCTTTATACTTGACAGAATAACTTCCAGCTTCCAAGTGCAACCTCTTAGCTATTTGTTGTTGCAACTCAACCAGTCCTGATGACAAAGACAGCCGAAACTTTATTGTAATATCATTTATATATTTTGCCCTCATGGTCACACTATTTGCATCTTCGATTGCTCTATTATGTGGGTTTGCATGAACAACAGTAGCTGAGGCTTGATTGAAAGGCAGATCAAAACTTAATTGTGGTATTTGTTGATGATCAACACCTGGGGAAGATTCACTAGGTTGAGAGGAACCAACCATATTCTTCTTGCGTGGTGGCCACCTCGGGAAACCATAACTCCTACAAACACGCTTTAGTGTAGATCGGCTAACTGCAAAAGGAAGAATCTAACTAAGAGACACAACTTTATGTCTGTTAGTGCAAAATGTCAAATATTTCTTTACAAGAAGAGTGTTGAGTTGAAAATAATACGTAAAATCACAAGCAATATTTTATTTTAATTTGTTAAGAGTGCACATACCTTTGAGGTTATCTGCAGCAACCTGGATGCTCTTTTTTGAATTTTGTAAGATATCATCTAAAGGAATTTCAATTTTAACTCCAGTTTTATTGTGCACTCTTTTTGGCCTCTGTGTTTTGCCTTTTTCCTGTGAACAAGTAACATCAATGTTGCTTCTTTCCGCACTTACAACATTGCTTTCATTGTTTAATGCATCCATTGATTGTTGATTCGATAAATCCATTTGTGTCATCTCTCCTCCACTTTGTAAGGGCTCTAGCCTAGGCAAAGAATTAGTAGTTTGGGACATTTGAACAGAATCAAGTTTCTCACCATTCTGAAAAGGAATTTCTTCAATATATAAATGTCCCCCAAGTTCTTCTCCAGAAGCAAGCTTAAAAGTACGAAAACTTTTCTTCAATGTTTCCAATATTTTCCTCAATGCAGTATGTTGATTACCATAGTAGTCTTTGTTGCTTGGCGGCATAAAGCACTCTAACACATAAGTGTCGTTTCTGGTGCAACTACTTTGCAAGCATATTGCAAAACAACCACCTAATTTAGCATCTCGGGTATAGTGTGCCAATGGGTAGTCAATTATGCTAAGTTGGGTTACATCCTTGCACAATAATACATTAGGGGAGTAGAACGCTCTCCCAATGACTCCTTGCCCCTTTCTTAAGTGATGTTCAACATCGGATATACCAAATAGTTCCCTGCAATTAACATGTCCGAGCAGCAAATGGAAGATGTCACCCTTAACCAGAGCCCTGCATTTACAGTCTACCCCGCACGGGGCCCATACTTGAGCCAAATCTAAACCATGAACTTCACACACAACTTCCAACACCTCACTGATTTCCTCTAAGGCTTCTCTTTTGTTCACATTCTGAAATTGGTTGAAAAGTATTGTCACGTCCAAGTATTGTTAGAAGATATTCCTCATCATATTAATTTAAAAAATAAAATAAAATAACAAATTTGACAGTACATTACAGTGTACCACTTACTGAATCCATGTGATGGTCTACATATGAAATTGAAGATTTCAGACCTACCTCCTGCAGGGGAATGGAAAGATGCGACTAAGGAATTTTGTACACTTTGAAATGTAAGAATATTTGTTTGCCAAGAAAAGGAAGCATATAAGAGACTCTAAAATGGAAAAACAATTCAGTCACAACTTATTGAGCACGGAATGCAATAAAAAAAATACAACTTGACGTTTTGCTTTGCTTTCTTTCTACCATAGAAAGCTCATGCTGAGAAGATAAACAACACACTATCTTATCCTCAATTCAAGAGTTTATTCATTGCATCTTTTTGGATCTTATAATTTTAATTATAACAATTTACCATTTAATTTTACATTTTGTGTCACATTGATATTGATAACAAACGTGAGGAAATAACGCAATTACATACTCCTCACATGCCATTTGGCACTGACAAGATGAAAAAAATGAACAAATAATAGTTGTGCTAATGGTCCATCTAGCTTCATCCTGTATTAATTTTTTTAGTTCGATTAATTTGATTTCAAAAGACTAGCACTTTAACTTTTGTAATTTGTGTTTAGTTGGTCTAAAAAACTAATTTTATGCAAAATTGACACATGAGGAGCACGTAGCCATCTTCCATTATAATAGGATCAAATATGCACAAACTAAACGATTAAAGGATAAAATTGTTGGTCTAATGGATTAGTCGATCTAATGGCCAGATACTACACCGCAGTTGATGATTTATTAATAAAAGGAGGCATTTGTTATACAATTAGAAACTTGAAGAGGCATGATGTACTTTCCAGAATCACAGGGACAATCTGTATTTTAAACAAATAATATTTTTGTAATTTACCCTATTAAAAACACACTTCTCATCTATTTTTTTTATTTTTTTGATAATATTTTTTTTCTTTTAAATTTAAATTATCAAAGGAGCACAATTCCGCATACATGTAAGGAGAGAAGGGAGTTAATCAATCAAGATTAGAAAGACATAAAAAAAATGCCAATTTTTGAGTTGGGGGACTAACCTCCAAATAATTATGCAAATCCAGGAAATCAATGCTGTAGTCCCATAAAAATTCCTTTGAGGACGCTGTTGAAACCATCTCAAGTACACCAACACATAAGTGGGTAGAAGGATCAAACACTGGGATAGCCCAAGATTGTTCAATTTGGCAAAGTAAAGCATGGTCGCGCAATGGATACTCTTTGATAGAGTAATATTCTACATTGGGAGAGAATTCGAGAAATCCATGGTTGAACACACGGCCAGGAACCCCAAGTTGTTCATCAGAACTCTCTATATCCATGTAAAATTTATAGTCCTTAGAGATCATCCTATACCCACAAAGTCCTTTAACATCATCAATTCCTTCCTCAGATGTAGAAAGAGCGAAAGGTTGGTTTTGAGTTGTAAGATAAGACCGGCCCTCCATTGTCATTGTGGATGCCCAAAATTGAAATAGTACTGGACATTCAAGCCAACCGGGTACATACTTTCGAAGGAGATCTTTGGTCTTCTTTTTTAAATCCAAAATATCTGATTAATAATAACAAAAAAAAAAAACAAAATTGGAGGAGAGAAGTGATATTTGAAAAGCAGGTAGTAGGTAACTGTGTTGATTTAAAATTGACTTATAAATTAAAGTCCATTATTACAAATTAAACAAATAAAAGCCATATTCAAAGGAGGAGGAAGAAGAAGAAGAAGAGAGAAAGAGAAGAGACATAATAAAAGTCCCACTCACTCGGAGGATGTTCGGATTGGTCGTCTTCTCGGCTCCAGAAAACCCATCCACAGAATCTATTACAATAATCATCATCCACCACTGGACAGCGGTTGAGTTGAGTGTCCACATATTGCTTGAAATCGTCAGGGAAATATGCTGCTCGTCTTCCTTCTTCACCTGGTTCGGCCATTTTCTAAGAATTACTTATCGGGGAAGTTCCCCAACCCAACCAACCCCTCTCTAACCAGGGTCATTAGCTTTGTTTATAGATAACCAAGAGAGGGGACCACCCTAAGGGTCGGTTTGGAACTTAGTTAATTTTTTAATTAGTTTGTGAGATGAAAAAAATTTATATTTAGAATGTTTTGTAAATTGTTTTTATAATTGAATAGATAATTGTGATAGAAAAAATAATTAATTGATATGTATAATGTGACATTTTATTTTATTAATTATTTAAAAAAAAATATTAATTGTTTTAATCAAAAAATATAATCCTCAAACATTGCCTATATACAAATTTTTTTTTTTTTTTTGAGAAAAAACTGTCCAATGAAATAGCAAAAAAAAAAATTACAAATCAGTGAAAAATTTTATACATTATAATAATTAAATTTTATTTTATTTTATTTTTTGCTTTTCACTGCACAGGTTATTTCCCCATATTTTCCTTCCGGAGCCACTAATATATTATGCGGTTCAAGGTAAGTTCAACGGGTTATCACCATGCCATCCCTCCTCTCAGTTATCCATTTGGGGTTGGAAGTGTTCTAATAAGGTTCAAATGGTTATTTCACATGTCTTTTTCAAGCAAAGTCATCAAGCTCTCCCTACAAACCGCGTTGTCGAAATGTACGACTTCAAGGGGCTGTTTGGCTCAGCTTAATTAACTGAGCACCTTATAGCTTATTTGATTTTTGAAATTTCTGTCAGGCGATTTGTTATAACTTTTGCTTCTAATTCATTTGGTAAAAAATAACTTAAATCAATTACAATAGGTTGCTTATCAAAAAGTTAAGAAAAAAGTGCTTTCAACATGCTTTCAAGTTATCAATTTCTTACTTATTAACACACATAAAAATACTATTTCCTCCCTACCAACTCTGTTTTACTTTCTCATAAAAAGTAAATTAACGATTTATCATTAAATTTGTTCAGTTTGAATTCGCCCAATTAAGGCCTGGTTTGGCATAACCTATATAATCCATCTTTTTATCATTTTATCTTTTTTTCATCACATCACCTCTCTACTTTTCTGCACATCTTTTCGTAAAAAGACAAAAAGTACACTTTTTTAGGACACCCCAAACCAATTCTAAGTCTATTTTCGGAAAGAATCTTGTTTGGCTCGAATTCACCCGAATGAGTCTTATTGTCTGGGAAGAATCGGGAGATTCTTTTCACCATCAAAATGATCCACCACTGGGCAGTGGTTGAGTTGAGTGTCCACACATTGCTTGAAATCGTCAGGGAAATATGCTGCTCGTCTTCCTTCATCGCTACCTTCTTCATCGCCACTGCAATAAAAAGGGCTATTATATCCATCAGATTCGGCCATTTTCTGAGAATAACTTATCAGGGGACCTCGACCCACCGGGTCATTAGCTTTATTTATAAATAAACCAAGAAAGGGGACGGGCCGGTTTGGGACTTATTATTTTAGTTGTTTTTTTATTTTTTATTTTTTTTTTGATTGTTTTATGAGATGAAAAAAAAAATTTATATTCAATATGATTTATAAAAAAAAATTTAATAGTTGAATAGATACTTATGAGAGAAACAAATAATTAATTAATGTATAAAATGTGACATTTTATTTTATTATCTATTTTAATATTTTTATTATTATTTTTATTAACTAGTTTAATCAAAAAAAATCAAAAAAGTTAGTCTTGAAACATGGCCCGAATACAATTTTTTTTTCAGAAAATAACTGTCCAGTGCAAAAAAAATAAAAATAAAATTACAAATCAATGAAAGAACTTATACATTTTAATAATTAAACACTATACTTTTTTTATAATTTTATAATTTTTTTTTCTGTCACCTAGATAGTTCCCTTTCTTTTTTTCCAAGCCACTAATATATTATTATGGGGTTTAAGGTAAGTTCAAAGAAAGTCCTCAAGTCTGCCTACAAACCGCGTTGACGGTGGATTGGAAGGGTTCAAATGGTTATCCCTCATGTCCTGTTCAAACAAAGTCCTCAATCTCTCCCTACAAATCGCATTAACGAAATGTACAGACTTCAAAGCTGCTGTTTATTTGGTTTTTAAAATTTGTGTCAGCCAATTTGTTATAACTTTTCTTTCTAACTATTTGGTAAAACAACAATGATCCATCCCATTTGTACGGGGACGAAATATCCTCTGCTTTCCATACTCCTTGGAGTCCAAGCTTCACGTGACGACGTCTAACCTGACAACACAGAGAATGGTGAGCTGCCCGGCAGTGGTGTGCCGGATAGACCCTCCAACGATCAAGTCAGATCACTTGAGGAAGAAGAAGGCTGTTAGAAAGAGAGAGTGTGTTTCAGATGGCATCAATCGCTTACCTCTAACGTTCATCTTCCCTTCCTTTTTCTAGGCTGGCCATGCAGCCTCAGGATTGTGCGCGCACTACCTCTGCTGTCCTTCCCTGGACAGGAAGCAGTGCTCACCTCCCACCACCTTACGCGTGTAAAGGCCAAATCCTCCATCCAGTACATGCAAAACTGCCAAACGGTATTGACGCGTGCCTGGAGCAGATTTTCTCTCCCTCACGCCATTGGCCCAGGTGGCACACTCGACTGGAGTACCGCGACCGACCTATTCCTTGTGGAGAATCGCCACAACAGACAACACAACCGAGCTATGTATCGCCGACCTATCCCTCAGCAAGGGACATGTGATGCTCATGGCCGAGCTATGTAGGACCGGTCAGTCCTGGTTGACCGGCCGCGTGGCATGCCGGCATTTTCCCGTTTTACCTTCATTCTTGGTTATATGAAGCTGGGCCATCTCGGCTGACGGGTTGGAGGCATGCCGACCCTCCCCTCGCCCTTAGTCTATCCCGGGCTGCTTTAGCTCGGTCACCACAGATCACGGCACATCCAGCCGTATGCCTTCCGGTCATAGCTCGGTCAGGCCTCAATCCATGCCTGGTCGACCAATCCCTTCGGATGTACACGACAGGTCGGGGGCCGCGCCAACTGAGAACCCAGCTCGACACCGTGAGATTTTGACCAACTTGTGTTATCGTAGCCAGGCCGTACAGTCCGGTCCAAATCTCCCCTCTCAATTGCCCCTTAATCCTATCCGAGCTAACGGTCCTCTAGTTGTGCCAATACCAGGCCGAGCGTGATCGGCTTCGAAGCCGTTACCGAGCTATCCCATTTGGTCGGCCACTGCTTCAGCAGTCTTGTCGAGGTTCGTACAACCGTACTGACAGCCGTCCTTTCGATGCCACATGGCTTCACCCTATTAGCCCCGTGCAGCCCCAAAGCTGTCTTTTCATGCGCGAAATTCAAACATCGCAGCCGTTTGTTTGTTTGTTTGTTTTTTTTTCTTTTTATGCACAAACGAAGGGTCACTTCAACCCTTACTGTTCATCTCTTCTCTCAAACCCCAAAACCCTTGCTCTCAAAACCCTCGAACCTCTACCAATACTGTCATTGTTGCCTTTCCGATTCCTCTACACCTGTTTTCGTTCCTTCTGAGGCTATTATCAAGCTCTCGGCCGATCGATCTCTTTGGCGTCCATCGCTGGTAAGTCTCTTCACCACTCCACCCTATTTTTCTGTCCATGTTCTTCATGTTTTCTATCTTGTGTTCTTTGTGTTCTTGTTTAGGACTTTGGAATCACAACAGTCCCCCTCCCTTTTTAGACTAATAATGATATACCCCAGGAAAACTGGAACTGGGGGAGCATTTGGAGTTATCCCTTGATTCCCCAAGCCTCAAAGCATAAACTCTGCACTAGGGACGAACAGTTTGAATCTGGGTAGAACCGAGCTAAATGCTCATTTAGATCCGTAGGTAGAGGTTCAATCAAGCAAAAACTGGTTTGTGGCTTCTCGTTGAGGCCGCAGCCGAGCTGAAGATAGGGAATCAGAACCGAACTAAGAAGGCCGAATTGGCCAAGTTGTTCAGCCGAGATAGGATCGAACCGGTCAAACACCCAAAACCCTTCACCGAGCTAAAAAGAATACACATTGAAGCCGTGCAATTTATGCCGCGCTAACCCTTGGACTTGTTTCTTAACGATGCAGAACAAACTAGGACCGACCAGGCCAGTCCAGAACTATCACTGGTGGAGCTCAAAGTCCGAGCCAATTCACCAAAAATTTTCACCGAGATACGAATTAAATCACCGAATAAAATCGAGATAGATGGGGAAGTACCGATTCATGGTGAGCTCGCCCGATGCGCTAGCCGAGTTTTGTAGGGAGTACAACATTCCAGACGATGTCATTTTAGAGCTGGCCAAGAAGGGAGATACACCTTGGGACGACCTAGACCGGTGCCCCTTCACGGTCGTGTCCATAGTCGAAGGAGGACTTCGCTTCCCAGTCCAACCCTTGATCTGCGAATTTTTTAAGCAGACAAGGCTTTGTCCAACCCAAGTGTCAAACAACACATACAAGATAATAAATGGCGTGGCTGAGCTAAACAGGAGGCTCGGTCTCAATCTCGGTCTCGTTGAAATATTCCACCAGTACAACCTTAGTAAAAATAAAGGTGGGTTTTGCTGGTATCTAAAAGTAAAGAAAGGCCGAGCAAAACTCATCGAGGGCAACCTGGACAAGGAGACCAATGATGACAACTTCTTGTGGGTGTCTGGTAATTACGAGGACACCGAGGCGCCCATACCGGGCTGGTATATTAGGAAAGATTTTGGCAGTGCTGGTGAGTTGCTCGGCTAACCGCACTATTTTCTTTCTGCATGAGTCTCTCTATGTGCCGGTCTAACACTCTTTTTATTTGCATATTACAAGCACTTAGCGGAAGACTACCACCGAGCTAACCAGGAGGCCATAAGAGTCTTACTGCGCCATCCAGAAGAAGAAAGAGAGTCAGCAAAGCTACTCGGCTTTGAACCAACCTACAACTACAAAGCGCCACGCAAAAGCCGGGTTACCGACTTCCTCCGTGCTCTTTCCCCAGAACCTGACCCAAATCTTCTGCTGATCAGACTTGTTCATCTCACTGCCGAGCAAGAAATGGCGAAGATTCGGGCAATCAAGTCCCTGATCACCGGTGAGGAAAGCGAGTCCCAACCACCGGAAGCAACCGGAGAAACATCTTCCACTCCAGCCGGGCAACAGAAAGGGGCTGTGCTGGCTCTTGCCAGCGAACAACCAGCTGGCTGGTCGAAGAAACGACCGAGGAAGGTCCAGACAGAGTAGCACCTCGTTGATGAGGACTACACTGAACATGCCTCCACCGAGCTGGGGGACCAGACCGAGCAACAACCAACCGGGCTTTCCAAGAGCCCAACCTCCCCCCCGGTCTGGGCGCCCGAGATCAGGTACAAAGGCCGGGCAGTCTCTGCGGCCGACTCAGTGTATGCAGACAAGGATTATTCCCTCGGTTTCAACATGATCAAGGGGCTAATCCTTCCTGCCAACATGAAGAAGCACGACGAGCTGTCAGACATGAAGGTGCTTCGCTCGACAGCTAAGTCAATCGTGTTGGTAAGTTCTCCACTCCTTTCTTCAAGTTATTGCTCGGTTTTTTGAATACTCACAATCTTTCATTTGTTTGCAGGCCGCGCAAAAGAACTATCTCGCCCATGAGCGCATGATCACTGTGCGGCAGAGTCTGCGCGAGGCCATAGCTGAGAACAAGGCCTAAACGGCTGAGATAGCGAAGCTAAAGGCCGCGCAAGAGGCAGTTGTGGCCGAGTGAGATAACCTGAGCCAAAAGGTTGACCGAGCTGAAGCGGACAAGCAGCGGGCCGTAAAGTCGACGAAAGCTCGGTATCTCGCCGAGCTGAGGAAACTACGCGATGCCCATAAGGAGGAGAAAAATAAGGCGATTAGCGATGTCGAAGACAAGGGTTATGCTCAAGGCGAAAAAACGTATGAACGGTAAGTGCAGGTGACTAAGGACATCTTTTTCCAGTGCGGTTGGAAAGCTGCCGTGGAGAAAGTTGGCCTTGGTCAAGATGTGTAGACACCCCATTTTTGACCGCCCTTAAGACTTGGGCGTTACTAATGGTTTACTTGGTGGTAAAAGGTGCAGGGCAAAGGTTCAAATTCGTCAGCAATGAGAGAGTCAAAACTCAACTTCATACCCTTTTTTTGACCAAAACAATCTTGATCAAAAGATTTTGGATTTTAAAATCCTCTCTCTCAAAATGTTTTGAAAATAAAGTTTCTACGATGTTCCGAGGCTCGCATTTTGTCAAACGTTGCACTTTTCGATAAACCCAGCAGGGACAAAGTGGAAATGAATGAAAGAGAGATGAAATCTTTGAAAAATCTTTCAAAACACCTTGCTTAGGGGTTTGAAGTTGAAGAAAGGAGGGGAAGAGAGAAGAAACCAAGTTGGAGGAGAAGACAGGCATGAATCCGGGTAGAAGGGAGTCGAGCAGTCCTCGCTGAATCGGGCTTATTAATCTGCATACTTGGATTTTAGCTATGGGGCCACCACCGTCGGAAAGCTCACTTCCGGGGCTTCATTTTGCACTCAAGAATCTCTTAAATCTAAGTCCGGGTGGGGGAGATATGATCAGTTGAAGTTGGGCATCATCCCGGTTGGATCGAATCTGCGCAGCTTCACCAAAAAGGGCATAACTTTTTGCACAGGAGGAATTTTAATGCAAGGTTTCCGCCATTGGAAAGCTAACTTCCGGGGCTTCAATTGGACACCCACCAGCCATTTTTTGACCTTGGCAGCATCTATTGGCAATATATTTAGCCGACCGGCAATTTATTGTGCCGACCGGCCATTTATTTTGGCCGACGACCTCCTTTTCTGGCCGGTTTGACCTTTTTGCACCTTCCAGGCATGGTGCATGCCAGCTGTGCCAGCTAGGATGCACAAAGCCGCCCGCCCATATACATAGGTGGTTGTTTTGAGCCATTGACCCTTTTTTTGCACCCTTTGCTCAAGGCTTCTTGAGGAAGCCTTAACCCCTTATCTTGGCTTCCTCAAGAAGCTTGCCCAGCTGTCTTAGCTTCCCTAGAAGCCTTGACCTCCTTTGTCCCCTTTGCCCCTTTCACTTAGCTTCTTTGAGAAGCTTAAACCATTTCCCTTTGCCTATATAAGGACCCCTCTTCTCCCATTGTCAAAGGTTGGTGATTTTGAAAGAAAAACCAGAGCTTATACATATATATATCTGATATATACACCCTCTCTCTCTATATTTTACTCTCTCTCCTCCCTTGTGTGTGTTTTGTGGCCTAAAAGTGCATTTTTACCTTAGTTTTGCACTAAGACACACACTACCACACCTTGCTTCGAGTTTGAGAGACATTGAGGGTTGATTCTTAAGGTTTTGGACTGATTTTGGTCAGAAAAGAGTGGCTGGACCAACTGTTCTTGAAGTGTTCTGCAAGGGTGAGTTTCTTGCTTTATTTTTCGCAATCTTGCATTGGCTTTTGACCTATCTTGAATATTGATTTGAGCTTTGTGTATAACTGAAAAAAGTCTTTTTTTTAGCTCCTTTTCAAGTTTGTTTAAGAACACTTTTGTGTTTGGAGTTGTCTACCCCCTCTTAGGCCTTGTTTGGCCTCATTCTTATGCATTTTTTGTGAGCTCCGAGACCACCTTGTTTAGGCCTCCTCACCACTAAAATCTTAAGGGATTTCAGTGGTGAGGAGGGTGTCTTAAGGTCCTAAGAAGGAGAGGGTCATCCCCTCTCCTTATTGTCTTCATTACTTGCATTTTTGGCCTTACAAAGGGGCCTATGTTTGCACACTTCTTGAGCTCGGTTCAAGCATTTTCCAGTGGGTTTTAGGACCCTCAAAACTCATTTTTAGAGTTAGTTTGGTCTTGCTAAATGTCTATCTTGCATGTGCTTAATAACTCCTTGCATGGCCCTCTAAAGTAACTCATCATTTTTGCATGCCGTGGTTGCATATCAGTGGTTATTTGGGCCTATTTTTACATGTTTTATTCACTGATTTTTGATGGTTTGGTGAGATTCCATGTGCATCATATACTTGCCATACAACCCATGTTTGCTAATCAAAGTTGCATGCTATTTTAGTCCATCTTGCTAACATCTTTTGGCCATGCTTTGAACTGGAAATATGCATGTTTTGGGGCTTCCTTGACTCTGTCTTCATGCTTCATAATCAAATAATGCATGCTTTGTATAGCTATAGGCCAATGCGTATGCCTAGTTTTGTGTTTCGGGGCCATTCCATGCATCGGGTGCCATGTTTCCATGATTCGGGGCTGTTTTATATCACATTTCAGTGCTAGAATTACATGCTTGTATGCCATATTTCATGTCTTGCCATGCCTTGTTAGAGTTGCATACTATGCCTTAGGTTTGGTCCTCGGTTTGCGTGCATGCGTGCACGCGTTTCGAGAGTCTCATTTTCATCTAATGACCACTGATTTTGGCATGCTTGTGAGCTATCCATGTTAGTTTAAGTCCATCATCGCATGTTATTGCATGCCATGTTTGCTTACATGTTTAGGTTGCGCGCCTAGTATACATTGCTCGTTTGCATGTTCATGTTGCATACTTAGCCTCCATGCCTAGGTTGCATTTCATTGAGCATACATCACTTGCCTCTTGATCAATCATGATAGGGGTTGGGGCCCTTTGATGTGTTTTGTGCTTGCATTTCATTTGATATCGAAGTTGCAAAACTTGGCCTCTTAGGCCATCATGCATAATTGATGGCCCGAGGGTCGAGGGTCATGCTCCCTTGAGTCCCTTGCATGATAGGGAGTGTGCCCGCGCATACATTTGCTTGAAATTCCATGCCATACACTGTCTGTCCTTGTTGCTGTCAAAAACCAGTTTCTGCAGGAAGTTTTTGCCGACCGGCACTGTAGATTGCCGACCGGCCATGAATTGGTGGCCGATAATATGAAACCGATGGATAAGTTCCATGGTCGGTGGGTATTCCCTTCAGCCGATGGTGTCCTACAGGGTACAGGGAACCTGTCCCAGGATTTTGGCAGTTTTCTTTGTTAGGTCAGAAATTCAATTCAAGGGCGACCAGTGTTCTTTCGCTGAGGCAAGGTAAAGAAAAGCCGGTCAGGGCTCATCTGTTCGTCTAATCCG
>NW_021026243.1:1863075-1904833 GCF_004153795.1 Camellia sinensis
GTGTTGCCCAGCACTTTTCTTAAGACCCAATCCCCGATCTTGAACAGCCTGGGGTGCACAGCCTTGTTGTATTTTTTGGAGAGTTCTTACTGATAGGCCGCTATGTGGATTAGTGCCCGTTCTCTCCTTTCCTCGGCAAGGTCTAGCTCCAATGCCACGGCCTCATTGTTCAAATCTGGCTGGAAGCTTTCAAACCGAATGGTTGGCATGCCAATTTCTAGCGGGATAACGACTTCCATGCCATAGGCCAAGGAAAACGGAGTCTCTCTGGTCGACCGTCTTGGCGTGGTGTGGTACGCCCAAAGTATGTTAGGGAGTTCTTCAGCCCACTTCCCCTTGGCCTTCTCAAGCCGCTTCTTCAGCCCGTCCAGGATGGTCTTGTTTGAGGCCTCTGCTTGACCATTTGACTAAGGATAGGCCAGCGTTGAAGATTTGCCAGATTTGGACTCTTTGGTTCAGATTAAGAACCGTGACACAAATTGAGTCCGAACTGTAGCGGGGTCCCTCGCGGACGTGTTACAGATGCTGACATGTTCCTAAATCCACCTGCGGCCTTCATACCACACTATATGCAGGCCTATGCGAGCACCGCGCAGAAGAGGCTCATAGAGGAAGCCAAAAAGGAAGCCGAGAAAGAAGCCGCCGCCGCGCAACAAATCGAGCTAACTTCTCCTGAAGCATCTCAGGATGCCGAAGATCAAGTGGCCAATCGGGAGTTTGTCGCGGTGGAGGGCGCTGATGATGAGGCGGACGAAGGCTTGCCCGAGCACACTGCGGAGGTTGCCGAGCAGACTGTGGAGGTCGCGGAGCAGACGGTTGACCTGGAATTGGATTGAAATGCCCCCTTCTATTTCCTGCTTTGTTTTCGTTTCCTTTCTTTCTTTGTTTAATGTAACCGGGCTAGGGCCCCACAATTGTAATGCAATTTCCTCGATCAATGAAATTTGAACTTTTTGCCCACTGATCTTCTCTTTTTGTTCGGCTGCAACGTACAAAATTTCTTGATTCAAACTTTAATTCACCACAACTGATAGGTCGGCTATGCCGCGCAATATGCCAAGCTAAAATCAGAATTTCTTCAACTCAAATGTTCGCGGATACTTGCAGCTCGATTTTTTTTTTGATTTTTCGAACGAACCCAAAAATTTTCATTCGGCCGAGTAAAAATTACCACTGCCATTCTGGCTTTGACAACACTTCAAGTCTTGTATTTGGGCGGGCAAAAATCAGCTCGGCCCTAAAGGAAGTTGGACAAATCACAGTTATTTCACTTCGGCCGAGCCAAACCAGCTCGGCCTTTACATTGGACAAAACACCAATATTCTAACATGGAGTTGGACAGAACGTCAACATTTCCTTTCTCCGAGCGAAGTCAGCTCGGCCTCTTGTAAGTTGGACAAGGCACCAACATAGCAATTGGCCGAGCAAAGTCAGCTCGGCTATTATTGGTTGGACAACACCAACATTTCGTTTTGGCCGAGCTGATTTAGCTCGGCCTTAACATTGGGCAAAACACCAATATTTCATTTAAGTTGATCATGACGCCAACATCCCAATTGGGCGAGCAAAAAACCAGCTCGGCCCTTACGTGAATTGGTCCATACACCAACCATTTCGCTGGACAATACACCAACTGTTGGTGCGGTCCGCTTCTATACCGGCGAGAGAAAATCAGTCTGGTCCCATTCAGGTTGGTCTCTTTGCCCCTGGCATCTACAGTGGCCTTGTATCCTTGCGGTGTCATTGTACAGAAAGATGTGATACAAAACAACAAGAGGGCTATTTTTCATTACAAAAAGCAGTGCTATCCTTACATCAAATGCCAAAAGGCTAAAGGTCTAGAAAGCTAAGTAATAAAAGCAATTACATTTTAAAAGTAAAAGATCTTAAGGTTGGCTGCCTTCCACGGTCTGGGGACAGCTTTGCCATCTAAATCTTCCAGATGGTATGCCCCTTTGCCAGCGAGACCAGTCACCTTGTATGATCCTTCCCAATTTGCACTGAGCTTTCCTTCGCCAGGGACCACTGTGTTGCCCAGCACTTTTCTTAAGACCCAGTCCCCGATCTTGAACAGCTTGGGGTGCACAACCTTGTTATATTTCTTGAAGAGTTCTCGCTGATAGGTCGCTATGTGGATTAGTGCCCGCTCCCTCCTTTCCTCGGCAAGGTCTAGCTCCAATGCCACCGCTTCATTGTTCAAATCTAGCTAGAAGCTTTCGGACTGGATGGTTGGCATGCCAATTTCCAGCGGGATAACGGCTTCCATGCCATAGGCCAAGGCAAACGGAGTCTCTCCGGTCGACCGTCTTGGCGTAGTGCGGTACGCCTAGAGTACATTAGGGAGTTCTTCAACCCACTTCCCCTTGGCCTTCTCAAGCCGCTTCTTCAGCCCGTCCAGGATGGTCTTGTTTGAGGCCTCTGCTTGACCATTTGACTAAGGATAGGCCAGCGTTGAATTGTAGAATTCGATCTTCAGCTCTTCGCAAAATTCGCGAAAGAGTTTCCCATCGAATTGAGTGCCATTATCCGAGATGAGGGCCTTGGGTATACCGAAGCGAGTGATAACATTTTGCCAGACAAACTTCTTCACATCCTTTTCCTTTATGGTCACCAGTGGCTCAACCTCAACCCACTTTGTGAAGTAGTCAGTGGCGGTGATGAAGAATTTGCGATTGCCCGGGGCTGCTGGGAGTGGCTCCACTATATCCAATCCCCAGAGTGCGAACGACCAAGGACTTGTAAGGGGGAGCAATTCTCTCACTGGCTGGTGGATCTGGTGAGCAAATTTCTGGCACTTTTCACATCGGCGAACGTATTTCTGCGCGTCTGCCTGCATGTACGGCCACCAATAACCTTGGAAAATTGCTCGGTAAACCAATGACCTGCCCCCAGTATGGCTGCCGCAGATGCCTTCATGGATCTCATAGAGGAAGGCTTCCACCTTAGCAGGGTGAACGCACTTCAGATACGGCCCGGTAAAAGACTTCTTATACAAGGCTCCGGACAGGGAGAGCCAAAACCGCTCTGACTTGGCCTGGATCTTGTTGGCCGCCTTCTTCTCTTCTGGTAGAATTCTATCTTTCAGGAAGACGATGTTAGGGTCCATCTAGGAAGGACCCAAGTCGGTGCAGAGTACCTCGGTCACTTCCGGTTCCTCAATGCTTGGCCGAGGTAAAAATTCTATCATCAAAGGGTTAGGAAAAGTTGTCTGAGTAGAAGCAAGTCCAGCCAATTCATCAGCCGCGTTGTTTTCCTCGCGGTTGATTTGTTCCATCCTTATTGTGGCGAACTTCTTGATCTCTGCGCGTACCAGCGCCTGATACTTGGCCATTCTTTCGTCCCTTGCCTCATACTCCCCTGAGACCTGATTGACCACCAGCTTGGAATCGCTGAATACTATCAGGGCTGACGCCTTCATTCTCAATGCGCTTCTTAGTCCGGCAAGGAGGGCTTCATACACCGCTTCGTTGTTGGATGCTGGGAAGCCGAGCGTAATTGCCTGCTCGATAATCAGCCCATCCGGTGAAGTCAGTACGATACCCAGCCCGGCCCCATGCCTATTGGATGCCCCATCGACGAAGAACTTCCACATCTCGCCAATAAACAGCTTCCAGCAATCAAAGGGGTTCTGGGAGCTTCTTAATTCCAAGTCTCTGATCGATTCATTCTGGTCTCTTTCCTTGTCTTGGTTAAGCACATCTTCCAAGAAGTCACCCGACTCCTCTCGTTCGGTCGCTCTTCGGCCTTCTCCCACTTTTGAGCCAACACTCGTCTCTATTGCCAGAACCATGGGCTGCGCTAAATCCGCACCAGCCAAATCAACCGGGCAAACTGGATGCGTTCCAGGGGCGAATTTCGCCACAAAGTCTGCAAGAGCTTGAGCCTTGATTGCGGTGCGCGGGTGGAACTTGATATCGTACTGCCCCAATTCCACGGCCCATTTCAAAATTCTTCCAGTGAAGTCTGCCTTTTCAAAAAGCACCTTAAGTGGGAACTCGGTTAACACAACTATTGTATGGGCATGAAAATAGTGCGCCAGCTTTCTTGATGTCATTATCAGGGCCAGCGCTAATTTTTCCAGCAGAAGATACCTCGTCTCGGCCGGGAGCAAAGTCTTGCTTACATAGAAGATGGGCAAGTGCTGGATGCCTTCAGTGCGGACTAGGACGGTGCTCACAGCATGTTGAGAGACTGCCAAGTAGGGATACAACTCTTCACCCGGCTGAGGTGTAACTAAGATAGGGGCTGAGGAAAGGTATATTTTTAGGTCTGCCAGTGCACGGTCACATTCGTCATCCCAGAAGAACTTGGCCTTCAAAGTTTTAAAGAAGGGCCTGCAACGATCTGAAGACCGGCTGATAAATCTGTTCAGCGCGGCTGCCATCCCGGCAAGATGTTGCACGTCCTTCGTGGAGTTTGGGGGCTCCAGCTCTTGTATAGCCTTGATCTGTGATGGGTTGGCTTCAATCCCTCGGTTTGTGACCAAAAACCCCAGAAACTTCCCGGTGCCAACTCCGAAGGCGCACTTGGAGGCATTCAAACGAAGTTTGTGGCACTTAAGTATGGCAAACATTTCTGCTAGGTCGGTGAGGTGTTGAGACTTCTCCTTACTCTTTACCACCATATCGTCGATGTAGGCCTCCATTGTTCGGCCCAAAAGAGGAGCGAACATCTTTGTCACCATCCTCTGAAAAGTTGCCCCGGCGTTCTTCAGTCCGAACGGCATGACTTTACAACAATACAGGCCTCTAGGAGTAGTGAACGACGTGATCTCTCGGTCTGGTTCATACATGGCTATCTGGTGGTAGCCGCGATATGCATCCAAGAAGCTAAACCTCTGATGGCCAATGGTCAAGTCCACCAGCTGGTCAATTCGAGGGAGGGGGAAGCTATCCTTTGGGCAAGCACGGTTGACCGTCTTGTAGTCAACGCAGACTCGCCACTTACCATTCTTTTTCGGGACCACCACCGTGTTGGATATCCATCGAGGGTATTGCACTTCTTCTATCGCTCCTGCTTCCAACAAATTTTTGACCTCCTCTGCCACTACCTCGGCATGGTGCAGAGCTGAGCGGCGTGTCCTTTGGATGATCGGCCTTGCATTAGGAAAGACATTCAACTGATGGCAAATGAAGTTAGGGTCGACGCCAGGCATATCGTAAGGCGTCCACGCAAAAGCCTCCATGTTAGAAACCAAGAAATTGACATAATCCAACCGCTCGGCGCTAGACAAAGATGATCCCAAGAGGAAGAACTTAGTTGGGTCATTCTCGTCGATGCGCACTTCCACCAAATCCTCGACCGATTTTTCCTCGGCCTTTCTTCCTACGTCTTCAAGGACCCCATTTCCTTTGGGTCCCTCAATCATTTGGACAAATCCTTTAGCTGCTCGGCTGCCATTTACCGCAACGAAGCATTGTTTCGCCATCACCTAGTCTCCCCAAACTTCCTCTATTTGTCCGTTTGGCGCCGGGAAGCGCAAGATCTGATGGTAAGTCGATGCTACTGCTTGCATGGCGTGCAACCAGCCCCTGCCTAAAAGTAAGTTGTAGGTGGATGGGACTTTGAGCACCCAGAACTCTACTTGCTTTATGACTGAACCCGCTTTGACCGGTAGTATGATCTTCCCTACCGGCCATTCTGGCTGAGAGTTGAAGCCAACCAAAGGGGACGTCGCAGGGGCCAAGTCCTTGTCCTCCAACTTCATTTGTTTGAACGCGTCATAGTACATAATTTCAACCGAACTCCCCTGGTCGATCAAGATCCTCTTGATGTCAAAGTCTTTGACGCGAAGAGTTACCACTAGGGCGTCATTGTGGGACATCTGGATCCACTTCAAGTCCCTGCTCGAAAAGGTAAGAATGTCTTTCTCTTCGGTCTTCCCTTTCTTCACAGTGGGCCGAACGAAGAGCACTTCCCTCATGTGCTCGGCTATCTTAATCATCCCTCTGAGCTCGTAGACCCTTGTTGGTTCAACAATACCATGGATGATGTTGATTACGCCTTGGGGTGCTGCCTCTAGGGCGGCTAGGCCGTTTGGCTCAGTTTGCCCCAATGGCGCGGCTTTCATACCCCCATCTATGTATTGGTCAAGATGTCCCGCGGCTACTAGCTCTTCCAAATGTTGTTTGAGCGGCAAGCAGTCCTCTGTTCGGTGTCCCTGTTCCTCATGGAAGGTGCAGCGATACCTTGAGTTGAAGCCTCTCTGTGCATTCCCCAACTTGGCCGGCTAGCGGACAAAAGGCTCGCCTCTGATCTCACTCAAGATGCGGTAGATAGGGATTTTAAAGACCATGGTGATTCCAGTCCGCGCCTTCAATTTTCTCTTAGCATCCTCCGCTGCATCACGGGGAGCGTCAGCTCGGTCGTTTCTGCGACCCTTGTTTCTGTCATCACGATTTGGGCTATGTCGTTGATCTTTTGGCCGGTCGCTTGGGCGGTTATCCTTTTGCCCGACCGAGTGAACTTTCCCTGCTACCCTTCTGTCCGCTGCGACCGAATTAACCTTCTCGGTCGCGGAGGTGGCATCATCCTCCACACGAATGTGCTCATTGATCCGCTGCATTAAGGACTCCATGGTTGTGGGTTGGTGCATTGTGAGCGAATCCCGCAACCTATGCCCGACTGGGAGACCCCGCTTGTATTGAGTGATCGCCAGATTGGTAGGGTAGTCGAGGATTTCGTTGTAAGTTTCCCAGTACTTCGCGTTATATGCCTTCAATAATCCCCTTGACTCCATCTTGACGCCCAGAAGATGATCGACCTCCTTCGGCGTTTGAGTGTTGGTTTTGAATCTGGTGACGAAGGCTTCCGCTAGTTGCTGCCACCCCTCTATACTCTCTTCCGGAAGCCTTTCGAACCACTTCAGGCCCAATTCTCCCAAGCTTGTTGGGAATATGAGGCACATCAAGGTGTCATTGCGCCGGTGGCCAGCCATTACTTGCCGGTAATGACTCATGTGCATGTATGGATCCGTTTTGCCCTCGTACAAGGTGAACTTAGGCTGGTGGAATCCGACAGGGAGTGGTGTACTCTCGATCTCCGGAGACAACGGCGTGGCTGTAAGTCTCGTCAGCTCTTTGTCCACTGGCGCATGGGCCATCACTCTAGGCGCTGGCATCGCCACTTCTTCGCTACAGTGAACTGGAGCGCTCAATCTCTTCCACGCCGGTACTCTCTGAGCCTCTCGACGGCGCGCCCTCTCCTCCAATACATCCCTCAGGTCTCTGGAACGGGTGGAGAAAGAGTATCGTGACGTCGGAGAATGGCGTGAGGGACGGTATGTGCTGTCTCGAGTGAGGGATCTGCCCTCCCTTCGGTCGGAATCTCCAACCCCATAGTTCCTGGTGATGGAGAGAGAGTGGGTCCTCTCCTAGAGGCGGCTGCTAGAACGGGGGGACGAGGTGCGCTCATTGAGGTTGCCCTCTGTAGTAACACCCTTCCCCTTAATCTGACGTCTTAGCATCTCCATCTCTGCCGCCATCTCGCGAATGAGGGCGCCTTGGTCTTTGAGTTTGTGCTCCAGGCGCTGTGCATGGGACTCCCCCCGCCGCCGACGGCCCTCTGGACTCTTCGAGCGATCAGTACTCCTTCCGCGTTTGCCTCGCGCACCTCGCGAAGAAGTTTCTAGGCCCGCCATGGCTAGAACATTCGGGGGGCCTTCTCTCCGTCGGACAGACTCTGGTGTGACGCCATCGACGACGGACAGTGGAGTTTCGTCGTTGTTGGCCATAGAGATGATCGAAGAAGCTTGAAAAACAAGGTTTGAGTATCAAAGATGTTCCCATAGACGATGCCAATTGTACGGGGGCGAAATATCCTCTGCTTTCCGTACTCCTTAGAATCCAAGCTTCACGTGACGGCGTCTAACCTGGCAACAGAGAGAATGGTGAGCTGCCTGGCGGTAGTGTGCCGGATAGATCCTGCGACGATCAAGTCAGATCACTTGAGGAAGAAGAAGGTTGTTAGAAAGAAAGAGTATGTTTCAGATGGCATCAATCGCTTACCTCTAACGTTCATCTTCCCTTCCTTTTTCTAGGGTGGCCATGCAGCCTCAGGATTGTGCGCGCACTACCTCTGCTGTCCTTCCCTGGACAGGAAGCAGTGCTCGCCTCCCACTACCTTACGTGTTTAAAGGCCAAATCCTCCATCCAGTACATGCAAAACTGCCAAACGGTATTGATGCGTGCCTGGAGCAGATTTCCTCTCCCTCACGCCATTGGCCCAGGTGGCACACTCGACCGGAGTACCGCGACCGACCTATTCCTTGTGGAGAATCGCCACAACAGACAACACAACCGAGCTATGTATCGCCGACCTGTCCCTCGGCAAGGGACATGTGATGCTCATGGCCGAGCTACATAGGACCGGTCAGTCCTGGTTAACCGGCCGCGTGGCATGCCGGCATTTCCCCGTTTTACCTTCATTCTTGGTTATATGAAGCTGGGCCATCTCGGCTGACGGGTTGGAGGCATGCCGACCTTCCCCTCGCCCTTAGTCTATCCCAGGCTGCTTTAGCTCGGTCACCACAGATCACGGCGCGTCCAGCCGTATGCCTTCCGGTCATAGCTCGGTCAGGCCTCAATCCATGCCTGGTCGACCAATCCCTTCGGATGTACACGACAAGTCGGAGGCCGCGCCAACTGAGAACCCAGCTCGGCACCGTGAGATTTTGACCAACCTGCGTTATCGTAGCCAGGCCGTACAGTCCGGCCCAAATCTCCCCTCTCACCATTAATTTGGGAGTATTAATTGACCATTAATGAGGTAAAAATTCAAAAAATAAAAAAATAAAAATAAATACAAGAGTAAAACATCCTATCATGTGAGACCCATACCACTTTAGAGCTATTACTGCTCCTCTTTTTAGTAGTCTCACTCATTTTTCTTGGTAAAATATAACTCAAATTAATTACAATAAGTTAATTATTCAAAAGTTAATAAAAGAAGACGGCTGATATTTACTTCCACTAAATTACTTTGGCCTATTCATTTCTTTAAACTCTCACTCAACAAAATAAAGTCCTTATATTTTTTCTTTAAACACCCACTTTAATACCAACTATATTCCTAATCTCAAAACCCAAACGAAACCCAAACCCAAACCCCTTTTCACTTCTCTCTCTAACCTGGATTCTCTTTTTATTTTCTTTGTTTTCTTGCAATCAAATCAAGTATGAGTGAGAAATAGAGCAAGAGAAAAGACCCATCAACAATGGCCATCATTAAAACCTCTATCACAGGCTATGGCAAGTGATTCCTTGCATTCCTTCTCCCTCTTCTCTCTTTCTTCTTCTTCTTCTTTTGAAAACCTTAGGTTTACATCTCTCTCTCTCTCTCTCTCTCTCTTGTTCGTTCTCTCTCGCAATGGATAAGGAGGTCACGATGGAGGAGTGGGTTCGGCAACACAGTGCTAAACAAATTCTAAATGTTCGGCAACACAGTATTGAACAAATCCTGAATGGTTAAAAACACAGTGCTAAATGAATCTTTTTAGTTCGATAGCACAATATTGAATGGGTCGATCTTTCTTCTCTGATTCAGATCTACAATAGGAGATGGGGTTGCTTGTCGGTGGAGGTGATGGCTGATTGCGTTAGAGGGAGCGGTGGTTGTAATAGTGAGGAGTGGTCAGAGATGATAGAGGTTACAATGATGCGGGGTGGTCGGAAATGGTGGTGGTCACAGTAGTGAGAGGTGGTCGAAGATAGTGGTATTGCCAAAGGTGATTAGGGTTAGGTTAAAGTTTGGAAAATTAGGTTTAGAAGATTAGGAATAAGGGTAAAAGTGAAATTTTAGATTGGAATAAAATTGGAATTAAAAAAAATGAATAAGGTGGGGGGTGCCTCTATTTACATACCACCTTTCATCTCAAGGTACACCACTACTTAAGGCACACCTTTAGTAATTTGATAAATACAAAATTTACTTAATACACACCACAATCTTCCATCTTTACCCTTACTCACACACCCCACCCACAACTTTCATCTTCACCCTTACTTACTCACACACCCTACCCACGATCTTCCATCTCCCCCTCCATTCTTTGTTTCATCAAAGACGGCAGTGGTGTAGACCCATTCTCCTCCATTCTCTGTTTCATCAAAGACACCGGTGGAAACAACTCCACATTGGAGATACAGTAGGTAAGAATTCTCATTTTGTTTAGATTTGAGGGTTTTATGTACGTTTTTCCATTGCCATGAGCATTACATATGAATGTTTTATTTTGCGAACCAGTGACATTGTATATGGAAGTCTGATTGTGCGAACTGTTCAACACTGGTCTGTCAAACATTAACCTTTTGTCCAGAGTGTTTCTGTCGAACAACTTCAATATGTTCGGTTGTAGATAGTCGAACATGAGTACATTGTTCGAATCTGAGTATCCGAACGAATACAAACGGTTTACCACTCAGCAAGTACACAAAAACGAAAAAAAAGAACAGAAAAACTAACCTTTTCCTTGCTCCATTATTCCAAACCAATATTGCTAGATACATCCATCATTCAATCCAATCAAAATCTTCAATAATGCGTATAATTTATATTGTTTGTTTAAGGGTTTTTGATATTTGTTTCAGGATTTTTTGGTTCTTGAGAGAGAAGATATGTAAATAATGTTTCAGAAGAAAAGTGTGTGTTGTATTCATTATTGTCCTTTATGGTAACTTTATGTAAGGTGTGTATCATAGTCCAAAGTCCTTTGTCCTTTGTGGTCATTCTACATTAGGTTAATATTGTAATAAAAAAATGATTCTACTTATACCATTACTTTACCTCTATACACCCTCCATATGAGTTTTTTTTTTTCCAATTTTATCCATGTGTGAAATTACCTTTAAGGACAAAATACTAAAATTAAATATATTTTGTTATCTCCTTACACCGCTTGATCTTCAATCCCTACTCTTTTTTCTTTCTTAATTTTTCTTTTCTCTTACGCATCTCTTTTCAAAAAGTGAGAATTATAGTATTTTGATCATAGAAAGCAATGGATGAAGAAACGGTAGTGAAGAACCATAAAAAAAGTGAAATTGTGATTTTTTTTATTTATTTGGTAGGTTTTGGTTTCGTTTTTCTGGACTGGTGTTCGACTTTCGTTCAGTGGTTCGAAATTGAATAATATAAAATAGTCCAGCATTACATTGTCGAACAAAAAATATAAGTCTGATAACTAACTACCGAATAAAAGATACATTTCCGGTAATCCCAAACCGAATTTTTAAAATTAATTCGGCTTGTCATTACCATGTATTTTCAGTTTCATTTTTTTATATTTTTTATTTTTTTGTCTAGAAGGATTATACTTATACTCATTGCAACAACGCAAGTACTGCAATATTAGTGAACTCTAGTCACGAATTCATTACAGATGAGGTTTGTTAAGTTTTTTTTATGAATTCAATTTTTTCTTATTTTTAATTCGTATTGAGTTTTATCAATAATTTGATGTATAAATATATTTATTATCTTTAGATTTTTAGTAGTCATGAAGCATTAATTAAATGGGCTTACAACGTTGGGAAGAAGACTGGATTTGCCATTGTTATAAAGACATCAGATACGGGAGGCAATGGCAGAAAACCAAGACTTACACTTGCTTGTGAAAGAAGTGGTTACTATAGGGACAACAAGAAGATCAAGAGGGAACGATTGAGGTAGACATGTTCTAAAAAGTGTGGATGTCTATTTCTAGTAAGGGGAAAAAATTACCTACAAATTACCAAGACGAATTGTGATAACATGTTTGATTGATAGATGCAAACAATGACAGATTTTATGGATACTTTATGGATATTCGTACACTTGATGTTTTTATGAATAATTTTATGGATGTTTTTTATGTATGATTTTATAGATGCATGCTTGATTTATGAATTTTTTTATAGATGCTTCAAGGAAAAAGTAAATCTTTCAATGTATAGCAACGAGAGCCTAGACAACTCTATTGTAGTTTGGTAACATGACACTAGAGGAATCCCATTTATATAACAATGTATCACTGAACAGGCACTTCACAAGTGGTTAAAATTAATTTCTTATTATCATCTAATTGGACAGTAACATAATGCTGGAAAAAAAATATATTGTTCGGTAACATAGCACTGAAGTAATTCAAATTAATTAGCGTTGTATTACCGAACAGGCCCACCACAAATTAAAAAATCATTGTTTGGGAGAAAGTGGCTCTGTAAATGTATAGTAACAAAATGCTGGAGAGATCTATTTTTTTCGGCAGCATAACAGCAAAATAATGTTTATTATTTAGTACCGTGTTAACAAAATTAGTGGTGTAAAGAGATGAAATAGTTGATTTAGAGTTAGTTTTGGTAATATATTGGGGGGTGTGATGAGAATTACATTTTTTTTAGTGGTGTAATAAGATAGGGGGTGTAAAGAGGTTAAATAGTGGTGTAAGTAGAATCACCCATAAACTAATTAATGGTGTGTCTTGAGATAAAAAGTGGTGTGTAAATAGAGGCTCCCTAAGGTGGGGGTTCTAATAAAAAAGGTAAGGATTAACAGCAATGCTCTAAAAGAATGCTGTCAGCATGTTTTTAAAAATCTCTCCCTACAAATACGTCTAAAAACGCTATTTTCTCCCTACCAACTATTTTCCACTTTCTTCATAAATAGTAGGTTAATGATTTATTCACTGAATTTATTTAATCTGAATTCCTCAAAATGAGTGGCCCAAATTCGTCCAAATGAGTCTTTTTCTGGGAAGAATTAATCGATTCTTCTTGAAAAGAGACTTATTCAGAAGAATTCGAACTAAACAAATTCGGTAGATGTAACGGTGTTGTAAATAGTATTTAGGTTACTTACATTTCTCTTGGTTTTTTAAAAAGTACATTAAATCTTTTGAATTCAGCATGGTATATTTTACTCTTTCCTTAGTTTTTAATTTTTAATAGGGTAATTACGTAGAGACTTTTCATTACTAGTGAATATCATTTTATTCTATTAATCTATAAATTCGTACATATTAACCACCTTAACTATAATATTATCTGATCAAAATAGAATAGTTATTAGACTTCACAAGCCAATGATTGACAATCCTTCATCATGATCATTTAGCAAATCTAGTCGCAACTCCAGAAATTTTATAAATGAGTCACCTTATATATATGTTAAATTAATTCTTTTACAAAAATAAATAAACTAAACAACATTTAAAATTTTCAAACTTTAAGTAAAACAACCTATGAAACTATTATATTATTGTCTTCAAAAAAAGAACAAAACTTTTACAATTACATTGGATGATATTTTATTTTTAGAATCGTCGTTATCAATAGTATCAGATTCATTATTTTTCTATGTAAGAACTTATTCATCTATTAATCTCTCATTCAATTACATAATCTTGTTATCAATAGTATTAGATACATCATCTGTCATTCAATTACATAATCTCTCAGATACATCATAATCATTTTACTTTTTCTCTTGTAATCATCAAATTAACTTTTAAAAAAAAAGGATCAATTATCATTTGATATACAATATTTTTAACTAAATTAAAAAAATTAAAAAACTAACTAAAATAAGTTATTCCCAAACGAGACTGGCATTTCCCGAGAAGAGCTCAACCTCTCAAAACGTAGCATTGTGATAGTATAAACACTGTTTTTACCTTTAAGCAGCATTTTTAATTACATTTTTCAAAAAAAATAAAAATGAAAATAAAATCCTATCCACGTAGAAACAATCCTATTGAGGCAGGCAGTACCATTATGTGCATTTTTAAAAGTAAATTATAAATATTGATTCGTTTAAAATACAAATTGATCCTTTAGTTTTAAAAATTATATTTTATTTTTTGAAATTTTTAATTTCATAATAAATGATCAATTTTATTAATAAATTATTAAGTCAATTAATAATTTTTAATAATATCAGAAATATATTTTAATTAGTAATTTAAATAATTTTATTATTGTATATGTTCGTTATTTTTGGCTTATTTTTCATACAAAGAAAAATATCATGAATAGGACTTCAAGCAAATTATCAAGCGATTGCGTTGACAATTCTTTTGCCTTAATGAATAGGACTTCAAAATTACTAAGTGTAAATAAACGAAAAATTAAAAGAAGAAGAGAGAGAGACAGAGAAAGTCGATTGAGTAAACAATTAGGGTGATTGAATGAACAATCAAAGCAATCATTAAATTACCTCTACTCCTACGCTTTGGAAATAAAGTGTTGGAAATAAATTTATATTAAACTACTTCTAAGATAAAAAGAATGTCAAGAAAAATATAATTATTTTTTTATTTGAGTTGGATAATCTTACAATGTAGCCGTGTAGCCATGAACAATTATTTATAAGCAAAAGACATGTAAGAAAAAAATTACCTATTAACTACCCTATATCTCCTATCTCTTATATTTCACACTCCATGATCTTCTACTTCCTTCAATCTATACTCTATGTCCTCCATTTTTTCCATCATTTTTTTCATATGTTTTTAATATTTAATAACTTCTCTAAACTTTTAAATAAGTAGGAGAGTGTCACATATTCTGTAAATAATAATAATAATAATAATAATAATAATAATAATAATAATAATTTATTTATGATGCCAACGATTAAAAGAACAGTTAAAAATTTTATTTTTTAATTAATATTGTTAAATAAAAAAAGGGTAAATTACAATACACCATTTGAGATTTGATTAAAATACAAATCACTTCCGAATTGTGATATTGGCCCTTTTATTAATAAATCATGAAGTCAATTAATAATTTTTAATAATATAGTTAATAACACACTAATTTAATAGGATTATTAATACTTCACTATTAGTGTTGTGAATCAAACATGACCTAATTGTGTGTGAATTTTGAAAGTTGGCCTTCGGTAATCTCGGATTACTGGCCATCATGGCACCAAACTACTAGGGGCGGTTTGGGGTCGTGACATTTACTTCCTTAAATTTCTTATTCCACGAACCTGAAAACAACGTCATGTTCTCATTCACTCATAAATGATTTTGATGAACTGTCTTCACCGTGTGACTTGCCACGCGATAAGAAACACTTCACCTCTTCGGACCCGCCCCAAAAGACGTTGGGGGCCCACTCAATTTTGAGCTCAAAATTGGCCCAAAATATGCCTATATAAACCATTTTTTCCAATACAATTGGGGTACTATTATTTTTACCTCTAAACCCTGAGGAGGTTCACGGTTTTTGCACTATAGCAATTGTAATTCTTATTTTCTTTGTCAATCAAAAAAATAAAATAAAATAACCCTCCATTAAAACAATGTGGTAATTGGGTTTTATAACAAATTCAAACTGGTTATAGCATTCTATACAAAAATATTATATAATAAAAAAACACAAAAATAAGCTAAAAAACAAGAGATGTATTGTAATCTCTACAGTAAATAGAGAATGAATTTAATTCACACTTTAATTTTTATACACATGTTTATTTATTTTCTTCTCGTCAAAAAAATATTATTATATATACTTTAGTGCAAATGCAAATAAAATATTTATTCAATATATTTCAAATTATGCCGTGAGAGAATTTTTCGTGAGTTTCTTATTTTCGGCATGATGAGTTGCCGTTGGTCAGTTGAGAAAAAACAAATACGCTATTTAAGCGGCAACAAGAGCTTTTTTGGTTATTTTAGTTATAAAAGATAAAATAGGCTATTTTAGCCACAACAAGCAAAACATTACATCCAACCCATAATCATTACACTATTCTCTCACAAAAAAATCAAAAAATCAAAAAATACTCTCTAAACAAAGCTTTTTAGTCCAGACTAAAATAGCCCAAAAAATTAAAAAAAGTAAAAAACTAACCCACTTTTCAAATGGAGACATAAATGAGGTGCGTATAAAATGGTTCCTACACTTCTGACCTAAGGAAAAAAATTTATCAACAATGGTGGGCCCATTAAGGAAAAAACAATTGTTGTCGCGTGCGGAGCAGCAGGCCATGTCTCTTAGGTGGGAGGCATTTGTTTCTGTAGAAAAAGTGGCTGATAGTCTCATTTTGATTTTGTCCCTTTGACTCGTTGAGAAGTTTGATAGCAAAAGAAGATGGTGACCAGCAGGGTGGTTGAGTGAAAAGGTAACTCACAGATCGATTCTTGAGGGACGTGATTAGCGTTTTTGTAAACGGTTGAAGTTGATTGCGTATTTCGCTCGTAATTTTATCTTCTGTGTTAGAGCATCTCCAACGGTAGTAGGCATTTTACCTATCTGAATATTACTATAAAGTATATATTTTATTTTGCCTATCAACTGTTTTATGTTTTTACTCCAACCATGCTCTTTATTTTAGCTATTTATCCAAATACTATTAATTTTATAGAATGCCACGTCAACAACAAAGATGGAGGGAAATGATCCTAATGATTGAATACATTTTGCCTAGCGTTGAAGGCTAGCTACATGTAGCTAGTGAATATGAGTTGAGCCAAAATGCCTAATCATATGCCTAGTGCATTGGAATTGAAAAAAGTGAATCACACTAGGCATTTTAACTAACAAGTATTATATGCCTAGTGCATTGGAGATACTCTTAAAACCAAAAGACCCATCAAATGCCTGTGTTTGGCAAGTGGGTTTGTAGGTTTTTTTGGCTATTTTAGCCACAAAAAACAAAATAGGCTATTTTAGCCATAACAAACAAAACATCACATCCAACCCATAATCATTACATTCTTCTTTCACAAAAAAACTCAAAAAAGCCAAAAAGTCCTTCCCAAACCAAGCTTTTAAGCCCAGGCTAAAATAGTCAAAATAGCCAAAAAGCCAACCGACTTCCCAAACGGAGGCAAAGTGACTTTATTTCAAAACTGTCACCATCGGTGGTGTTTGGGAACTTGAGTTTGGGATTTTTTTTTTTGATTTTTTTCACTAAAAGACAAATTTTTTGCAAAAAAAAAAAAAAACATATCTAAACAAAATATCGCATCCAACCCCATAATCATTTCATTTTTTCTGTCACAAACATCACATCCAGCCACAAAAAAACCTAACTATCTTTCCAAACACCAAAAAAATTTTATCCAATAATATTTTATAACTAAAAAAACTTACATAAAAATTCACTTCTCAAACACCCACATCATATCATGCCAGTGAGCTTTTATGTATAAAATTTATGTTTGCAAATCATATTTCCTTTCTAAATTTCCAAAGATATGATTGGGTAATTTTCAGCCTGACCTTTACCACTTGTCAGAAAATTAAGTATATTACATGAGGTGAAGTTCCAATTATTTGTACTTGGATGGATTTGGATTGGGCTAATATTATTGTCAATGTTATTCTTTCTCAATTTGTTGTTGTTGTTATTATTATTTCTGGGTGAAAATAGTAAATTTTATTTGCTCACCCAGGTTCATTATTTAAATTCAGGTTTTGTTTCGCATGCATTGACAACTGGGCTACCATGACAAACCTTTGCCCACCTTACCCTTTTTCTTTTCTCACTCAGAAATGGTAAAGATTACAGCAGCGGCACATCATTTCCTCAATTATCATCTCTCACATCATATAAATGATTTGTTTTTATATTATTAATATTTTACCCCAAAAGATGGTTATATATAATTTTAACAAATTAATCAACCTAACTGGGAAAACCAAAAAACAAAGCAAAAAAACCACTGAATTTATGCATAATTCCAGCAAAGCTGTCATAATTCATAATCTCAGACCACAAGACTTGAAATTAAGGGGTTGTTTGGCATGACTTAAATAAGTGTATTTTTTGTCTTTTTACGAAAAGATGTGCAGAAAAGTAAAGAGGTGATGTGATGGAAAAAAGATAAAAAAATAAAAAGATGGATTATTTTGGTGTTGCCAAACTTGTCCTAAAGGTGTGTAACATAGAATTAGTCTTTGTTCATACATTGGCAACAATGAAACAGACAGAAAACTCTATCAAAACAGCCATATGTAAGTGAACCTTCGGCTCTTGACAGTCTTTTATTGTGCCACTTTCTTCAAGTGAAAACATTATACAGAAATCTCCATATGGAAATTCCATGATGTGTTCAGTGCTTCTCAAAACCAGAGTTAGTGACTTGAATCTATGTATGCAAAAGTAGTTTCATTTCCAGGAAGCTATAGTTCTGACTCTTGGACTCCAGTGTTCAGCACAAAGCTTGGAAATGCCAGTGTTATTTCCCTGAAATATGGTAACCACACAGTCAAAAATCTCACAATAACTACCACACGCTAATCAATTTGTCACAGTTAAATGAGAAGTAAACTGAGCACAGTAGAAATTAAAAGAGTGCAGTTACCAGTTCAATATACTTTTTTGGTCGACTACACTTTTTTACCCTAATAGTTTGCTACCCAAGTTTCACTTTAGTTCTTATTATTTCAATTAAAACATATGTCAATAATCCTAGACTTTAAGTTCATCATTCTGTTCAAATTGGATGTTAAAATTCATAATTTTTTTAACATAGTGTTACTCACATGAAGAGTACATGTAGGAAAAATTGACAGTCCTATGTGTGTATATATATATTATTATTTCTTCCAAAGGACTATGATCGGACTTTTTTTGGGCTGTTGAAAAAATGTTTAATCATGATTTTTATAGAATTATATATAACTCACGTCAAATATGGAACAGTCATGTTTTTTAATATAGATGGATGCCTTGCTACCAATTCCTTCCACTCTTCTGGATCAATCCTCCCATCTCCTTTCAAATCTGCTTCCATGATTGTTTGCAAGAAGATGATCACAGAGTTTTAATATAGCTAGCTAGAAGGTTAAATCAACAACTCAGAGAGAGTGTGATTATTCATTCACCTTTTCAACAATTGCTTCAACCGCATCATTAGAAAGTGTCAAATCCAATTCGTTCAGAAGAGCCAATACCAACTCCTTCAACTTCAAGGTTATAAAAAAAAAAATTACATTTATTTTTGCAATTAAAATATATGGGTGATTATAACATTGTGAGCTAGTATAGATTAGACCAATACATGCATTATATAGTTTCAAACAAAGGCTTTGTCCCCTTATTACTCTAATATTTTTTCCAATAACCAGTATATAGGAATAAACAAAATGCATATTCCAAAACATATCATGTTGCTGACTTCCTGTAAAAGGGAAACCTAGAGAGGGTTGTGCAAGATGTTAACAACCTAGGAAATTTAAATGTCCAGCACATAAAAATTATGTATTGAGAAAGGGGAAATAGCACATAAAAAAGGTAATTTTTACCGGAAATAGGAAAAGATAATTTAGCTAGCCAAAGAAGGCAGTTTCTGAGAATTATAAGAGATAAATTGCGATAAATGTTTTCGAGACATTCACCTCATCACGCTCTATGTAGCCAGTGCACCTTAGATCATACAATCTGAATACAACTGCAATAAAATTCCTCCCAAAGTTAGTGGTGGTGCATTTGGGGGGAAAATCTTCTAGAGATGACATAGTAGTACATATGGGAACAAGAAGACATATCATCATTATATGAAATAAAATTAGAAAAAAAAAGAAGAAGAAAAAAGCTGAAATAAGAGACTCTGTCATGGCTGTCTAACATGCAACTTTTTCTGCTTCAGGAGCATTTGGGTGGAAGATGCTTAATGATCTAACAAATTCTCCAAATTCAATAACTCCATTCTGCTTAAGGTCAAACAAATCGAATAACTGCAACAAATTGAAACAAAAATTGTGAATGACTTTAGCTTGCTGAATACTCGTATGGTGAGGATCCATAACATAATGGTGACCTTCAAGAGTTTTGTTTTATCATTCGTATGTGGCCAGATGAGCTAAATGGTATATAACGCTTTATTCCCTTTATTCCCTTAAACTACCAAGTTGACGACAACTTTAAGACATAAAGACACCTTGCAAAATGCTTTAAAGCATAAAAACATCATGAAGCATATTTATTTGTTGCTGCTGCTAATCTCCTAAGGGTTGACAATTACGTTAAGCTAATGATTTTGCATAGATTCTCCTTTATATATTCACAAAAAAGGAAGGGGGAAAAAAGTTTGCTTCCATATATAACTAATAAAATTACATATTAAAATTTACTTATATAGATAGCAAAATCCAGTTTATAATAAAGAAAAAGACCAAAACCAAACTAAAATATCAAATAAAAATTGAACAAATTGTAGCATAGTATCACTTTTAGTCGCAAAATTGTATAATCTATCATATCATTTTCAATGAATAACATTGCTAATCTATTTAATGTTTCTTGTGACATGGTTAACTGAATATAAGATTTTACCAACTTTAACTTTGAAGAACTATAAGAAACTGTGACTGGTATAGCCAACAATATTCATTTGGGACCATTGCTTTGGATTGGGCCCTTTTTTATTTGAGGTTTAATAAGCAAACAAAAACATTTCTCGGCCCTAAATTTCAACAAAAAGTTGGGGGGCCCTAGATGGAGGCCTTGCCTGCCTATGCCTAGGGTCAGCCCTCCTCTTAATGAGAAATACCATAAGATAAGATACTTAGAAAAAAAAAATATTAAAATGATTAAAGAAGCCAGGATGTATATACGGACTCTGTCTGCCAAGAGACTTTGCTTGCTGCCGTTGTCGAAGAGTGCAAGTTGGAACTCTTCCTGTTCACGAAATTTCAAAAAGATAGAAATAATTAAGCACTTGGTGCATAGAACTTATCAGTGACCAATTAAAGAGCCAAAAATCCTAACTAACTTAGTAGAAAAACAAATCACAATATCCAGAATCTGGAACTTGAACTAGGTGATATAAAAGCATAAATCACAAACTTCATATCAAGAACTGCACTAAAGATACCTTGTGAATAAGACCATCGTCAATTATAGAACTGCTTAGTTTGTTGTATAGATCATGCAAAGCCTCTACTTCATTTACAGTAACTGCCAAATAAACGAAAGTGCCTTAGTTTTAGATGTCTTTTGGGTCAATTTAAGTTATCTACTAAGAAGAGGTTTAGCAAACTAGAGCTTCTATACTCACAAGTTGTTTCAGAAGCAAGAATGGCATGATCTCCAGACCCCGGTTTATGTACAGCTTTCTTCAACCGAAAGCAGCCCAAGAAAGAACGCATAATTCAATTGAAGATTTGTGAATCTGGGAAGTATAAGCCAACAGTGCTATTCAAGTGCATGCTCCTGTAATAAGAGGTGAAGAAAATGCATTACAATCTTTGAAAACGGGCCTCAAATTTGTGAACTGTTATCCTAATAATTAAGTATTCAGTTGGAATTGCAATTACCAGCAAGAACGAACACATTCATACATTTCATGAAATTAATAATATTTTCCACAGTTGACTACAGCAATCAAAAGAATACTAAAGTAGCTAACTATGGGAATACATAACGAAGCGAATCATGAAAATATGAAGGGTTTGTCAATCATAAAGCAATTACCCATTTTGTAAACAGATAACAATTATCTATTCAAGCAACCTGTTCTATAGTGTAACAAACTTCTTAAAATTCAGCTGAATTATGGTTCACCATGAGTTTTTTTTTTTTTTTTTTTTTTTTGGAGATAAAGGAAAATAAAAGCAACTCTCTCATATTGCTGCCCAATCACTTGTTTGGATAGGTTACCAGGAGGAAAATGAAGAGAAACCAAAATCACTTAAGAGCCACTTTTTGAATTTGGAGAGATTGGGGAGAAAAGAAATGAGGATTAGTAAGTGCCTGTTTTGCCCCTCTCATTCACAAAACACAAATTTATTATCTTTTTTTTTTTTTTCTTTTGCCCCACTCCTTCCTTTTCTTTTGTCTCATAAACTATCAAAACAAAAAGGAAGGATACTACTCTTCTTTCTTTTCCTCTCTCCTAGTTTTCCAAACAGACTCTAAATGTAATGTTTTCTAGCATGCATTGTGCACTGATCTAGAGCCTCTCAACAGGAGAAACAATAAAAAGAAAAGTGAGAGATTTCAAAAGGGGCACCATAGCACCTTTTGGAGGTTTAGGAAGCCCATAGGCACACAAGTACCATTCAAAACATTAGTAGCACTTTCAAGAGAAAAATACAAAAACTATCTGCCTTTCTATCTGATGCATTCCTCGAATGCTCGGCAACACTAGCATTCTAAATGGATACACGATGTTTCAAGCATCAAATTACATTCAAGGGGCAAGAAAGTTAAGATACAATGACTGTAAAATTCTCTAACAAAACAGAAATTCAAAATCACCCCTATGAAATATGTAAATGTAATCAAAGTAAAAATTATAAATAAAAAAAGGAAAACGGACGGCGAACAAACTTTTTCATATTAATTTCAAGTAAAACACATATAGCAAAGGGAAAGGGGGCAAAAAAAACTATAGGAGTACAAATTATCCTGCACCCAATTTTCCAAATGAATATTATTCTGCCAAATTGATATAGAACTAGAGATACGAGAAATCTAGGTGGGTCAGCTATGTATTTTGATCTTGAATTTGCAGAAGAAAAAAAAAGGGTCCACAAATCAAAGACACAAACACAGCACAATTTTTTAACAGTGATCTGTTGCAGCTTAAGTGAATCTTGCTTAAATGTTATGTATGCCAAAAGAGGAGCATGTAGGACCCAAATACATGGTAGAAGCAATGAAAAATGGCACTTTTTTTTAACTTTTCAGGTGTCTGCTAAATCTAATACCAATGCTAATAACTGTATTTATTAACCTTTACATAACCAAGAAAGCTTCAATTTAAACAGTTATTAGCAACAGAAAGAACTGTCAAACCAAAAGCATATTACATATAATGGGTTTTTAAAGCTATCTATGAACATAACACCATAATCATACTAACCAGAGATGAATGAGTTGATGGGTCTTGATGATGATGTGAACAGAGAGAGATTGTTGTTGTTGTTGTTGTTGTTTGCTGTGAGACTAGCAGAAATAGTCATGGTTTGAAAATGTTGGGCATTGACAAAGCCAGTTCATTTCCTTATAGTCGCTTTCTGTAGTCGAATATATTCCTGAATCCACTACAATTATTGAGCAAAAATATTGCTTATAAATGTTCTGTTCGTGTACTTTAAAAGTAATGCAATTTTAAATGTTTAAATAGTACATTGAGATTTGCGTCAGGATTGGAAAAAAAAAAAAAAAAATTCAAAAAGATGATCTGATTGCGCACGAATTCCCTCTTTCAATTTTCTCCTTCACTCTTTATTTGATGGATCATTAGATTTTAGACTTAATTTTAATTATTCGAATCGTTCATATTTTATAATTTGTCATATATATTATATTCGTAAATCAAATTGATCGAATATGGAAAGAACTAAAAATCATTTATTAAAAAAATTTAATAAACAGTTTTATTGTTTAATAAAACTTTTAGTTTATGTAGTTTTTAATATTCGATCGACTTGATTTTTTGTAAATATGATACACATGATAAATTTTAAAATATAAATGATTCAAATTATCAAAATTAGACCAAAAAGTCAATCTAATGACCTATCTCAATCTCAAATAAGAAGTTAAGTAGGAAAAGGAAAAAATCGTTGCTCGATATGATTAGGCTGACTTGTACAGTTTCTTTTAGTGTAATATATTTCACCACAGTAGGACAGATTAAAGAATATAAAAATATGCAGATTATATGTAATTTTATGATAACTGCAAGATTTGTGTAAAAAAGAAATTCTGTCACACTACTGGAAGGTAATTCTCCCTTTCTTCAATTCATGGTTCGGTTTTTGAAATAAGTGAATTGCACTTTATGATTTATTCTATAATTTATAATTATGAATTTAATTTTAAATGAATCAAATCATTTATACCACCGCTAAATTAAATATCGATAAATTTAGTTTTCTTAATTGATCTCAAATGTTTGATTTAAATTTTTCAAAAATTGCATTTTTTATTTTTTGCATTTTTTATTTTTAATGAATATTTTAAAAAATTTAAGCAATTTTTTATTTCTTTAGATACATCTTACTTAGATGTATCTAAAAAGTAAAATATTTAAAAAAATTCAATAAATACATAAGAAGACGAAAAATGTTTTTTTTATATTTTTTTGTATTTTTAGTATTTAATGAATTTTTTAAAGATTTTTGTTCACAAATATTATACTTTTTAAGTGTATTTATGTTAAATGTATCTAAAAATTTAAAAAAAAATTACTTAAAATGTTAAAAAAAATTCAGTGTACAGAAATTTTTTTTTTTTCAATTTTCTAAGCTATAAATTCCGAAAATTCAAATCAAACAAGTTAAATAGCTCCGAGTAGAATTTAATCGTCGGCAAGCTTTAGACGGATTGAGACAGTGAAAAGGCCCCAGAAAAAACATGAAGAGCATGGCCCAAAGATATATATATATATATACACATATATATTTTATCAATAAAAGAAAAATTTTATTTAAAAAATTTTTAAAAAATTTCCCAATTTTTTTTTGTAAAAAAAAAAAAACAAGGGAAAAAAAAAAAAAAAAAAACGAACACTGTTCCGGTCAATCGGCCTGCCAGAAGTTTGGGCGGATGACCGGGTAGACATATTTCAACAATGGGTGTGGAATCAATTTTTGAAAACTATCACCGAACACCACACTCAAACCAATGGATGAAATTAAATTTACAAAACTCTACCAAACAGAGTTTTAATTTTTTAAAAAGTGAATTCTGAAACTTCAAACCAAACCAACTGAATACTTTCAAAGTTGAATTTTTATCTGTATTTTTATATTTTTAAATCTAGAATTGACAAGTTTGGTAATTTATTTTAGTATTATATACACCCAGTCAATGGGTATTAAAAGTAAAAATTATAAATAAAAAGAGGAAAAAGGACGGGGAAGAAATTTTTTCATATTAATTTCAACTAAAACACATAGAGCAAAGGGAAAGGGAGCAAACACTATTGGAGTACAAATTATCCTGCACCCAATTTTCCAAATGAATATTATTTTGCCAAATTGATATAGAACTAGAGATATGAGAAATCTAGGTAGGTCAACTATGTGTTTGATCTTGAATTTGCAGAAGACAAAAAAAGGGTCCACAAATCAAAGACAAAAACACAGCACAATTTTTTAAGAGTGATCTGTTGCATTTTGGTTGAGAAGGGATACTACTGTGCCTAAGGCACAGCAGTTACTGTTGTATCATTTGTGGGAAATTGTCTCGAGTGTTTTTCGATCATTTGAATAGTTCATATTATAGGGTTCGTCGAGTAGATCATCTATACAAAAAATCAAATTAATTGAATATTTGTAACCCTATACCCAAAGCACATTTGTTTTTATAAAAACTAACGGCTAACATAACATTTATAAATTTTTAAAAATAATTAGGACCTAATCATGGGTTATAAATATCTAATTAACTTGATTTTCTATATGAATAATAGGGGTACTGTTGTGCCTAAGGAACAACAGTTATTGTTGCGCCCTTTGTGGGAGGTTGTCTCGAGTGTTTTTCGATGATCTGAATCGTTTGTATTGTAGGGTTTGTCAAGTAGATTATCCATACAAAAAATCAAATTGATTGAATATCTATAACCCTATACCCAAAGCACATTTGTTTTTATAAAATTTAAGGGTTAACATAACTTTTATAAATTTTTAAAAATAATTAGGCCCTAATCATGGGGTTATGAATATCCGATTAACTTGATTTTCTATAAGCATAATAGTCTGAACAAACCATATAATATGTACGGTTCAGATTATCGAAAAACACTCGAGACAATCACCCACAAAGGGACTGTTGTGCCTTAGACACAGCAACACCCCTTCTCATTGGTGTTGGCTGAGAGATTTGGAAAGGGAAATAAAAAATGTAGGTGAAATGTAAATAAAATAAACATATATTTCACTTAGTTTCACACATCTTTTTATTTTTCCTTTCCCTTTTCAAATCTCTCCTTAAATCCTCCAACTAAATACATGAATCTTGCTTAAATGTTGGAGGTGTTTGGGAATCCAAAGTTGAGGCTAAAATAACCTCAAGTACAAAAAAAGCCAAATAGCCTATTAAACTAATAATTTATATTTATTAAAAAAAACAAAAAACAAAAAACCAATGCAGTGGGTAGGGCCAGCATAGTCCCACAGGCCGAAATGACACTTTTGCCTCTATAGGCCAATTTTGGAAAAAGTAAATGACAAATTTGTTATTTCAACCTCAAACAATATTTCAAACATATTTTTCAATACAACAACTCAAATAAAAATCTATTCTATCTTCACAAATACAAAAACTAAAATAGCCTACTAAAATAATAAAAAAAAATCCAAAAACCTCTAAAAAAAACCACTTCCCAAACACTCACATTATGTATGCCAAAAGAGAAGCATGTAGGACCAAATACATAGTAGAAGCAATGAAAATGGCACTTTTTTTTAATTTTCTTTAATAACTGCATTTATTAACCTTTACATAAGTAAGAAAGTTTCAATTTAAACAGTTATTAGCAACAGAAAGAACTGTCAAACCAAAAGCATATTACATACAATGGGTTTTTAAAGCTATCTATGAACATAACACCATAATTATACTAACCAGAGATGAATTAGTTGATGGGTTTTGATGATGATGTGAACAGAAAGAGGTTGTTGTTGTTGGTATTGTTGTTTGCTGTGAGAGTAGCAGAAGAAATAGTCATGGTTTGAAAATGTTAGGTATTGACAAAGCCAATTCATTTCCTTATACTCTCTTTCTGTAGTCGTATATTCATGAATCCACTATAAAAGTCTTTTCGTGTACTTTAAAATCATTCGCTAATGCAATTTTAATAAATGTTTAAATACTACATTGAGACTTGCGTCAGGACTGAAAAAAGAAAACGGAAATGCATGAGACCCTTAGTGTAGGTGCTGGGGTTATGCCTGATTGGTAAAAAAAATATATATATATTTTTTTTTTCATCCATTGCCAGCCCCCCACGTGGAGGTGGGGGGGTGCTGGGGGTGCTTTCCTACTGAGGTCTCCAGCAGGACTCAAAAAAAAATCAAAAAAAATGATCTGATTACACTGGCTTGTCCAGTTTCAACACAGTAATACAGAAAACAAACAGCAAGATTAATGTTTTATAGCTCGAAACTTGTTCCCCCCGAATCTCCCGAATGCCTAAAACGACATCGTTTTGGGCTTTTTTTTTTTCTTTTTTTTTTTCTTCCATTTTCCAGTAGTTTTTTCATTTTCCATTTTCGTCATAAAGAGGAAAAGGGAGAGAAAGAGAGAAGAAGAGGGGAAGAGAGAAAGAGAAGAGAGGTTCACCGATCGCCGATCGTTACTCAGCCCGGTCGTCATTGCAGCCCAGCTCCGATCGTTGCAGCAGCAGCTCGTCGCAGCCCCAGCCCCGCCGTCGCCTCCGGCCCCGCCTCCGCCTCCAGCCCGATTTTGTTGGCCCCCTCCCCTCCAGTTCTTCTTCTTCTTCTTCTCGTCCTTCTTCCTCTGATTTTCTTCTTCTGAAAAAAAAAATAAAATAAAATAAAATTCGGGGGATTCGGGGGACTCAAATTCGAACTCACAATCGGGACTGAAACAGCAATGATCTAAATTTTTAAAAGTATAGCTCTAAAGAGAGTCTGGCAAGTTCTAAAAAAAAAATTTAAACCAAAATATCACATTAAAGTGGACTCACATAACTATCACATCATTAGAAACTAAAGCATTTTTCAAAAAAAAAATATAAAGACATGTGGGTTATAAATACTTTTATAATGGGATGTACTGTAAGGTTTGTGAGAAAACAAAAAAAAATTCTGTGTCACTACTGGAAAGGTAGTTTTCCCTTTCTTCAATTTATGATTCAATTTTTGAAATAAGTAAATTGCACTTTATGATTTATTCTATAATTTATAATTATGAATTTAATTTGAAATGAATCAAATCATTTACGCCACCGCTACGTTAATTTAAATATCAATAATTTTAGTTTTCTTAATTGATCTCAAATGTTTAATTTAAATTTTTCAAAAATTGCATTTTTTATTTTTTGTATTTTTATTTTTAATGAATATTTTAAAAATTTGAAGTAATTTTTTATTTTTTTAGATACACCTTACTTAGATGTATCTAAAAAGTAAAATATTTAAAAAAAATGTTTTAAAAAATCAATAAATACATAAGAATATAAAAAATATACTGAATTTTCATATTTTTTTATATTTTTGGTATTTAGTGAATTGTTTAAAAAAAATTTAGAAATATTATACTTTTTAAGTATATTTATATTAGGTATATTTTAAAAAAAAATTAAAAAAATGCTTAGAATATTAAAAAATTAAATGAAAACCAAAAAATACGAAAAACAAAAAATTTCAGGTAGCGTTTGGTAAAGTTTTAGAATTATGATTTGAGAATAGAATTATATTTTGAGTTTGTGAGTTTTGAAATTATGATTTGATTGTGAAAAATTTGTTTGATTATGAGTTTTGAAAAAAGTTTTGAATTGAGTTTGAAATTTTTGATGTGGAATATGATATCTGATTAAAAAACTTACAACTAATAACCAAACACACAACTCAAAATTTTATTCAAAGCTCATAAAAATTTAAAAAAAATCGAAAATATTTTTTATTTAAAATATAAAAATAACAGGTGCCAAAAAAAAAAAAAAACGAACACTATTCCGGTCAATCGGCCTGCCAAAAGTCTTTCTCTCCATTCCCTCTTCCCCTCCTCTTTCTCTTCTCCTCTCTTCTTCCTCTCTTCTCTCCCTTTTTCTCCTCTGTTTCAGACCACCCAAAACGCCCAAAACGACATTCGAGCCAAGATTTTCGAGTTACGGCTCATTTTCCTTTCAAAAATAAACGTTTGTGTACAATTCCATCCAACTCTACCTAACAAACCATGTGCCTTGTTTGTGTGTCTAGTCTAAGGTGTTTTTCCCCTAATAGTAGTTTGGAAAATTAGCAGTGGTACTATCACAAAATTATTACTAATTCATGAAAAAATTTATAATTTTAATTATTAATATATATAAATTTTATCATTTATTTGTAATTTTTTGTATAAATATACACTGATTTGAATTTTTCCTATATTAGAGTAAGGTTGGTTTTGACAATTTGGGCACTTGAAACGAAAGTCTTCCATATATTTAAAATATATATTTGTGATCAAATTTAATAATTTGCGACCAATGAAAAATCTTATACAAACGTGGGGTGAATCATTTTGTAAACAAAGTTTAGTATTTGGGAAAGATATTCAGTTTTGAGTTTTTAATCTGTATTTTTTTTATTATTAGTGAAATTTTTTTAAGACTCATGGATTAGATTGCAGAATTAAATCGAAAATCATAATATTTTATTTTGAATACAAAATAAAATAAAAAATTATTGATAATGGAGGGATAGATTTTAAACAAAATAAACTGAAAATGACATTTAGTTTGGGCCAAAGCTTTGAAATCCAATCAATTTTCAATTGAGCATTAGCTACGAAGCTTAAAGAAAGATAGTGAATCAATTTCTAATATTTTATTGGTTGTTGAATTAGGTTTAATTAGGTTTGGCACAAGGATTACTGGTGATAGGCCAGCCCGCTTGATGTCGATGACCTTAAAAAAGTGTATTTTTTACTGTAATACACACAAAAAAGGACTAATATAGTCCCTTCTTTCTTCTTTCTTCTTTTTTTTGTTTTTTTTTTCTTTTTTTTTTTTTTTTTTTTTTTTTTTTTTTAGGGCCCATTTCCTCTGCACTGTCCTGCATGTCCTCTTTACACAATTTAAAATCTATCAAATTTTAAAATAAAGAGTTATTTGGATTGATTCAAATAAATATATTTTTTAATTTTTTTTACAAAAAAATATGTAAAAAAATAAAGTGATAATATGATATAAATAAGTGCACTTATTTAATTTATGACAAATAGTGCCTAAAATACTTGCACTAATTAGTCTTATGTATTAATTATTACTAAAAAATCTTATATTTTATTATTTTTTTAAAATTTAAGGACGCTACATCATCGGACCTCTGTCGAACTTCCGTCAAATAGTCACTAGAGGCTCGCCGAAATGTTTTGAATGTCACTAGAAGTCGCCGAAATGCCCAAAACATTGTCGGATGTCGAGAACATAGCTAGAGACTCACTGGAATGTTCAGAACATCATCCCCCCCCAAAAAAATAGAGTGAGAAATTAGAACAAAAACATAGTAAAATTTAACCACATCTTCTCCAACACTACAAAACACACACACACACAAAAGAATCTTTATCATATATAGCACATAATTTTCAGTTTACAAAATTGTAAAAATTTAGAGTTTGAATTTATTGCTCATCAAACTGTATAAATTTGTAGTTTTAAAATTACAAAAATTATCAGTTTGCTTATTTGCAATTTATCAAATCGCAATTTCACTTCACAACGATGGTGGAGATCTCAGATCAGTAATTTCTAAGGGTTTGTAGCTTTTCAATTTGTTAATATTTGCTAAATTTTTTCTATTGTTTTAATAAAGGGAAAAAAGGGGTTAGAGTCATAGAGAAAAGTATAAACATATCTTCAAAACTACAAAAAAAATTCCAATTTTTACGGCCTGTAACTAAAATTGAAAAAAATATTTGTTCCAGATTTGAAAATTTTCTCCATTAAAAATACGAAGAAGTGTGTAGCAGAGAAAAAGAAGAAAAAATATAAAGAAAAAATGAGAGATCAAACGAGGGAGATAGACATAGAGAGAGGATTGTACTCCGATGACCATTTTATTATTAGATCTAGCTGGATATGATGTAAATCTAGTTAGATAAATCTGATAGAGAACAATGATGATTGAGTTCTAGTCGGCAATGACAGTAGAGAAAGACGGGGGAGTGTAGGTAGACACAGAGAAGGGTTCATCGACAATAAAGAAGGTGAGAGCAAAGCCAATGAGATAGAGGAGTAGCCGTTGGTTGGTGGTAGTTGATGGTGGTCGATAGTTGTTCTCCATGAAAAAATGAAAAATAAAAAAAGAAGAAAGAATGAGTCTTTTACTGTGCAAAAGGACTTTTTGATTACGAGACTCAATAGTGCAAAGGTCTTCATAACAAGCCCCGAGAGTAATTAATAATTTTTTCTCAAATCATTCAATAGTCATCTAATAAAATACATTAGACTACAAAACAAAACAAATCCCAAAATAAATAAAATAGAGTCTTCATGTAAGGAAGATAACAACTTCCACTAAGGATGACAATGGATTGGATTTTTACGAATTTTGCGGGCAAATTCTTAACTTTAAACTAAACTATTGTCACGATACGATTTCATCTTTTACCTTAATCTTGACAATTTTGACTTACCCACCCCTTACCCTTCTTTTTCAATGCTCTTCCAAACTTTTATTTATTTATTTATTAAAATCGGGTTGTAATAAATATAATCAAATCGAATAATTTTGCCATGCCTAACCTCTACACAGGGAAAAAAAAACAAATCTTCACAGAGGGAGGAAAACCTCTATACAAAAGAAATTATTACAACACAAAAAAAAAAAAACAAAAAACAAAAAAAAGCAAATACCACCAAAACAATTACCTCCAAACACCTTCATGACCCGTTCATTGACGCAACCAATAACTGTGGTGTCGTAATCCCTAACCTCTAAGTTACAAAATAAATTATTTTAGACATGAAGTGGTTGCCTAACATATAAGGGGTTGTTTGGGATGACCTAAATAAGTGTACTTTTTGTCTTTTTACGAAAAGATGTGCAGAAAAATAGAGAGATGATGTGATGAAAAAAAGATAAAAAGATAAAAAGTGTGTACTTATTTTGAGTTGTCAAACTTAACCTAAAATTACATTTAAAAATGTTTTAGATATCAGTTATGAATTAAATCTGAGCCTAGATCTGCAAGAGTCCTCAGTAGGAATGGCAACGGGGCGGGGCGGGGTCGAGGATCACACTCCCCGTCCCCGATCCCCGATGCTCAAATTTTCCCCGGCCCCGGCCCCGGTCCCCGACGGGGACTCATAGCCCGGTCCCATCCCCGTCCCCGATCGGGGATCGGGGATCCCCGACCCCGAAAAATCCCCGATTTTTTTTTTTTTTTATCTATAAAAATCTGTAAACATAAATTAAAATATATTTGAGACAATGAAGACAATTAATATGGATTAAAATATATTTGTAAACATGTAGCATTGCCACACAAAATAACCTGTAGCAATTTTAAAATATATTTGTCCAGCAACATATATACAATCTGTAAACCTGTAGCATTGCAATATATACAATCTCTCCAGCAGCATCTGTACATGTTTAAAAAATCCTATCACACACAACTTTCATTCTATCACAAAGAACTTAAAAAATTCAACATAATCTGCCAATATATACAATCTGTCCAGCAGCCCACACACACAAGAAAATTCAACAAGTAGCAAAGATAATAATTAATCCCAAGCACAACCCGCAAGGGATAGGTTACCCAAAAATTAAAATTAAAAATAAAAAAACATCCCTAAAAGAACCTGTACTTTCAACTCTTACAGCCTATAGAGAGGGAAAAAAAACATATATAGAATACACATTTAGAGCCCAACAACCTGTACTTTAAGCTCCCCTACATATCATTTTCTTAGTAATTTTTCTACTATTAGGATTGTTGTTCTCTTGATAAGTAATATATAATCAAAATAACATCATCAAAATAATAATCACAACAGGTTATGACTAACAAATTAATCTTCAAAATTAACAAATTAACAAATTTCAACAAATTAATCTTCAAAATTATGACTAACAGGTTATGACTAACAAATTAATTTCAACAAATTTCAACAAATGACTAACAGGTTATGACTAACAAATTAACATCATCATCTTCAACATCAGAAATATATAAAATAATTCCTACACACAGAAAAATTTGTTGAAATTTGTTAACATCATCAAATTAACAAATATCTTCAACATCATCATCTTCAATAATGAACAATGAACAACACATTGACGGTGTGAACATTCACATTGACGATGTGAACATTCACATTAGGGGTATTTTGGTAATTATGTCACCCATAAGACTTATTGAAACATAAGAAAATAATGTGGACTAAATATGAACATAAGTAGATGAAACGGGTATTTTGGTCTTCCTACCTCAAATAGGACCTAATGGAATAGTAAAAAAGAATATGGGTTGGATGGAATAAAGTTTTTAGAAAGAGAATTTATAAAAAAACTCCCATTTTTAAATTATAGTGATGTTAATAGAAATATAGAATATAGGGAATTGTGGTTCTTATGGAAAATTATTTTCTCAATATTAAAACAAAGTTTGATTGCTCATCGCACAATTAATAGATAATTAAAAATCAGTAATGTTAGTTTAATTCAATATGAAAACTATTTATATATTTTATAAATATAGATAAGAATATCTTAAAATAAAATAGTGGATTTGCTACTAAATATATTTACAAGTAAATTCCCACATACCAATTAACACTTAACAAGAATTGACATGCAACGTCTCACCTATAGTGGCTGTGGAGGATTAAAATATAGGGCTAGGCCCAATACAGGTCTAGAACCGAATAACATATAAACCCAGAACTAATTAGGCCCATAAAGGAATATAACTCGGATAAAGTAATGGGTCATGCCCATAATATTTTCAAAAGCAAAGTATCCTCAGGAATGATATAGACCGACGGATCTACGTTCATCCAACGGACAAAGAAAACAACAGGTGGGCTATAGTCTAACCAAGCACTGAAAGGGAAGAACCGTCCAATCAACTTCCATCCGACGGTCAATGTGCCACGCAATTTGGCCACTATGGCCTGATATCACTATAGTTGTCTAATGAGTAGAGATCCAATGATCTACAATAAAGACAACTTAGCCACTAGTATAAGTCATCTCTGACAAAGGACAATCAATTAGAAAGGGAATAAATGAAATGAACTATAAAATAAAAATCGGGTAAAACAAGAAAACAGATCAGGTAATCTAAGGTCAAGTTTGACTATCCTAAATAAGTATATTATTTTACTTTTTTATCTTTTTTCTATCACATCATCTTCTACTTTTCTGTACATCTTTTCTTAAAAAGACAAAAAGTATACTTATTTACGTCTCCCGCACAACCTCTAAAAATACTTTATTACAAGTCATTTTCTATTTTATATAATGGTCGATTAGTATATTGGTTTGATTGTTAGAGTTTTCCTGACTTACCCAAATCAGAAGTGATTACTAATTTTGATTTTTCTTGCATATCAAAAGATTAAATGCATCATCTCGCTATTTTCTTAGGAGATAATTTCACTATCTACAGTGACTTATCCTCTAGTTACTAAGACAATTCACTGCCTAATGCTTCAATAGATAGAAATGCCACTGATTATATTGGTGTCATAATTAGGTATGAAAATATGTTAAATATTTTTAGTATTTACTTAACTTTAAATAATTAAAATCACTAAATGATGATTATTCCAAAAATATAATCTTATTCCAACGTGTTTAAAACATGATATTTACTTAGATTTGTTTCCTTATTTAAAAGTTGTAAAAGAAGTTTTAAAAATAGAAAAATAACTTCAATTGATATACTAAATTATATTCAGAGACTACATTAATTTCCAAATATTTATATATATTTATATAATATTATTGACAATACTGATAGCATTTATATATAAAAAAAAAAAATTAAAGTTGATAAAATCATACATGAGATCAACTACAACTCACACACACATAACAAAAAAAACAAAAATTGTATTAGCTATAATACTTACTCCAAAAAAAAATAAAAATTACACTAAATGTTGAAAAAATATAATTACAATTGAATGAAACCTTAATGTCCAATTACACTAAATAATTACAAAAATTACATAAAAAGGAGAAAACAAGTTTTATATCAAAATATTAAGATGTATAAAATATATTTTTAAATAAAGTTTCATTTAAATTTTGAGACCTAAAATTTGTATTAAAAAAAAAAAAGTAAAGTCATCTACGCCTCTCATAAAAGAGGATATACAAGTGATCAACTTAAATAATCTAATTAATTTATATTTTTTCATACAATCTTTTCATTTCAATATTTGACCTGTGCTTTGCACAACCTTTATTTTATTTTTTTACTAATATATATATATATATGCCCTAGCCTTTTTTATTATTATTATTTTATAGACTTCCTCTCTCCTTGTTTCTTGTGGCGGTCTCTTCAATTTTAGTTTTTCTCTAGGTTTGATTTTTATTTCAGGTTCATCACTATGTTAGCCACTATCACTAATTCTGTCTCCATCATTGACTTGACACTGAGGACTAGAGATGGCAATCTGAAACCGGCTCGACGTGACCCGACCCCCCGACCCCGAATCCAGTGGTTATTCACCGAAAAATATCCCCTACGGGCCGGGGATGGTATTCAAAAATTCATCCCCGATGATATCCGGGCCGGGGACGAGGATAGGTGTTCAGACCCGCCCCGACCCCGACCCCAGCCCCGCCCCGCTCAATCCCCGAGGTGAAATTACAGTTCTATCCCTGGATATATATATTTGTTTAGGGTTTCACACACAGAGACACAAACACACACAGCCTCTGCCTCTCACTCACACGGCGCTCATCTCTCTCTCTCTCGCTCGCCATCGCCACTGGTCTCTCCTCTCTCTTTCATCGGTCACGCCGCGCCTCCCTCCTCACCGGCAATCCTCCGTCACCATCGAGCCTCTCACTCACACACGGCGCTCCTCTCTCTCTCTCGCTCGCCACTGGTCTTTCGCTCTCTCTTTCATCTGTCACCGCCGCGCCTCCTTCCTCACCACCGGCGATCCTCCGATCCTCCCTCACCGACGGTCCGACGCTCCTCCGTCGCTGGTATCTCTCTCTTTTCCTAGGGATTTGGATCTAGGGTTTACATATATATATATATATATTATAATATATATGAGTATATAGATCTGTTTATTTTAGATCTGTATATCAGAGACTGAGTGTATGGATCTGTTTCTTCAACCTGTGTGTGTGTGTGTTTTTTTTTTCTAAATTTATTTATTATATATATCTATATCTGAATATGAGTATATAGATATGTTTTTTTTTCTAAATTTATTTATTCTGTGTAGATGATGATGTTCATTGTTCATTAGTTTCATTGTTAATTATTGAAGATGAATATATAGATTCTGAATTATGAGTATAGATCTCCCCTAATTATTGTTCATTTTTAAATTTATCTGAATATGAGTATATAGATCTCCCCTAATTTTGTTCATTATTGAAGATGATGGTTGAAGATATTTGTTAATTTGATGATGTTAACAAATTTCAACAAATTTTCTGTGTGTAGGAATTATTTTATATATTTTGATGTTGAAGATGATGGTGGTTAATTGTTAGTCATAACCTGTTAGTTCTTTGTTGAAATTAATTTGTTAGTCATAACCTGTTGTCATAATTTTGAAGATTAATTTGTTGAAAATTTGTTAATTTTGAAGATTAATTTGTTAGTCATAACCTGTTGATTATTATTTTGATGATGTTATTTTATTTATATATTACTTTCAAGAGAACAACAATCCTAATAGTAGAAAAATTTACTAAGAAAATATATGTAGGGAGCTTAAAGTACAGGTTGTGGCTCTAAATGTGTATTCTATATATGTTTTTTCCCTCTCTATAGGCTGTAAGAGGTGAAAGTACAGGTTTTTTAGGGATGTTTTTATTTTATTATTTAATTTTTGGTAACCTATCCCTTGCGGGTTGTGCTTGGGAATTTAATTATTATCTTTGTACTTGTTGAATTTTCTTGTGTGTGTGGGCTGCTGGACAGATTGTATATATTGGCCAGATTATGTTGAATTTTTTAAGTTTTTGTGATAGAATGAAAGTTGTGTTGTGATAGGATTTTTTAAACATGTACAGATTGCTGCTGGAGAGATTGTATATATTGCAATGCTACAGGTTTACAAGATTGATATATGTTGATATATATTTTAAAATTGCTAACAGGTTATTTGTGTGCAATGCTACATGTTACAAAATTATTTTAAATCCATATTATGTCTTCATTGTCTCCAAATATATTTAATTTATGTTTACAGATTTTTATAGATAAAAAAAAAAAAAAATCGGGATTTTTCGGGGTCTGGGATCCCCGACCCGATCGGGGACGGGGATGGACCGGGCTAGAGTCCCGTGGGGACCGCGGCCGGGGCCGGGGAAAATTTTGAGCATCGGGGATCAGGACGGGGAGTGTGATCCTCTGACCCCGCCCCGCCCGTTGCCTTCCTACTGAGGACTCTTTGCAGATCTTAGGCTCAGATTTAATTCATAACTGATATCTAAACATTTTTAATGTAATTTAGGTTAAGTTTGACAACTAAAAATAAGTACACAAACTTTTTATCTTTTTATCTTTTTTTCATCACATCATCTCTCTTATTTTTCTGCACATCTTTTCGTAAAAAAAAAGAAAAAGTACACTTATTAGGTCATCCCAACAACCCCTTATATGTTAGGCAAACACTTTCATGTACTAAAATAATTTATTTTGTAACTTAGAGGTTAGGGATTACGACACCACAGTTATTGGTTGCGTCAATGAACGGGTCATGAAGTGTTTTGGAGGTAATTGTTTTTGGTGGTATTTGCTTTTTTTTGTTTTTGTTTTTTTTTTTTTATGTTGTAATAATTTCTTTTGTATAGAGGTTTTCCTCCCTGTGAAGATTTGTTTTTTTTCCCTGTGTAGAGGTTTAGGCAATGGCAAAATTATTCGATTTGATTATATTTATTACAACCCGATTTAATAAATAAATTAAATAAAAGTTTGGAAGAGCATTGAAAAAGAAGGGTAAGGGTGGTAAGATCAAAATTGTCAAGATTAAGGTAAAAAGATGAAATCGTATCGTGACAATAGTTTAGTTTAAAGTTAAGAATTTGCCCGCAAAATTCGTAAAAATCCAATCCATTGTCATCCTTAGTGGAAGTTGTTGTTATCTTCCTTACATGAGACCTATTTTATTTATTTTGGGATTTGTTTTGTTTTGTAGTCTAATGTATTTATTAGATGACTATTGAATGATTTGAGAAAAAATTATTAATTACTTCTCGGGGGCTTGTTATGAAGACCTTTGCACTATTGAGTCTCGTAATCAAAAGAGTCTTTTGCACAGTAAAAGACTCATTCTTTCTTCTTTTTTTATTTTTCATTTTTTTCATGCGAGAAACCAACTATCGACCACCATCGAACTACCACCAACCAACGGCTACTCCTCTATCTCATTGGCTTTGCTCTCACCTTCTTTATTGGTCGATGAACCCTTCTCTGTGTCTACCTACACTCCCCGTCTTTCTCTATGTCGCATTGGCCGACTAGAACTCAATCACATTGTTCTCTATCAGATTTATCTAACTGATTTACAGTCATACTCCAGCTAGATCTTAATAATAAAATGGTCATCGGAGTACAAATCCTCTTCTCTATGTCTATTCTCCCTCGTTGATCTCTCATTTTTTCTTTATATTTTCTTTCTTTTTCTCTCCTACACCTTCTTCGGTATTTTAATCGAGAAAATTTTCAAATCTGGAACAAATATTTTTTTTCAAATTTATTAGTACAGGCCAGTAAAAAATTGAATTTTTTTGTAGTTTTGAACGAGTGATGTTTTTACTTTTCTCTATGACTCTAACCCCTTTTTTCCCTTTATTAAAAACCAATAGAAAAAATAGCAAATATATAACAAATGAAAAGCTACAAACCTTTTTAGAATTTACTGATTGAGATCTCCACCACGTTGTGAAGTGAAATGCGATTTGAAAAATTGCAAATAAAGCAAACTGATAATTTTTGTAATTTAAAACTACAAATTTATACAGTTTGATGAGCAATAAATTCAAACTCTAAATCTTTTATTAACATTTGTAAACTGAAAATTATGTTGCTTATATTGATAAAGAATCTGTTTGTGTGTGTGTGTGTTTCTGTAGTAGTGTTGGCAGAAGATGTGTGGTTTAAATTGTACTATGTTGGTTTGTTCTAATTTCTCACTCTATTTTTGGGGGGGATTGATGTTCTGAACATTCCAGTGAGTCTCTAGCCTATGTTCTCGACATCCGACAATGTTATGGGCATTTCGGCGACTTCAGTAGTGACATTTCAAACATTTCTGGCGAGCCTTAGTGACGTATTTGACGGAAGTTCGACAGAGGTCCGATTGACTTGTAGCGTCCTTAATTTGTTGAAAAGAGTGAATAAAAGATGTGTTTGTGGATAATACTTTTAAAATATAAGACTAATTAGTGTCAGTATTTTAGGCACTATTTGTTCATAAATTAAATATGTACACTATATTTAATCATAATTATCACTATGATTTTTACATATTTTTTTGGATAAAAAAAATAAATAAAATATATTATTCTGAATCAATCCATAATAACTCTATTATTTTAAATTTGATAGACTTTTAAATGTGTAAAGGACATGCGACGTTTGCCCTTAAAAAAAAATAAAAAAAAAAAAAAAAAAAAAAAAAAGAAAAAAAAAAACAAAAAAAAGAGGAGAAAGAGAAGAAGGGACTATATTAGTCCTTTTTGTGGTATTACAGTAAAAAATACACTTTTTTAAGGTCACTCGACATCAAGCGCTGGCCTATCACCATAATCCTTGTGCCAAACCTTAATTAAAACCTAAATTCAACAACCAATAAAATATAGTAGAGAAATTGGATTCACTATCTTCTTTAAGCTTCGTAGCTAATGGCTCAATTTGAAAATTGATTAGGATCTTCAAAGCTTTGCCCAAAACTAGAATGTCATTTTCAGTTTATTTTGTTTAAAATCTATCCCTCCATTATCCAATGAATTTGTTTATTTGTTATTTGCTAGGTTCAAAATTAAAATATTATGATTTTCGATTAAATTCTGCAATCTATCCAATGGAGTCTTAAAAAATTCACTATAATAATAAAAAATACAGAATTAAAAACTTCAAACTGAATATCTTTCCCAAAAATACTAAACTTTCATTACAAAATGATTCACCACCACCTTTTGTATAAGATTTTTCATTGGTCGCAATTATTAAATTATCACAAATATATATTTTAAATAGGCATGGTGTTGTCGAGTGCGCTGTGAATTGAGCGTAGCTGTGAGCCCTGTGGGGCCCCACACGGGTCTCGTTTTATAATCTAGGAGCGATTCAATGTGTAGAAAACTCGTCGAGTACTATATGTCTGCTAAAAGAAGAATCACGATATCGATATCATGAGCAATGTGATCAGAGATCAGTGGATAAAAAGAAAAGTGGTACGTTGAATAAATTAACGGTTGACAAAATTTATTTTGATCACATAGCTATCGATATCCGGTTCAACGTGATTTTTTATAGACATTTATAGTACTCGACGAGTTCTACACATTAAACGGTTCAGATTATCAAAACGGACCCGTGATGGGCCTCCACGGGCCCAACAGCACAACCAATCTGATTAAGAAACTGGACAGAAGCCTTCCCTTTTAAATATATGGAAGACCTTTCGTTTCAAGTGCCCAAATTGTCAAAACCAAACTTACTCTAATATAGAAAAAAATTCAATCAGTGTATATTTATAACAAAAATTACCAATAAATGATAAAAATTTTTATATATATAGTAATAATTAAAATTATAATTTTTTGATGAATTAGTAATTAATTTTGTGATAGTACTACCATGCTAAATTTTCCGAACTACTATTAGGGGAAAAACACCTTAGACACACAAACAAGGCACATGGTTAGTTAGGTAGAGTGGTGGAATTGTACGCAAATGCTATTTTTGAAAATTAGATATAAAAGTTAATTTTTTTGGTTTTTTTTTAAATATATTAAAAAAAATAAAGAAATAAATGACTTTAAAAGCTAAAAAAAAAAAAAACTTACTTATCCAATTCGTCAAAATAAGCCAAAGTGATATGCGACGTACTTCATTCTTTACTTTGAATTGCAAACCTCTACGTGGTTGCCACTATAATGAAGTCATTTAAATTAAATTATTAAACTTCTAACTTCTAGATTTTAAAAATATAAAATATAACTAAAAAATTCAACTTTAAATTATTTAGTTGGATTTTAGGATATTTTTTAAAAAATAAATTTTTTTATTTTTCGTATTTTTTTTGTTTTTCCACTTAATTTTTTAATATTCTAAGTAAATTTTTAAAATTAGATACACCTATAACATAAAAACACTTAAAAGTTATAATATTTGTTAAAAAAATTCTGGTAGAAATTTACTAAAATACCAAAAATATAAAAAAATACGAGAATTCAGTACATTTTTTGTATTCTTAGTATATATTGATTTTTTAAAATTTTTATAAATATTTTCTTTTACAAATATTTCAAAAGTTTTAAATATTAACTAAAAATTAAAAAAATATAAAAAAATAAAAATTCAATTTTTACAAAATTTGAATCAAAAAATCTTGAAATTAAACCTACAGATTTCTTTTAAATTTTTGAAATCAATTAAAGAAAAATAAAATTTATCATAATTTAATTTAACGTAGCGGTTTGGTATAAATGATTTTGGTTCATTTCAAATTAAATTCATAATTATTAAATTTATAGAATAAAATCATTAAAGTGCAATTATTATTTCAAAAATTGAATCATAAATTGAAGAAAGGGAAAACTACCTTTACCAAGTAGTGACACAGAATTTTTTTTTGTTCTCACAAACCTTACAGTTACATCCCTTATAAAAGTATTATATACCCACATGTCTTTATATTTTTTTTTTGAAAAATGCTTTAGTTTCTAATGATGTGATAGTTAATCTCTCT
>NW_021026243.1:1904858-1916772 GCF_004153795.1 Camellia sinensis
TGAAATAATTACATTTACTGGCTTTAGATTTTGCTTAGACTGCCTCAGCATGAATAACATATGATGAACATTCTCAAAAGATTTCTCTTACTTTCAGTGTTCTGCATATTTGCAAGTGCTTCATAGAGACAACATTGGACTATGCGCACTACATTCCCAGAATATGTTGTTGCTCTGCTTACTTATTGTTGGATCTTTCTCTTCACTGTATGTCAATCTTGCAAATCTTTTAAGCGTTTTATAATGTTCAGAGTTTTTTATTTCATTTATATACTATTTTACAGAAGCAATTTTGAAGGAAATTGAGCCTATATTTAAGTGCTATTTGGCATGTTGTTTCTTCTCGTACTTACCTATATTGTAAAAGCAAATGTGAAAGTTTGATTTGCTGCCTTTTATATTAATTTATTGTAGAATCGTGATGGTAATATGTAGCAAGGTGTTGCTTTCATGTTTGAATTATGTTCTAATGGGAGAAATATATAAGATCAAAATGATCGTTCACCACATATATGGATTTTATGTCAGGTTTTTACAAAAAATAAGACTATATTGTTATTATCCAAACCAAATTTATGGAAATTAAGGCAATATGGTTCTAATGGAAGATACAAGTTATCTTTCTGGTTCAAAATGACCTGTTAGATCTGTGGATACTATTGAACCAAAATATGTCTGTTTTCCGAGAATATTGTATTTTACTATTGAGCTCTTTTGTCCTACCCAGATATTGGCGGTGTGGCATTGCTTGTCTGCCATTTGGACTTATCTTTCATTCTTTCGGCGTCCAAAAGCTGTTATCACTCGTTCACAGTATATTAAGGTACCTTTTGCGTGGTGTTTATGATCCAGATGAAATTATCCTACTTTATGCCTTCTGTATCAACGTTAATGGTTATTTGGCATGTTCGAGTGATTATAGGAAATTGACTCGATAATTTGTAGAAGCAACTGAACTAGGTAAGAAGGCAAGAAGAAGAATGAGAAGCAGCTGATGCGCTTTCAGGAGGAAAAGAGTGGCTCAAAGGAAGAGTGGCGTAAAAATGTATATAGGCAGTAGAAAAGTATTAACCTTGATCAGTATTGTTAGCTGAAGGTGCCTTGCCATGGCTAAAAGGGAAGGTGCATGGTTTAAGTCCACCTTAAGACAGAGCAAGAAAATTGGTACTTCTTTATAATTTGTGTACTTCAGCCCAAAGTTGGTTTTACAGATGATGTAGGGTCTAAAGATTCAATTTGTTGAATTTAGAATAATCATTTCTGAGATCTGTAAAAGCTTCTTTTCTTCCGTTAAAATGTTTTACATCAAAATTAATGTCATGAATCATGATCAACTACAAAATTTTTTCATTTAAGACATAACAATGATAACTACAATTACAGTTTCCTGCTTATTTTTCCAATTGCTATTATATGCTTAGGGGCGTTTGGGTTGTAGAAATTACATCATTTTTATTGAAATTTGAAGTTTACATTGGTTGGTTGACTTGTCTATGTATCCATGGTTAGGATAGATTGAATCGGGTGCTGACTTATCTTAACCTTGTAGGAGTTGCTTCTTCGGAAGAAGATGTAAAGGCTTTAGAAGAGATGTACCCTCAAGGTGAAAGGTGAGATGATCTTGTAGAGTTTTTTTTAATGTGCTGACTTGCACATTTTTTTTTCAAAAGCAGTTTTTGAGAATATGTTTTCTGAAAAATTTTCAATAAAACTAAAAACTAATTTGATGAAAGAAATGAAAAATAAAAAAACACTCATCATTTTTAATGGTTTTATCTTTTTTTTTGGTGTGGAAGTAATTTTTTAAAAAATCTGAAAAATTATTTTTGATGTTTCTTTTGTCAAACTAATTTCTATTGAAAAAAAGAAAAAAGAAGGAGTATGAAATTGTCTCCTGACTTTGCTGCTTGATTCATTCAGGCGGAGACTGATGCCATGACTGTTCTTGGGTTACTTGGCCAAACTTAGTGTTGGGGTTTAGGTAAGTGTTGAATTTTTATGCATATCATTAATTGTGAACTTGACAAACAAAATGTTATTTTGAATTTCCTTGAAACTGTCATTTTTTGGGGTCTCTTTCCAGAAGAATTTAGATTGAACTTGTTATCACACCAAAAAAAAAAAAAAAAAAGAAGTTAAAAACATTTCTTATGGATAAATATGCGATTGATGTTTAGTCTCTTTATTTGTTCTGCCTTTAATTTTAAATGCAATGTATTTGGGGATGGGGAGCTTGCTTTGATGTGTATGAAGTATTTATATTTCTTATGGGGATATTATTGTTTGGGTAAATATATAGATGATCCACATCTCTTTCATGTCGATTGTATTTTGCTTTTCTCTATGTTTTATCATATGTGTTTCTCCTGTTCTCTACTTCACACTCCACTATTCTCGTGATATTTTTGTTTCTGTTCTGTGTCTATGGGGTATATTAATAATCTGACTCTCTTGCTGCTTTGTTTGATAGGTTGATTGTTTCAGTGGCATGGATTGCACATATGTGATATATCTATTGATTAACCCTACCCTCTTTCTCCTTTCCTAAATGGGGTTTCATCAAGTTGAGATACTCTGGGGTATTATAAAAATTTTAAGCATATTTTTTTCTTTCATTTCCTTTTTTGCTTCATGAGTCATAACATTAATGGATACCTATTTGCCACTTCACCAGTTCTTCTGGGAACTGCAGCTTTGCATTCTTCTGCTTCTACCTTCTACTTGCCTGTGATATGCTGGGGCAATGATGCTTGGCATGAGATTAGTTTTTTTCATAAATCCAATCCCATGAAGTAATGACTTTTGTCTTGTCTGCATTATTTTAGTTCATCTTATTATTTCGTTGTGTTTCTGATGCTTCCTGTGATTGCTAATATTTGATCCATATCACAGTGGGGAGCCACTCTTGATGAACTCCTTTCTTTTTAATGTGGGCACTCATTTTCTTTGCTCCAGTCAGGTTGGAATCTTGGTTCTCGACACACTTTATTTACAATTTGAAGTTGGTTTTTTTTTTTTCATCAAGTGGGAAGCGTGTGCCTTACTGAGCGATGGAATTTGATTAGCCTAGTAATTGCTCATGAAGTAATTCTTCAAAGTTGGTATGCCCTAAGTTGAAATACAATAAGCTTCAGAAGTGATTGAAGTAGCTAATTAATTCAATGAGTTTAAATATTCAGGCTCTATCCTGTTTTGACATCTGCCTGTAATCCACATCTCTAGCTAAGGCAAGGACACAGACAACATATTACTGAACAAAGCAACATGCAAAGCATGCCAAAGAAACTTCATATCAAGTAGCAGCTGGTCTACTAGACTCAAAGATCATTAGTTCTTGAATTATTTTGTTGATGTTTGCCGACTCTGTCATCATTTACTGATTTATTGCAATCTTTGCTTTTGTTTCTCCTTTGCACACAAATCTCATTTATTGATGTATATTTTTTGTGTTCTGTAGGTATGTCTCTTAAAGAAGCAGCCCAGCAGCTTATGCACACCAGTTTGTGCACCATACCATACATGGGCAGTCAGGACAGCAGTTTATGCATGAGATGTGTGCTCTCCAACGTGGAACAACTGCTGCTAAGCTAAATGAAAATGTGAGATTGTGTCCTTTATAGCAGAAGGATATGGTTTTGTGTCATAATTTGACTGGACCATTGTTAAAGTTTGAATTAAATTCCACAATTAGGCCCTTACTAGTTACGGAGCCGAGAGTATAAATGAGCACACCAACATTGATTTGAACAGTAATTAATAATCATGATAAGCATTCCACAGTAAATATGATACTGTGTGTTGAAATTATTGATAAGGTCTCATAGTCATACTTTTAAATGACTTAAGAAGTTAAGATGCGCATGACAACACTAATGAGATTGTTTGTTGAAGTTGTATAAACAACATCACATTATGCAAATTTTCCTTTCCCTTCCCCTACATTTCGAAGCACCCTTTGAGAAAATGGAAAAGATGCTATCTAGAGTTATACCAGCATGCGGAAACTTGTGGTGTTTTACAACATTCAATATTGAGTTATACTTATCAGCGATGAATAGTGTATCTAAAAATTATGATGTTCTCAATTTCTCCATATGCTTGTTGACAGTTTTTATACATTTAAAATGATAATTGGAAAAGAAATCAAAGGCTGATTTTTATCTTTCCAAAGAACTATTATTTCTTTGACAGAAAATACCCTGTGATAGTATACAAAATGATTGTTTCGAGACTTAAACTCATAATCTCAAAGATTATTAGACTAAGATTTTTATCATTTTGAACAATATCACTGCTTATGACTTTAAAAATATAAAAGCACAAAAGAATATGAAAAAATATAAATTAAATTTTTGCTAATTCAACCACTATAATATGTGGAACACAGAATATGTTTTGTTTATTATTCAGCTTTATTACAGTATGTTTTTTAGTTAAATATTAACAGATTCAGAATAATTTTTTTTTAAAACAAAGCAGCTATAACGGCGTTTTTTTCAAACGCCATACAATGCCAACGGACATTTTTTTTAAAATAAAAAAATCTACCACGGCGTTAAAAAGTCCGCTAAATATATATGAACGTCATTTTCATTATTTATCGCATTTAGCGGGCGTTTTTAAAAACGCCGCCTATTACTAATTTTACGACGTTTTTTAAAGCCATTATAGCGACGGCCGCGTCCTCACGTTTGGTTGATAAGCGTCACTAAAAGGATATTAGCGGCGTTTTTCATAACAATTAGCGGCGTTTTTAAAACGCCGCTAAAGTCATTTTTCTAGCAGTGCATTTGTAGGAAATTCTTAATATATATCTCTTTTAAAAAAGGGTGTATCATTAATACATCATAGTTATGTCATTTTCTTCTTTAGTTATGACCAATTTCTACTTATTATATACATTATTTTAATTATGACTCATGTAGTTCTTTATATTATGTTCTTATATTGTGTTTAGTTATTGACATTTTTTTTTTAGTTATGACTCAAAAATTGAAATTATACTATTTTCTTTTTAGTTATAAGGTGGCATATGGTTACACACCCTTTGAAGATGTGCACCATAGTGTTTTCCCTATATTATATGACATGATATTATTAATATAGTACTCTTGACCAATAAAAAAATTACATTGTGCGAGTCATTCATTGTTTCTAACTAAATAGAAATGAGTTAACATATCTCGTACAATGTTTTATAAAAGGATTGATTTGGAACATCATGTAAATATGTCACATATACTTTTCACCTTACTATTTACCATGTGATTGTAAATACAATATATTTAAATATGGTACAAAAAGAATACTTATGATTTAATGTAATTATAAATGTGACATATTTGTAAATATTACTAATACGACTAAATTTATATATTATATTTTCAGAAACACGTATTTTTAAGGGATTTTTTATTGATAATCCATTTGAAGTGTTTTAACTCTAAATCAATGAAGAAATTTATTAACCCATTTAGTCCCATATATGTATAGTTTTATTCCATAAAGTCATTTTTCTTGATTTACACTCTTTTTTAGACTCTTTTATGCCTTATTATTTATTTTGATACCCTTACAATATTTTTTGATACGGTTAGTAATTTTATGATGTAAATATTCATATTTTAACATTTCACATTGGTAAGAATGTAAAATTGGCCCGTGGCCCGTGGGCGGTCCGAAGATCGCCCCCGGGCCGGGGCGGGCCCAGTCCGTTGACAATGTGAATATTCACATTGACATGTTAACATTCACATTGATAGAAGTGTAAAATTGGCCCGCGGCCCGTAGGCGGCCCGAAACCCGCCCGTGGCGGGCCTGACCCGGCTCGGCCCGGCCCGTTGACAATGTGAATATTCACATTAACATATTAACATTCACGTTGATAGGAGTGTAAAATTGACCCGCGGCCCGTAGCAGCACGAAACTTGCCCGCGGGCCCGGCCCAGCCCATTTACAATGTGAATATTCACATTGACATGTTAACATTCACATTGATTAGGAATGTAAAATTGGCCGCGGGCCGAAGCCCCGCCGTTGCCCGGGGCGGGCTGTAAATATCATATTTTAACATTCACATTGGTAAGAATGTAAAACTGGCCCGTGGCCCGCTGGGCGGTCCGAAGCTCCCTCCTGGGCTGAGGCGGGCCAGTCCGTTGACAATGTCAATATTCACATTGACATGTTAACATTCACAATGATAGAAGTGTAAAATTGGCTCGCGGCCCGTGGGCTGCCCGAGGCGGGCCGGTCCGGCCCGTTGACAATGTGTATTCACATTAACATATTAACATTCACGTTGATAGGAGTGTAAAATTGACCCACGCCCGTAGGTAGCCCGAAACCCGCCCGCGGGCCTGGCTCGTTTACAATGTGAATATTCACATTGACATGTTAATATAGGAGTGTAAAATGGGCCCGCGGCCCGTGGGCCACCCGAAGCCCTCCCACGGCCCAGGTAAGCTCATTTGGGCCTGGGCTCGAGCCCAGCCGAGAACTTGGGCTAGGACCTAGGCCATCACTTTTGAAGCTCAGCCCGGATAAGACCCATTTAAGGCTCGGCCGAGGCCCGGCCCGCCAGAGGCCCGGTGTCTCTTTTTGTGGAATAATAAAATTTTAGGAGAAAAAATTAAAAAAAATGGCGAGGCTCACCTAAGCCCGACCCAAGCCCAAGTCTAGGCCCAAGCTCTTTGGCTCGACCCACCGGGGCACCCAAAGCCTAAATAACCTTTGTGCTAGGGCTAGTACCTAGGCCTAATTTTTTGGCCCGTGGGGCCGGTCCGGCCCGACCCGTATTTTGGTAAGCACCCACGAGGCTTTACATGAGTTGGCCCCGGCCCGGGCTGGGCCAAAGCCTCTACACATTGATGATATGAACATTCACATTGACGGTGTGAACATTTACGTTGACAATGTGAACATTACATTGACGATGTGAACATTCACATTAGGGGTATTTTGGTAATTATGTCATCCATAGGACTTATTGAAACATAAGAAAATATGTGGATTAAATGGAACATAAGTAGTGAGAAATGGTATTTTGATCTTCTTACCTTAATAGGAACATTCACATTGACGGTGTGTGAACATTTACATTTACAGTGTGAACATTCACATTGACGGTTGAACTTCACATTCATTGGGTATTTTGGTAATTATATCACCCATAGATGTGAACATTCACATTAGGGGTATTTTGGTAATTATCACCCATAGACTTATTGAACATAAAGAAAATAATGTGAACTAAATAGAACATAAGTAGATGAAAAGGTATTTTGATCTTTTTACCTCAATAAGAACATTCACATTGACGGTGTGAACATTCACATCAGGGGTATTTTGGTAATTATGTCACCCAAGGAGTGAAAATTCACATTAGGGATATTTTTATTATGTCACCCATAGGACTTATTGAAACATAAGAAAATAATGTGAACTAAATGGAACATAAGTAGATGAAAAGGGTATTTTGGTCTTCTTACCTCAAATAGGAACATTCACATTGACGGTGTGAACATTTATACTGACAGTGTGAACATTCACATTGACGTGTGTGAACATTCACATTAGGGGTATTTTGGTAATTATGTCACCCATAAGACTTATTGAAACATAAGAAAATAATGTGGACTAAATGGAACATAAGTAGATGAAAAGGGTATTTTGGTCTTCTTACCTCAAATAGGAACATTCACATTGACGGTGTGAACATTCACATTGACGATGTGAACTTTCACATTAGGGGTATTTTTGGTATATATGTCACCCATTTAAGACTTATTGAAACATAAGAAAATAATGTGGACTAAATGACATAAGTAGATGAAACGGTATTTTGGTCTTCCTACCTCAAATAGGACCTAATGGAATAGTAAAAAGAATATGGGTTGGATGGAATAAAGTTTTTAGAAAGAGAATTTATAAAAAACTCCTCTTTTAAATTATAGTGATGTTAATAGAATATAGAATATGGGAATTGTGGTTATCTCATATACATATATATACATACACATCTCCTCCTCCTTCTCGACGCAGATAACACCAATCCCTATTTCTATATTTCTCATGTAACATTCACTATAATTTTAAAAATGGGAGTTTTTTTTTTATTAAATTCTTTTCTAAAAAACTTTATTCCATACACAACCCATTTTCGTTTTTTACTATTCCATTAGGTCCTATTTTGAGGTAGGAGACAAAATACCCGTTTCATCTACTTATGTTCCATTTTTAGTCGCACATTATTTCTTATGTTTCATAAGTCTGTTATTGTGCGGTGACATAATTACCCAAAATACCCCTAATGTGAATGTTCACATCGCTCAATTGTGAATGTTCACACCGTCAATGGGAATGTAATGTTCCTATTTGAGGTAAGAAGACCAAAATACCCTTTTCATCTACTTATGTTCCATTTAGTCCACATTATTTTCTTATGTTTCAATAAGTCCTATGGGTGACATAATTACCAAAATACCCTTAATGTGAATGTTCACACCGTCAATGTGAATGTTCCTATTTGAGGTAAAAAGATCAAAATACCCTTTTCATCTACTTATGTTCCATTTAGTTCACATTATTTTCTTATGTTTCAATAAGTCCTATGGGTGACATAATTACCAAAATATCCCTAATGTGAATTTTCACATCCTATGGGTGACATAATTACCAAAATACCCCTGATGTGAATGTTCACACCGTCAATGTGAATGTTCCTATTTGAGGTAAAAAGATCAAAATACCCTTTTCATCTACTTATGTTCTATTTAGTTCACATTATTTTCTTATGTTTCAATAAGTTCTATGGGTGACATAATTACCAAAATACCCCTAATGTGAATGTTCACATCCTATGGGTGATATAATTACCAAAATACCCATAATGTGAATGTTCACACCGTCAATGTGAATGTTCACACTGTCAATGTAAATGTTCACACCGTCAATGTGAATGTTCCTATTTAAGGTAAGAAGATCAAAATACCATTTTCATCTACTTATGTTCCATTTAATCCACATTATTTTCTTATGTTTCAATAAGTCCTATGGATGACATAATTACCAAAATACCCCTAATGTGAATGTTCACATCGTCAATGTAAATGTTCACATTGTCAACGTAAATGTTCACACCGTCAATGTGAATGTTCATATCATCAATGTGTAGAGGCTTGGCCCAGCCCGGGCCGGGGCCAACTCATGTAAAGCCTCGTGGGTGCTTACCAAAATACGGGTCGGGCCGGACCGGCCCACGGGCCAAAAAATTAGGCCTAGGTACTAGCCCTAGCACAAAGGTATTTAGGCTTTGGGTGCCCCGGTGGGTCGAGCCAAGAAGCTTGGGCCTAGACTTGGGCTTGGGTCGGGCTTAGGTGAGCCTCGCCATTTTTTTTAATTTTTTCTCCTAAAATTTTATTATTTTCCACAAAAAAGACACCGGGCCTCTGGCGGGCCGGGCCTCGGGCCGAGCCTTAAATGGGTCTTATCCGGGCTGAGCTTCAAAGTGATGGCCTAGGTCCTAGCCCAAGTTCTCGGGCTGGGCTCGAGCCCAGGCCCAAATGAGCTTACCTCGGGCCGTGGGAGGGCTTCGGGTGGCCCACGGGCCGCGGGCCCATTTTACACTCCTATATTAACATGTCAATGTGAATATTCACATTGTAAACGAGCCAGGCCCGCGGGCGGGTTTCGGGCTACCTACGGGCCGTGGGTCAATTTTACACTCCTATCAACGTGAATGTTAATATGTTAATGTGAATATTCACATTGTCAACGGGCCGGACCGGGCCCGCCTCGGGCAGCCCACGGGCCGCGAGCCAATTTTACACTTCTATCATTGTGAATGTTAACATGTCAATGTGAATATTGACATTGTCAACGGACTGGGCCCGCCTCAGCCCAGGAGGGAGCTTCGGACCGCCCACGGGCCACGGGCCAGTTTTACATTCTTACCAATGTGAATGTTAAAATATGAATATTTACAGCCCGCCCCGGGCAACGGGCGGGCTTCGGGCCGCGGGCCAATTTTACATTCCTATCAATGTGAATGTTAACATGTCAATGTGAATATTCACATTGTAAATGGGCTGGGCCGGGCCCGCGGGCAAGTTTCGTGCTGCCTACGGGCCGCGGGTCAATTTTACACTCCTATCAACGTGAATGTTAATATGTTAATGTGAATATTCACATTGTCAACGGGCCGGGCCCGCCCCGGCCCGGGGGCGATCTTCGGACCGCCCACGGGCCACGGGCCAATTTTACATTCTTACCAATGTGAATGTTAAAATATGAATATTTACATCATAAAATTACTAACCGTTCAAAAAATATTTGTAAGGGTATCAAAATTAAATATAAGGGCATAAGAGTCTAAAAAAAGAGTGTAAATCAAGAAAAATGACTTTATGGAATAAAACTATACATATATGGGACTAAATGGGTTAATAAATTTCTTCATTGACTTTAGAGTTAAAACACTTCTAAATGGGATTTATCAATAAAAATCCCTTTAAAAATCGTGTTTCTGAATATATAATATTATAATTTAGTCGTATTAGTAATATTTACAAAATATGTCACATTTATAATTACATTAAATACATGTATTCTTTTTGTACCATATTTAATATATTGTATTTACAATCACATGTAAATAGTAAGGTGAAAAGTAATATGTGACATAATTTACATGATGTTCCAAATCAATCCTTTTATAAAACATTGTACGAGATATGTTAAACTCATTTCTATTTAGTTAGGAAACAATGAATGACTCGCACATATGTAATTTTTTATTGGTCAAGAGTACTATATAAATAATATCATGTCATATAATATAGGGAAACACTATGGTGCACATTCTTCAAAGGGTGTGTACCATATGCACCTTATAACTAAAAAGAAAAATAGTATAATTTCAATTTTTTGAGTCATAACTAAAAAAAAATGTCATAACTAAACACAATATAAGACATAATTAAAGAACTCATGAGTCATAATTAAAATAATGTCATATAACTAAAGTAGAAAATTGGTCATAACTAAAGAAGAAAATGACATAACTAATGATGTATATGATACACCCTTTTTAAAGAGATATATATTAGAATTTTCCTACAATGCACTGCTAGAAAAATGACTTTTAGCGGCGTTTTAAAAACGCCGCTATATGTATGAAAAACGCCACTAATTCCTTTAGTGACGCTTATCACCAAACATCGAGGACGCGGCCGTCGCTATAAGTTTATGACGCTTTAAAAACGTCGTAAAATTAGTATAGGCGGCGTTTTTAAAAACGCCGCTAAAAGCGATAAATAATGATAAAATGACGTCATCCAATATTTAGCGACGTTTTTAAAACGCCGTGGTAGATTTTTTTATTTTAAAAAAAATGTCCGTTGGCATTGTAGTGGCGTTTTGAAAAAACGCCGTTATAGCTCTTTGTTTTAAAAAAAAATTATTCTGAATCTGTTATATTTAACTAAAAAACATACCTGTAATAAAGCTGAAAAATAAGAGAGAGAGCTTTTCTTACTCCCAAATCAAATCAGAACATCATTGTGTGTCATCATCAAAAAGAGGGAGATTGTTAGACTTATTTATTTTGATGATTTATTTAATTATATTTTTAATTTATTTGAAAGAAAAAAATAGAATCAAAATTTATTTGGATGATTTATTTGGAACAGAAAAATATAATCAAAATTATTTTGATAATTTATTTGAAAGAGAAAAATAGAATCAAAATATTTTTGATGATTTATTTGAAAGAGAAAAATAGAATCAAAATTATTTTGTCCTATTATTTCTCACCTAAACCTTTATTCTAAATGTTGTTAGAATGTATTTAATATTCATTAAATCAGGAGTTCAAAACAGCCCAAAAACAGAGGTTCAAACAGCCCAGCACAACAGC
>NW_021026243.1:1935163-1956530 GCF_004153795.1 Camellia sinensis
TAATAACAAAAACATATTCTGTGTTCCACATATTATAGTGGTTGAATTAAGCAAAAATTTAATTTATATTTTTTCATATTCTTTTTTGCTTTTATATTTTTAAAGTCATAAGCAGTGATCATTGATTCAATGATAAAATCTTAGTCTAATAATCTTTGAGATTATGAGTTTAAGTCTCGAAACAATCATTTTGTATACTATGCACAGGGTATTTCTGTCAAAAGAAATAATAGTTCTTTGGAAAGATAAAAATCAGCTTTGATTTCTTTTCCCAATATTCATTTTAAATGTATAAAAACTGTCAACAAGCATATGGAGAAATTGAGAACATCAATAATTTTAGAATACACTATTTCATCTGATATAGTATAATCAATTTGAATGTTGTAAACACCACAAGTTTTCCGACATGCTGGTATAAACTTCTAGATAGCATCTTTTCATTTTTCTCAACGGCCCCATTTGGTGCTTCGAAATGTAGGGGGAAGGGAAAAGGAAAAATTTGATATTAGTTGATGTTGTTTATACAACACTTCAACAAACACAATCTCATTAGTGTTTTCATCCATCTTAACTTCCTTAAGTATTTAAAAGTAATAACATAGACCCATTAGTCAATAATTTCCACACACAGTATTCATATTTACTGTGGCATGCTTTATCAATGATTATTAATACTGTCAAACATGTTTTGGTGTGCTCATTTTACTTCGGCTCCGGTACTAGTAAAGGCCTAATTTGTGGGAATTTAATTCAAAACTTTAACATGGTCCAGGTCAAATTATGACACAAAAACCATATCACTTCTGCCTATAAAGGGATCACAATCTCACCATTTTCATTTAGCTTCAGCAGCAGTTGTTCCCACGTGGTGGAGAGCACACATTCCAGCATAAACTGCTGTCCTGACTGCCCATGTATGGTATGGTGCACAAACTTGTGCATAAGCTGCTGAGGCTGCTTCTTTAAAGAGCAATACCTAACAGAAACACAAAAAATAAATCAAATAAATGAGATTTTGTTGCCAAGAGAAAACAAAAGCAAAGATTGCAATAAATCAGATAAATGATGACAGAGTCGGAAAACCATCAACAAAATAATTCAAGAACTAGAGTTGATCTTTGAGTCTAGTAAGACCAAATGCTTCTTAATATGAAGTTTCTTGGCATGCTTTGCATGTGTGCTTTTGTTCATTAATTGTTGTCTGTGTCCTTGCCTTTAGCTTGAGATGGAATAGCAGGCAGATGCAAAACAGGATAGAGCACTGAAATATTTAAACTCATTGAATTAATTAGCTACTTCAATCACTTCTGAAGCTTAGTTTGTAGTTCACTTAGGGCATACACCAACTTGAAGATTCTTCATGAGCATTACTGAGGCTAATCAATCCTGCTCACAAGCACAAACGCTCCCACTTGAATGAAAAAAAAAGAAAAAACCAACTTCAATATGTAAATAAAGTGTGTCGAGAATCCAAGATTCCAACCTGATGGAGCAAAGAAGAATGAGTCCCACATTAAAAAGAAAGGAGTTCATCAGAGTGGCTCCCCACCTGTGATATGGATCAAATATTAGCAATCACAGGAAGCATCAGAAACACAACGAAATAATAAGATGAGAAAAAAAAATATGCAGACAAGACAAAGTTCATTACTTCATGGGATGGATTGTTATGAAAACTAATCTCATGCCAAGCATCATTGCCCCAGCAATTCCGGCAAGTAGAAGGTAGAAGCAGAAGAATGCAAAGGCTGCAGTTCCCAGAAGACTGGTGAAGTGGCAAATAGGTATCTCAGTTAATGTTATGACTCATGAAGCAAAAAGAAATGAAAGAAAAAAAATATGCTTAAAATTTTTATAATACCCCAGACGTCATCCAACTTGATGAAAAACCCCATTTAGGAAAGGAGAAAGAGGAGGGTTAATCAATAGATATATCACAAATATGTGCAATCCATGCCACTGAAACAATCAACCTATCAAACAAAGCAGCAAGAAGAAGTCAGATTTAATATACCCCATAGACACAGAACAGAAACAAAAATATCACGAGAATAGTGGAGTGTGAAGTAAGGAACAGGAGAAACACATATGATAAAACATAGAGAAAGCAAAATACAATCGACATGAAAGAGATGTGGATCAATCATATATTTACCCAACAATAATATCCCCATTAAGAAATATAATAACTTCATACACATCAAAGCAAGCTCCCCATCCCAAATACATTGCATTTAAAATTAAAGGCCAGAACAAATAACTAGAGACTAAACATCATCCATACGTTATCCATAAGAAATGTTTTTAACTTCTTTTTTTTTTTTTTTTTTGGTGTGATAACACAATTTTCATCTAAAATTTTCTGCAGAGACCCCAAAAAATGACAGTTTCAAGGAAATCAAAATAACATTTTGTTTGTCAAAGTCACAATTAATGATATGCATAAAATTCACACTTACCCTAAAACCCCCAACACTAGTTTGGCCAAGTACCCAAGAACAGTCATGGCCATGCAGTCTCGCCTGAATAATCAAGCAGCAAAGTCAGGAGACAATATCATATCTCTCTTCTTTTTCTTTTTTTTCAAATAGAAATTAGTTTGACAAAAAGAAACATCAAAAATAATATTTCAGATTTTTAAAAATTACTCCACACCAAAAAAAAAAAGATAAAACCATATAAAAATGATGAGTGTTTTTTTATTTTTTCATTTCTTTCATCAAATTAGTTTTAGTTTTATTGAAAATTTTTCAGAAAACATATTCTCAAAAACTGCTTTTTGAAAAAATGTGCAGTCAGCACATTAAAAAAACTTCAAACCATCACCTTTTCACCTTGAGGGTACATCTCTTCTAAAGCCTTTACATCTTCTTCCAGAAGAAGCAACTCCTACAAGGTTAAGAATAAGTCAGCACCCGATTCCAATCTATCTAACATGGATACATAGACAAGTCAACCAACAATGTAAACTTCAATTTCATAAAAAATGAATGTAATTTCTACAAACCCTAAACGGCCCCTAAGCATATAATAGCAATTGGAAAAATAGCAGGAAACCTTGTAATTGTAGTTATCAATTGTTATGTCTTAAATGAAAACAATTTTGTAGTTGGATCAATGATTCATGACATTAATTTCTTGATGTAAAACATTTTAACGGAAGAAAAGAAGCTTTTACAGATCTCAGAAATGATATTCAAATTCAACAAATTGAATCTTAGAACCCTACATCATCTGTAAAACCAACTTTGGGCTGAAGTACACCAAATTATAAGATGTACCAATTTTCTTGCTATGTCTTAAGGTGGACTTAAACCATGCACCTTCCCTTTTAGCCATGGCAAGGCAACCCTTCAGCTAACAATACTGATCAAGGTTAATACCTTTTCTACTGCCTTTACATTTTTTACGCCACTTCCTTTCCCTTTGAGCCACTCTTTTCCTCCTGACAAAGCGCATCAGCTGCTTTCTTCATTCTCTTGCCTTCTTACCTAGTTCAGTTGCTTCTACAAATTATCGAGTCAATTTCCTATAATCAACTCGAACATGCAAATAACCATTACGTTGATACAGAAGGCATAAGTAGGTAATTTCATCTGGATACATAAAACACAACGCAAAAGGTACCTTAATATACTGTGAACGAGTGATAACAGCTTTTGGACGCCGAAAGAATGAAAAGATAAGATCCCAATGGCAGACAAGCAATGCCCACACCGCCAAATATCTGGGTAGGACAACAAGAGCTCAATAGTAAAATACAATATTCTCGGAAAACAGACATATTGTTGGTTCAATAGTATCCAGATCTAACAGGTCATTTTGAACCAGAAAGATAACTTGTATCTTTCCATTAGAACCATATTGCCCTTAATTTCCATAAATTTTGGTTTGGATAATAACAATATAGTCTTATTTTTTGTAAAACCTGACATAAAAATCCAATATGTGGCCCCAATCCACGACCCGGGGGGGCAAGTTCAGACCCCAATTGGAACTGTCGCTGACTACATCATCCAAAGCTATCGATCATTTTGCATTTGCTGTATTCACTAAGTTCGTCCGCCAGACTTTAGACATAATGCAAACATTGAAGTTGCTGAAGCATCCCATTCGTGCTACATCGGAATCTTAGATGGCTATCACCATCACGATTCTACAATAAATTAATATAAAAATGGCAGAATTCTCTCAAACCGATCAATATGGAACAAGAGTGCGAAGCGAAAATTCCACACTTTCACTATCTGTGCTAGAGGTCTTTTGCTAGTACCCAGAAACCTATCAACGGGTGAAAGTCACGAGAAAGAAGCGAACAACCCCTAATGCCAGCAAAAGTCAATAGCACTAAATATAGGCTCAATATTCTTCAAATTGCTTTCTTTAAAAAGTAGCACAAAAAAAATTAGAAGATATATAAAACTGAGCTCGCAAGTGTAGCTGATAAATAGAACCCGCAATAAAAAGAGAGCTCTGGGAACATTATTAAAACTTTCAAAAAGTGAGTTTGGCAGTATTGAGAGCGACGACAGTGAAAAAAGGAGAACAGATCCGAAAGAGCAAGGTTGTAAATACTCGTAGCAGAAGCGAGACGAAAACCTTACAAGCTACTGGAACTCTCGGGAATGAAGGCTTTGTATTTCCTACATGGTGTTCGCATTTGGGAGTACTCGACAGTTAGTGCAGTTCATCCTGAAGTTCAGCGATAACCGCATCTTTCCCGATCAACTTTGTCCGTCTTGATTCATCTCGTCATCTTTGTCCAATCAGCATTTCGTTGCGAATCTCCGGCTGCAGTGCCACTCAGACTTAGGGGCAAACTTTCCGTTGCTATGACAGTGCTGTGCGCTCTTGAGTCTACTAGCTGATGAGAGGGCAACCTACTTGATGCCACTATGGTTCAGTGCAAGGAAATCACCTTGCGGAAAGGAGTAAGTTGTGCATCATCGAGTGACAGATCTCGAGAAATAGAGTGCCGTGTTTCCAGATTACTGTTTGTACATTCCACCCACTTATCAATAATATAATTTCATACTCGTCTTTGAGAAAAAGTTTTAAGTATTTTGGCAGTTCATTAAGCACAAAAATCTCTGACTTCTGTAAAAAGCTCACAATAAATCTTTTTACACTTTGAAGCTCAAATTATAAATTGTATGGAACTCTTATTTATACTTGCACCTGTGGAAGAGATTGTTAACTCCCACTCCACAACTTTTCAATTTCTTCCTCTGAATTCTCAAAAAACAGTTAAGTCTCTTCCTAGCCTCTTCTTAGCATACAATTGAATTGATCGCTTTTATGTTTACAGAATTAGCTCAACCTGAAAAGAAAACTTGCGTTACAGAGGGATATAAGTATTAAGCAAAGACCCAGTAATTCTTGCAAGAGATTAGGGGGTGTATGTCAAGTAGGTGTTTCCTGCGCTCCCTCCCAGAGCCTGACATGTGTAAGAGTCGACTTTTTCGATCCAACAAGCCTATTCTTCGATGCCTCAAAGCTGGGCGGTACACCGTCAATACATGTAACATTACATATACAATTGAGCCAAAATCTAAATTTTCACTCAGTGAATCAGATCACACAGCACTAGTGCAACTACATATAAGTAGTCCGAGGTGAAAAATATAAAAAATATGGGAGCGCCTGGAGGCCTATAAAGTATAGTAGTATATTCTTAGACCTATAACATCCTCCTAACCACAACGGCAGGCATGTGGAACACAAGAAAGACTTCCCTTCCTGGTTGTTACCAAACGAGTATCTAAACTTAGAAAAAAATGACCTGCCAAGCAAGCTGCGACGCCTCGGGTTGGAATGAGCAGATATCTATCCCCGTCTGGCGGGGCAAGTCTGATCATGGCCAAATTGGGCATTCGATATGCCGAAATGGGAAAATAGAATACAACAATGAGTTGAAAAGGCCGACAGGACCAGTTTGAAGAACATAATGGAAACAAGCAACCGCACAATATGACTCATTGAAAAGACTCCCCTAAGGAAGCCCACCACGCTTTACGGGTCAATAAAGTAAGATGCCTTCCCAGCCACTCCATAGATGCTACTTACCTCTCCACAAATATATTCAATCTCACACATTGAACATCACGAGGAAGATCTTCAATGAGCTACCTTCTGGCGGAACTAATCCTATTTTGTTGATTATGTTAATTAATCTTTCATCAAATAAAAAAAAAAGAATAAGCGGTGCTCCCCGACAGACCACAACCGCTCCCAACAGTTGAATTGGTTATCTTTTCGAAGCAGCGCAAAAATGCGAGGAGCCATACCGACCGGCCCAAGAGCGCAGCAAATTTGCGACCAAACCAGTCTTCCAGAGTATTTCCACCCTGCAAAAACAATTCCTTTGCTCGGAGCAATAGGCAGAAATTGGCAACATCCAAGCGAATTACTACACACGCCTCAGAGAATTTTACCTCATTTCCAAGGCATTGGACTAGCCCCACCGATTCAAAGTTAGTTACGTCCCTTGACACTCGCTGAGAGGCGTTTAAGACTCAGTAGACAAGCCTCGCGTGAAGCTGAATGATGGCTTGTGGCAGGAGTCCACAACCTGCAAAGGTCTACAGGCTCAAAGTAATAAGTGCCCTATCAGCCACACCTGTGGGGAGGGATTAGCAAAATGACATAAAAGATGCGAATTATAGAAACTTTCTTAAATCTCGCTTTACCAAAATCAAAGGCAAAAAAGACTAAGACTAATGTGTTATGATGATCTATACTTGATTTATGCTATTATATAAAGTGCACGTGTCAGTTGGTGTGAATCGCCTGATACCTCACACTTTTAACAGGACCTTGCACAACATTGCGTGCTTGCACCTGCTGTAGTAAGAGAGGTAAGATTGATGACAGGAATTGTGGGAGAATGGGTTGAGTAGGGTTTGTGGTGAAGAAGTGACAAATTAGTATTTGAAGCGTGGGGTTGGTTCGAAGATACAAAGTTGTCAAAAAATCGTTTGTCCAACATTTAAAAAACTAAGAAAAACATTGTGATTACCCACAGATATTAGAAGACCTTTGATACTATGTAAATTCCATGCCTTGAGCACGGAAATATTTTGCTCGGCGTGGGATTAGAACAAACTTTTTCAGTCCTTTCTGTTGTCGTATAATCAGACGTCATAAAATGTTAGAAAAGAAAGTTTTTTGCCAAAACAAATGGAGCTTCAAATACTAAACTTTCTAACCATCTAAACAAATAAATGAAGTAGTAGATGAGTAGGCAAGCCAATATTGTGGCTAAAGACACAAACACAAGCCAATTCACACACACACAATCACACTATCCTGATCACTCTTGAGTAATCTCCTCAAAGCATGACGATATACACTTTCTAACTCAGTTATTTTGTAAAAGGCGTCTTTCAATGCAGACATTTCAACGCGAGATTTGGAATTTGACCGAAAGACAGTAAATGCCATTTTCCTGGGCCCTTAACACTTGGTCTACTTCTCTCCAACTCCAGGAGGTCTTGAGCCTTGATGAACGAAGTCCTCTAGTGCCACCCTGACCCCCTCTTACGAAAGCCCCTACCCCCATTAGCACCACAGCTTTGATATGTTCATTAATATTGCCTTTGTCCAGTCAGCACAGTCACCTGGTCCGAATCAACCCCGGGACACTAGGCCCCCGTCCAAGGCCCGAGACAATAAGGGATGGTAAAGTCATATAAACCTGAGTACGTAACATGGCAGGCCTCGAGACAATATGGCTCGCCCTCCATTAAAAAAACCTTCCACAAACTCCAACTCTTTATTTGAGTGTGCGCGGTGACACAATTGCCGTCGTGTCGAAGCCTGCCATGAAATAAGCTAAGTGTGAGTATTATGTTTATAACTTGAAATAATTAATTACAGGGTTCATTAGCTTTAAGAGTGCCTCCCCATGTATTGCATCAAACTGCAATACGCTGCGAATACCGAATCTCGAAATGTTTAGGTTGTAGGTAATGTGCAGCCCATTGAGAGGAAGAAAATTTGAAATTTGGATATGGAGAGCCAAACTCTCCGGGAATGATTGCTAACACAACCAGGTCCTATGTTCGCTACATCAAAGCCCCATAATACGCAACGAAAGAACCAACAACACATCCAGAAGAAACCAGGGAAGCAAAAAAAATAAAATACAACACATAAGCAAATCAGAAGCGACCCTAGTGATGCATTAGGGCCCATTAAAGGGATTGATGGCCCGACGCATAGTTAGCGCCATCCATAAAGGGATAGTAAATGTGTTGTGACAGAATTTTTTACTTATGTCGCTCTTTCAAAAACTTGAATGTGCATGCCAAAATGTAGACATTTATTTAAGCTATTACCGGGCTTGTCAAGCTTTCGGCCAAACACACCTCATAGGTAAATACCTCCTTCCCCCTCGTCAGCGTCGCAAGGACTGTCAGAGTCTTTCATTCTAATAGGGGTATATGCTATCTCTACCCTAGTTTGAACCCAAAGCTTCTCCCCATGGAATTAATGCGGTGATTTACAATCTGCTTCATAATCGGGATGAAGGTTTCAACGGATTCTAGTAGGACAATCTTTGGTGCCAGGCTTGTACCATCTGACCATTCAAGTCCCTGACATAAGACATGTGTCACCCGGATTCCCAAAAACCTTGTCCCGGGACTTGCAAATTATTAACATTAGCAAAGAATCAAAGAAAAGGAATAGTGATCTTTCAATTAAGAAACTCTGGGAAAGAAAGAACTAAGCAGTAGAAGATATGGAATATGCAGAGACAGCCCACAAGGATTCAAATCCGTTCCAAGACCCACTTAGCACCCATAATAACGTGGAGGTAAAGGAAGCAGTGGAGTATTTTGGATGGTCCTCAAAGCCCCTCGGGGAAATTCACTTTTATGCGGAGCCCCATATATACCGATTTAGCTAGCCCCAAGTCCCGAGGCTTGAATGCAGAAAGTTTTGAACATTTTGGAGAGGGCACTCGCACCATAGAACCTTCTACCTTTTCCCATTGGGAGATCGAAGGTCAATAACATCAGCTGGTGAAATAGTGGAGAAAACCTGACGAGAGGCTTTGTTGAGATTCCCTTACTAAATCAGTATAGTTTCGAGAATTAAGTGGAGTGGGGACAACGTGTGGTCAACATTTTGAGTAAGACTAGTTGTTTTTCCGCGCACCCCCTAATCAGTTGCAGGATTTTGCGAATCAGCCGCTGCCACTCAAATTGATCATTCAAAAGTAGTGAAGATGCAACATGAGACATCAATTTCCAAAATCCTCTCTGCTTATTTTTCATATCCAGTGAGACCACCCGGCCCATTTTTTAGGGATTTGCCGACAAAACAGATATATGGCCCGGTAAACCACTCTTGCGGCCCGAGGACAGGAATATGATAATTGGTTGGGTCCCCAACAATGCCAGGAACAAAGTTTAATACAACACATTTAATGCCCCCGATCAGTGAGAATCCTATGTACTGAAAGAAGGTGTCATCTCTGTAATACTGAGAGTGTGAAATACAGTATGCTATGAAAGATGGTTTTTAAAGAAGGGAAACTTCACCTCCTAGCCATCCACCTTATATTCACCAACAACCCCATATCCCCCCTGTGCCAGTTCCAGTCGCGCGATAACACTCGTTACACATAAAGCCCGTGACAGGCCAGCAAAAGCGGCCCAGGCAGGCAGAAACTTACCTGAGATTTCACTTTTGAAGTGATCCTGTGATCAACGTTATTCTTTCATATACAAAGAAATTGCAACTTTCTACATTTTGACTATAGATACGAGGTATGATGAGATAGTTCCCCGCTCTCACTGCCTATGAATGGGCGTTCGTAGAGAACAAAGTGTGGATCAAAGAGTGTAGGTATGTCGCCCGTTGTGGATTATCAAAGCTCATCCATACCACATTTCATTTGTTATTGATCAGGTTGCTTGGTACGCAAATGTAGTGTGGACCCAAAACTTAATAGGTATTTTGCTTATTCAGGTGTATAATTGTTATCGGTTTCATAATTCCCTAAAAATGCTAACCCGTTCACATAGATCTGAATTTAACTCTCCAATAACCAGATGAGGCAAATTTCCCCACCCCCCCTAACCAAAAGAATATTAGAAGGGATTTTCCAATTTGATCGTTTTCTCGAAAATATGTGGATTGGTGGTATACCGCTGGCCTCTCTCCCCCCGGGAGTGCGATGAAGAGATTGCCCACAGAGATCCCCCACCACAATTTGCAAACATCTTATTATTGAATAAAAATGATTCGTTAGATTCTATATACGAGCACAATAATGCTGCCCATCCCATCAACATCGGTTTTAATTGGACCATAAGTAATAATCAGTGGTGGAAATTATTCAATTCTAATATTAAATTAAGAGAAATTTCCAGAAGAAATACCCCCAGGGAAGCACATTAATGAACTAACCTCTGGTCAATTGCTTGAGGGAACCATCAGGACCACTTGGAAGCTATTTTTGGCCCCACCCAAATTATTGTTACGACCAAATTACATAAAACCTACTAGTAAAAAAAGGGAAACTAACGCTGACTATTATTTTTTCAATGCACAAAGTAGCTGACTTTTAAATGGTCGTTAGATGAGAGCGTTTGCTTAGCACTACAATCAAAACGCTAGTTCAAAAGGTTCAACGGTTATAAATTCAAATGAATACAACGGCTATAAACGACTATAAGTTTCATTATATATACCAAAGCCTCTAATGTAAACAAGTTACAAAAAAACCAGAAAATATTCTTTGATCTATAATCACTCACATCTATTCTCTGAAAAATTCTCTGAGGAGTGTTCTTCAATTTTTGTTTACATCCTCTCTCAAAAAATATACACTGAGCCTTATAACTTTAAACTTATCTTTCCTGTGTGAGGTTTACAGAAAATCCAAAGCTTCATTTTGTATATCCATCTTTGAGAGATATTTATTGTAAGCTTTCTTTGAAAGCAAAAATACTATTTCATCTTGCAAAAGTATTGCAAACACTGTATTCTTGAAATCTTGGGAGTGATTGTGAATCACCTAAGATTTGCAAGGGTTTAGGCTTGTAAAGTCTGTGTAAAATCCGTGGAGGATTGCTCCATTTGTAAAGAGGTTGCTAGCACCCCCGTGAAGCTAGAGTAAAGTGGAAAATCTCAAGTAAAGCTTGAGGAGTGGACCTAGGCCAAGTTGAAACCGAACCACTATAAATTTGTTTGCCTCTCTCTCCCTTATCTCTTTATTTTATTTAAATTGTTGTAGCTATATTTCACATTTTCACAGTGCTAAAATCATTAACTGACATAGTTATTAGAACACTTGTTTCAATTATTTTTATTTCATTAACTATATTTATCTATTGTGTTAGTCATAATTTTTATTAGGGTATTATTAATTTTTAATTGTAAAAACCTAATTCACCCGCCTCTTAGGTTGTCTTTTGGGTAACAATATTGTTTGATTTCTTAAATTCATACTTTGGTTTGAATTTGTGGTATTATACTGTTCAAGTTTTAATTAATCTCATTACCAAAAGTCTTTCTTAAATTCTTTGATTGTGTTTGGAAGTGCCTTTAAGACCTATGGTAAATATAAGATATCTTTGGGGATTGGCTTTATTTATTTTTGTTCATATGTCTTAGGTGGCAATAGATTTAAATTGTTGATAAATTGCAAAACAGCTATGTTTTTCCTTTTTCAAAACAACTCATTATGATCTATATAACAATAGAAACCAAAATAGCTCTAAAAATAAAAACAACATTATTGTTGGTGTTTATTGTTGATGAAAACAACTATGTTTTTTCTTTTTCAAATCCATATTCCAGTTCATGATCCAAACACAATTTCAAAAAATTAAATTGTTCGTGTTTACTTTCTCGCGCAAGATCATAATGAGCAAAACATTATTTGCAATTTATCAATGCCTAAAGCAGTGTATCTTTGGATATCTTGAGTATTTATCATTTTTATCCACCGTACTGGTTTCTATTGTTTGTTTCATGTCTTAGATGTGTACCAGGTTCTATAAGATGTGTTACAGTTCTTAGATAACGATTGTCAAGTTCTAGAATTAATTAGCTTCGTTACAAGAATTCACTCAATTTTGATTTGAGTCTGATTGTGTTTTGAAGTGCCATTTAGACCTATGGTAAATATAAGACATCTTTGGGTATTGGCTTTATTCATTGTTGTTCATGTGTCTTAGGTGGCAATAGATTTAAATTGGTAAGTGTCATATATTTAAATTGGTGAATTATTTGTCTTAGGTGTCATACAAATTAAAGGCTGAAATCATACTTCTCTTTTATTACTTTTCTTTCTTTTAGGCTTTTTTTTTCAGATTTCAAATTTCAAACATTTCAAGGGTTTGATGCCATTCTCTCTCTAACGGACGTTCTCTTCCCCTTTCCTCTTTCTCTCTCTCTCTCTCTCTCACTCTTTGGTTCTCTCTCTGTCTCTCTTTTCCCACTCTGCCCCCATTGGAGCCCATCCTATGCGGGATACCCAACCCCAATCCCAACCCCAACCCCCAATTCATTCTCTGTTTTGCCCATTGCAACCCCGACCACTCCATTCAATCGTTCAAAGTTGAGCGAGTTGTCATCGATCAAATGATGGGCTTTACAAGTCATCTTCGACCAAGTCAACCTATTACAACAGGTGAGACTGATTTCAATTTCAGATTTTCTTCCAACAAAACACTCCCTTTCTCCTCTCAGTTAGATATGAGGATCAACTATTCATCTTTTGGACTCAACTTACTATACAAATCTCTTCATCTCTCTATGTTTTGCAGATCACGCTGGAGAACCCACTACGCTATGGAGGTAACGATCTTTGTTATAATATATGATTTATTAAGTTCCATTTAACTAAAATTTGTGTTTTGTGTCATTTTCTTTGTGGTTCCACATAATGAGTTATGGTTCCACATAATGTGTTTGCCCTGTGTGTTTCTAATTTTTATTTTTATTTTTATTTTTTTACATTTATTATCAGCATTGTGTATATATATTGTTTTAGATCTATTGTGAAACTAACTTGCCGTTTGGGATTTTGGAGATTGTTGTAGAGCTATTGATGTATCCTTGAGTTTATAATAATTATTTTTTCCAGTCATGATGTATTGTTGATAACTGGCTCGGTTATTCTGCTTTATGTTGTGTTTATTTTAATTATGGGATTAAAAGTGTCATAGACCTTCAATTATGTTTCCATTGTCTTCTTCCCTTTCTTAGATGCACATGTTTCTCTTCCTAATCCTAGGTTTTAATTTTTGCATTGGAGATTTTGTTTCTTTTTTTCCAGTTATCATTTTCTGATTTTGAAAATATTCTAGTCCGCAAAATATGGACATCTATGTTGATGATGATGACCAGTGAAGGCCATATGAGCCTCGATCGGGTTTTGTAAGGTTTATTAGTTAATTCAAACTTAAAATATTTGGTTTTTGTGTCACTTTTGCTCCTGTTTTGTGTATTTGTGCCATTTTCTTTGATCATTCATTATTTCATTTTGTTTGTTCTTTTTCTCTTGTTCAATAATGTCATTGCTTAATAAAAAGAGTAACCATTGTAAGGAAATAAACCATCTTAATTGCCTTTATATCTCCTCTATATGTGTCAAGGTATGTCTCTATATCTACTTTCTCAATTAGCTTTCTTTTTGTGTGTCTATTATTTGTTACTTTTAGATGCATCATTGTAAATAGCAGTAGCTTGGTCAGTTTGTTCCAATATGTGATAGATTCATTATTGCTAGTATAATTCTTTTTCTTCTATTTTATTTTGATTACTAATTTTAAGTTTTTTTGTTATGAAGTATATTGTTGATGCTATTTCATTTTCTTTTTTCTTTTTTTTTTATATAGATGGTGTTAAATATGATTTTTAATTATAAATGTATGTTGGGGGCATTTGGTGTCAAACACATGCTCAAGAATCATTAAAAAAAAAAAAAAAAAAAAAAAAAAAGCCACAAAATGGCATAACAGGGCATAAACATAAACATGCAAACCTAATTTTTTCTGCATAACAGGGCACAAATATCTGATTTTGATTGTCAAGCTTCTCTTCCTCCAAAATGAGTACTACTGGATTTTTGTAAAAAATTAATGTTCCTTTCTTTTCTTATTAGGTTTTGGATGATGTGTAATTATTGTGTGCTTTATAATCAGGTAGCGAGTGTAAAAAATAATGATAATGGCAAATGCTACATGTATAAATCAAAATAAATTTCACTACTCTTTGAAAAAAAGGGCAATCTGTTTGGCCTTTCTCCCCCCCCCCATATTCTTTCTACTTGGGTTTCGTAGGTTCAATTTGATTTTTTATTCTATAGTTTTCAGGTACTTTTGTGTTTGATTCAAAAAGGAAAAGTGCTCATAGCCTTCAATGAAAAATAGATGCATCAGTTATTGCTTGTGTGAAAGTTTCTCCTCAAGAATGAACAAATGTGCACCATCAGATTGATTCAATCCAATGATTGAAAATGTCTTACTCTCATTTGTCCTACTTGGACATTTCAATGGTTTAGATTTTTTGGGTGAATATCAATGCTTCAGATTAGTTTTACATTTAGCTTTTCTGAAAAATTTAGAAATTCTCTAGATATTGATTTGTGATTATGTATCAATTTTAATCAGTAAATAGCAATCCCAATCAAACAATCAAAGACAAATCAACACAACGATTTTACGTGAAAAAACCACAATTGGAGCGCCTCCAATTGTGATAAAAAAACCACGGGCAAAAGCCACAAAATAATCCACTAAAAAGACATAAAGGAATTACACATGTATACTCTCAATTACCTAGTAAATCCACGCCCGAATTGAACCAACCCCTATGTGCCTCTTCCAGCCCGTCTTCACCTCGGAATTGTCTTGCCCAACGTTGAATCCACAACACCGATGTCGAATCACGACGATGAGCCACTCCAGAATCCACCAAAGCTTCAGGCTCAAATTCTCTAGAATCCACCAAAGAACGACTCTCTCTTTTGTATAGAATAAACAACAATCCTTTGATGTATACTTCTTAAACCATGAGTTGAACACTCAATCAAACATCAAAGAAAACTAACAAAATAGCCCCAGATATAAACCCTAATATCCAAGAAGAAAATCTGGAAGCATTACCCTAAAATCTGACTGAAACACATATTTATAGCAATCTGTTCCGCGGTCTCCGCTTGAGCGCTGGAATGGCAGCTCGAGCGGACCGACGCTCGAGCGCAAAAAATTCCAATCGAGCGGGAAAAAACAACACCCAGTATTTTTGCAGACGATCAAACTTCTGGAACCAAACATTCTCCGCTCGAGCATACAAACACCCGCTCGAGCGGACAAGCAACTTTGAATGCATTTTTGCGTCATAGTCAGCGAAGTGGCAAACATGAAAGAATTATCTTCTGAAACTTCTCTACAAGGCACAATTCGGGTTGGATTCGCATCTAAAAAGTCATAGCCTTGCTAAAATAAGAGCGCGAATACAAGTACAATTGAAAGGAGTTTTGTCAAACGGGATTGCCAAGAATAAAAACCTAACATTTTCGATTCTCACTCTCAGGATTGAATCAATTCACATAAACATCTTCTCTCTCTCTCTCACACCGCTTCCTCTTCCCACCACACATCTTTCTCTTTCCACCAAGCTTTCTCTCTCTAGAAGTTTAATCTTCGGTGGTGATTTCTGGAATATAGCCCCGGTGAGAGGGGGTGATTTCAATATCTGCCTCATATCTCTTTCTCTCTCTCTCTCTCTCTCTCTATACACACAGCTCCAAGGTAGAAAGTCATCATCTATGTTGTTTTCTTCTTCTTTTTTTGGAAGGAGTGAGGATCTAGGGTTTTTATTTGGGTTTTGGATTTTGATATGATAACCAATCTTTGGGGGGGGGGGGGGGCAAGATTCCCACTTAACCCAGTCTAGCTATCTATCTCTCTATGTTATAGCTATGTTTGGTTTTGGTTTTTTTTTTTTTTTGGTTATCAGCACAGAAACCATTATTTTTATTAGATGTAGTTTTACAAAAATATTTCTATCCTGTTTGGTTGCCGAAAGTGGCGGCAAAAGTAAAGAAAATGAAATTTTAGTTACTGTCATTTCTGGGTTTGACTGAAAGGTCTGTTATGATTGTATTTTTATCAAAATTAATTTTTTTTTATTGGATTTTGTACTCAAGAACAAGTGTTGATGCTCTTAATTGTTATTTTTCTTAATTGACATGGGTTATTTGTTCAAGCACCAATAATCTATCTCTTTATATATTTTCTACTCTATCTTTAAGCACCATTATGTTTTTTGCTTTATATGGTGCAACAACTTCAACGGCGACAATGGAGCATATTAAGGTTGTGGGTATTCATCTTGGTCTTACTAGCTCTGTTTCAGTGTCTTGGTCTTGGTATTTTAATTAGTTAGTTATGCCGGATATGTTCAAACCATGGAAAAAGTTGCTGGAAACTTTAATTAATTAGATTTGTATTTAATTATGCTGGATTTGTATTTTAATTAGTTTGTTTTATTGCTAAAATTGTGACAAATTTGAACTATATCCTTTGGTACCTATTAATAGCTGAAGTTATTTGATGTTTTCTTATTATTATTATTATTATTATTATTATTTGCTGGTTATAGGGTGCTTGGCTTCCATTGGGAAACAAATTCCGTAGCAATTCAAGTTGACAATAATAATTGTGTGTGTGTGTTTTTTTTTCCCCTTTTCTGTGTCTTGAGAATATTGCAGGCTTCAAATAATACAAAAAAAACACTATGAAATTGGGTTTTTCATTTTATTTTCCTATTATGAGTTGTTAATTTGATTTTGTTAAAGCTGTGTAATCTCCCATTTTTGCCAGGTGACTTATGCTATTTTGAAGATCATTAGATTCTCAATGGAGTTGTTTTCCGGTGACTCTCTCTCTCTCTCTCTCTCTCTCTCTCTCAATTGACAGTGGCACATAACTTACGCTATTTCCCCTTTTATTGGTTGTTTTTGTTTAGTTTTCTATCTCATTTATATGAATTAGTTTCCTTTTTGTTTTCATTATTTTTTACTCCAATTGGTTTAGTTTAACTTTTTTTTTTAAATTAGTTATTTCTTCTTTATTTCCCTTGGGATTTAATAATCTAGGAAAAATAAATAAAAAAATTAACCACAAATTAGACCCACTACCAAATGCATGTCAGGTTTTACAATGTTCCCTAGTTGTGGGTGAGTGTACCTTAGTTTGTTTTCTCTTTGTGAGCATGCAATCTTTTTTTTTACAATGTTCTACAGGTTGTAGGTGAGTGTACCTTAGTTTGTATTCTCTTTGTGAGCATACCATGTTTTTGTTTTACAATGTACCTTAGTTTTTGTTCTCTTTGTGAGCATGAATCTTAGTGTACCTTAGTTTTTACAATGTACCTTAGTGTACCTTAGTTTGAATCTGGACATATCATTTTTTTGTGTTTGAATTCTTAATCCTTAATTTTATTGTTTCACATTTGAATTCAAGTATGTTGAGGAGTGCCATTTTAATTTTATTGTTTCTCAACTGACTGTACATTTCTCAATCCATATTGTTGCTTCGTTTGATTATTCCTTAAGTGGCATGACTTTGCTACTATTTCAGGTTTACTTATAGATGTTGATGACAGTGGTTAAATCCTGTAGAATATGAGACTCGGCCAATGACTGTAATTGAAGCCTCCATTAAAGTACAAATATGTAAGAAGCCTAATTTTTTATTATTATTTGGGAATGTGGATTGGTATATTGTGATAGAAACTATACTTTGAGCTTTGTTTATTAATTTTTTTCCTTTCTTTTTTAGACTCGATAACTCAAGCAGTGCTTAAAGCTCAAACAATTACATTTTCTCATTTGTTTTGTTATGCATGTGTTTCAGTTGAATTGGGATTTTAACGAATCAATTTGATTTGGGTAATGCTTTACATTTGAATGACTTTTTTTTTTTCTTTGTTTCTTGTCAATCACTCCATTCATCTTAGTAACAAAATGATTTTTTTTTCTTTAGTTAGTGTTTTAGGTGTGATTTTTTTATTATTATTTTGAAATAAATATACTCTGTAGAGTATGGACATCCATGTTGATGACAATGAACTATGAAAGTGATTCGAGCCGTGATAGAGTTACCTAAGATACTATTATTTTCTTTTAGTTACTCTGTGTATAATGGACGTCCATGTATATTTTCCCTTGCACTGTCTACAAACATTAATGTTACTTTTATTAATTATTTTCTTTCCTTTGTTTCGTTTGCTATATTTCTATAAATCAATTTCTAATATCTGATTTCCTCTTGCTGCAGTTCATCAATTTTTGACGCAATTCATCAGTTTCTATAATTAAAGATATTAAATTCTTTGATTTCTTTGATAATGTTTTTCATTAAAGTTTTGATAAATATGTCATTTCCTTTCATATTGTGCTGTGTTTTTTGCTGGTGGTCATCAATTTCTAGGTCTATAATCAAAGGTATAAACCCTCTCACACAATTTTTCTTTATTACATCTATTTCATTAATCATATAATTTTGATAAAAGTTAAATTTTTTGGTTTGTTACTTTTGTAGTTATGTTTTAAACAAAGCTCCCTCTCCATATGCATAAAAGATATTAGCAAAATGGGACTAATGAGCAGTAAACCATGATAAAAAAAAAAAAAAAAAAAAATTAGTATTGCTTAAAATTTTTGCTTTCATTTGCTTTTTCCACTAGATTATTTTTCTTAATCTTTCTTTCTTTCTTTCTTTCTTATGGAGCTAGTAAAGGGTGTTGTAGTAGTCTTTGTAACTTTTTTGTGAGTGGTTTTAGTGAATGTTAAAGTAATGGAATGAAATAGAATGGATTGGTATGACCTATGAGAAATCTAATAGAATGGCTTATTTGAATGACTCATGCACTATACACTAGATTCCTTTTCTCCCCATAAGAAAGTGTTGGCTTGGCCATTACATATTTTGGTGATTGTTGGGAGTATGTGTTGAAGATTTAATCCAAAAAGAAAATGGGCATAATGAGGATTGAAAAGATTGAAAAAATAAAATAAAAAAGGGAAGATGAACATAGATAAATCTCTTTTTGTTTTTGGTGAACACACAGACTAATCTTAGTAACAAAATAAATGCCTTTCTTAAAACAATATACGTTGGTAAATTTTGAGTTACTTTGGAAATAACTTTGTGCTAAGTTTTGGAATCCCCTATTGTCAAAATAAAAATTGATGTCTAATTGTCTCTTAAATTGGATTTATAAATTTACATTTTATTTAAGAGAAAACTAAAGTTGGAGGTTCTTTTTTCCTCTCTATTTCTGTCTTCTCTTTTTTAACCTCTTCTCTTGGAATATGAGGACAACAAAATTGTGGTGTATTGCTTTTGTTTTCCCATTGTTTTTCTTGCCTGGTTTAGTTAGTACAGGAAAACATGTGTTTTCATTTTTTGTCAAGTACATAGTAAAGGTAGCAAAACTAGACAAGGAAACATTTGAAGAAAGTGAGTTGGACTGTGTGTGATGGCAAATGGTGTCTGATAAATAATTGATGCTTTTGAGCAGTAAGAAAGTTTATTACATACTATGTGACGTTGATTTGAAAATACTGAACATTAGGCTTTTTTTCTCTTAACTAAATTTTTTGCTTTAATCCATCTAATCTAACTTTATTATTATTTTTCAATTTTTGTTTTGTTTTGTTTTTTTTTTTTTTAATTTCAGGTATCGATACTAGAATGGCTATTGAACGACTTTCAAATCTTTTTATCTTTGGCCAATTTTTAGGGCAACAATTTCATTTTTTAAATTGTTTTAGTTAATGTAATTGATGACTTTTTACATTAATCATCTTTGCAGTAACTCTTTGGTTTAGCCACATTCAACCATTATATGAATGCGATGATTTTTGTTGACAACTTATTTGGGTAAGTTGGATCAAAGAATGGATTTACTTGACTTAGGTTTGGATGTATACTATATGTGACTTTCAAGTTTAGAGTTTCACAAATTGTATGAGTGGCTGGAAGGAGAGTGCCTTTAGACTCGGGTGAAAATATTGTTGAAATGATGCACCAACTATATAGATAAAATTATATAGGTACTGGTGAACCCAATTAATGTAATAAGGTAATTTCAATCTCAAAAGTATTTTGATATATATTTTTTCAATAAATGTAATAATCTATATTTTTTTGCTTCCACAAATTACTAGATTGTTGTGCATGTTCCTCATTGGGGATACATACAAGTTGATAGCAAGACTTTTTGAAAAGTAATGAGGAGGAAGTTTAGGTAAACACATGTTTGAAGACATGTTATGTAACACCCTCAAAATATCAACATTAAACCCATCAGATAAGACATGCATTTACATATAAACTAACGACATTCTTTTATTCATTAGAGTTCCATTACATAAGTGTTACATGTTAACATCAAAACAAAATGCCCTACGGGCTTACAGCTTCCCAAGTTAACACTTGGTTACAACAAAAGAGTACTAACTCGTTTACACATTAAGCCCTTGGCTTGAAGTTACATGTAATACATCAAAAGTTAAGCGTCAAAAGTATGTCCGCCTCTAGCCTCCCAACTATGTCCTTGGAGGTGGCATGCTACCTGCACCTGAAAATGATATTCCCATATAGGGTGAGCCACAGCCCAGTAGAAATACACTAAGACAATGACTAAAATATTAGCAATTGATAGATGGCCAACACTGATACAATCACATATTTATGTCATACGACTTATGAGTTCAAGTTTCCTTTCATTTTCCCTTTTTCAATGGATAGGCATATAAGCACTAACCACATTCTCAACAGATATGTATAACAACAATATCCACATTCTCAGATAAGCAAATAATCTATATCCACATTCTATAACAGATATGTATAACCACAATATCCACAGATAAGCATATGAGCTATATCCACACATCACAAAGGTAAGCATATAAGCTCAATCTTCACTTCTAGACAAGCATATGAGCTGTGTCTACGGAGTTCATCCCCTATCTTCTCCCAACACTATCCGGTTTAGAGATACATCCCCTATCTTCCCCTAAACCACGGAGTACATCCCCTATCTCCTCCTCTACACATAACGTATATAAACACATTGGTTCTATATACAATCACCCAATACATACAGTTAATGTATTCTATCAACCGTCAAGTTCCATGACACATTCCATTGATTAGTTTCAGTTTGCCTAATCATCATGCATTGTCTACAACAATCACGACTATCCTCCACCGATAGCCCAAAGCAGTTATTTCTAAACAGAAAATAAATGCACAATCGATATACAATCAACATTTCATTTCCTCATTTCTCACAATTAATTATCCCAATTAACCAAACAATG
>NW_021026243.1:1956640-1977417 GCF_004153795.1 Camellia sinensis
TTGCAACAAACCCGCTGGCCTCTGATGCTCGGCCTTCACTTGCTGGCAAGTAAGGCACTTTGATACGAAAACAGTAAAATTTTCCCCTTTTCCCCAAACTTTCACAAAATTACCAAACCAACCCCAACATCTCAAAATACCAAAATTTAAAGACAAAGTTCATAGAGAGGAGTAGGATATCCCTAACTTGAAGTTTTAGCCAAAAAAGAGATGAAGACTCGAAGATCAACGTGCTCCAAATCCAAACTTTTTCAGATTAAATCGAAGCTCTCAACACCCTCTATCTTTTTAACAAAGGCCCTAGGCTAGATTCACACCCTAGGGAGATCAAATCTTAGAGAGAATGTAAGTTTAGAGAGAGAGAGGCACGGATTTAGGTTTTGGATCAAAAAGAAAGTGAAAAAGTGATGTTCAAAATCGCTACTGTCCGCTGATATAAAACACGCTCGCTCGAGCGAAGACATGGTCGCTCGAGCGACCAGACACTGAAACTCTCGCTCGAGCCAAGAAGTTCTCGATCGAGCGAAGAAAAACCCAGACCGCTCGAGCGAAGGAAGCTCGCTCGAGCCAAGAAAGACAGCTCTCAGGTCCAGAACCAGGTGCAACTGCTCGCTCGAGCGAGCCACTCTGGCTCGACCCACCAGACACGAACCCACTCTCGCTCGAGCGATAAACTCCTCGCTCGAGCGAAGGTCCAAAATTCTGGGCAGCAACACTAGGCTCCCGAACACAACCAACCTGTAACAAACCTGCCTAACACATCCTATAACTCAAATATGAAGAAAAGGAATGTAAACACGATAATAACCAAGTACCAACATCCGCGGACACATGTCCGGATCACTGTACAACAAGGGTAAACCCGGGATCGCTATATGTTATTGACACATCTTTTGTAAAGCATACACCCACTTTTTATAAAGCAAACACATCTTTTGTAAAACTTTTTCCCACTCTTTTGTAAAGGATACATATATTATCAGCTTAAGTGTATGGCAATATAATGTTGTTTTGCTTATATGGTTATAATTTGATTGGCAATAGTAGTACTAGCTAGTGTGCATTTTAATTTTAATTTTTTTTATTGCAGAGCACTAGTTGGTGTGCATTGTTTGGTATTTAATTTTTTAATTTTTTTTATATTTGATTTGTTTGGAATTGCAGAGTACAAGTTGGTATGTATTGTTTGATATTTAATTTTCAATTTAATTTGTTGAGATTACAGAGCATTTGCTAGTGTGCTTTATGTGGTGTTTAGTAATTTTTTTTCTTTTTATTACAGAATGCTAACGAGTATACAATAGTTTTGATTTTTGTATTTTGTTGAGTGTTTATATTTTTTTTTTTACTTGCTCTTATATTTTGATTTGCAATATTAGTAAACTTTATAAAATTTATGTTTTTTTGAACGCTATAAAACTTATATGTTTGTTTCTTAATTTGCATTAAGGTTAGGGATCAGACTCTCTCTGAGTTGTTGATTTAACCTTCTAGCTAGCTATATTAAAACTCTGTGATCATCTTCTTGCAGACAATCATGGAAGCAGATTTGAAAGGAGATGGGAGGATTGTTCCAGAAGAGTGGAAGGAATTGGTAGCAAGGCATCCATCTATATTAAAAAACATGACTGTTCCATATTTGACGTGAGTTATATATAATTCTATAAAAATCATGATTAAACATTTTTTCAATAGCCCAAAAAAAGTCCTATCATAGTCCTTTGGAAGAAATAATAATATATATATACACACATAGGACTCTCAATTTTTCCTACATGTACTCTTCATGTGAGTAACACTATGTTAAAAAAATTATGAATTTTAACATCCAATTTGAACAGAATGATGAACTTAAAGTCTAGGATTATTGACATATGTTTAAATTGAAATAATATGAACTAAAGTGAAACTTGGGTAGCAAACTATTAGGGTAAAAAAGTGTAGTAGACCAAAAAAGTATATTGAACTGGTAACTGCACTCTTTTAATTTCTACTGTGCTCAGTTTACTTCTCATTTAACTGCGACAAATTGTTTAGTGTGTGGTAGTTATTGTGAGATTTTTGACTGTGTGGTTACCATATTTCAGGGAAATAACACTGGCATTTCCAAGCTTTGTGCTGAACACTGGAGTCCAAGAGTCAGAACTATAGCTTCCTGGAAATGAAACTACTTTTGCATACATAGATACAAGTCACTAACTCTGGTTTTGAGAAGCACTGAACACATCAAGGAATTTCCATATGGAGATTTCTGTATAATGTTTTCACTTGAAGAAAGTGGCACAATAAAAGACTGTCAAGAGCCAAAGGTTCACTTACATATGGTTTTTTGATATAGTTTTCTGTGTCAGTTTCATTGTTGCCAATGTATGAACAAAGACTAATTCTATGTTACACACCTTTAATTTTAAGTCTTGTGGTCTAAGATTATGAATTATGACAGCTTTGCTGGAATTGTCCATAAATTCAGTGGTTTTTTTGTTTTGTTTTTTGGTTTTCCCAGTTTGGTTGATTAATTTGTTAGAATTATTTGGGGTAAAATATTAATAATATCAAAACAAATAATTTATATGATGTGAGAGATGATAATTGAGGAAATGATGTGCCGCTGCTGTGATCTTTACCATTTTTGAGTGAGAAAAGAAAAGGGTAAAATTTTATCTTGTGTTATTTTTGTATATAATATATATACATATATAGTGAATATCATCTAACGATTGAAATTATTTCAACTGCTAATAATTTATATGTATATTTAATATTTTTATATATTTATACATACAATTCGGTATTCAGGTTCGTTGAATTGTTTGGAATTTTTGTCCAAACCCATACTTAATTCAAAAATTTGTTGCACAAGCTTTAAAAAAATTTGGGTTTGGCTCGGGCTACTCAGATTAAATTTGGCAAAGTTGCACCCCTATTGGTTAGGAATAATAAATATTTTTGTTAATGGTGGTGAAATAAAAATTGATTTTATGCTAAACATATCATTTAGAAGTGTAAAAATAAGATTTCTTATGTTGTCATTCAGTTGATGATAATATTATTCTAGTTTGCTTCTCAAGAATCCTCTATTTCAAATTGATAAATCTAAAAATTTTCGAGATATTGATTCATGATTATATTTCAATTTAAAATAATAAATAACAATTGTAATCAAACAATCAAGACAAATCGGGACAATAATTTAACGTGAAAAAATCACAATTGGAGCACCTCCAATTGTGATAAAAACCACAGGTCAAAACTACAAAATAATCTACTAAGAAGACAAAAAAGAATTATACAAGAGTACTCTCAATTACTTAGCGAATCCATGCTTGAATTGAACCAAACCTGATGTGCCTCTTCTATCACCGTCTTCACCTCAGAATTGTCTTGCCCAACATTGAATCCACAATGTTGATGTCGAATCCACGATGATGAGCCACTCTGAAATTCACCCGAACTTCAAGCCCAAACTCCTCGAAATCTACCAAAGAACACCTCTCTCTTTTGTGAATGAAATAATAAGAACAACTCTTAATGTTAGATAATCTCTAGTTTGTTGATCAATTGATCACCTTCTATAAAAGAAACTCATATAAAACAGCTTCCAATAGAAAACATTTTGTCTTTTCTTTCTCTCTAAGATTTTGGATGGTTTCAACCCTAAAAATAGTGAACGATGCACGTTATAGAAAACAGAGCCGCGAAGACCGCTCGAGTGGTGTAACTAAAGGTGGTGCGAAACATATAGGTCAATTGCTCGAGCTCAACTTTCACCGCTCAAGCGGTAAAACTTTCTTCCTAGAAGTTCAAGCGCTTTGCAAAAGTACTGGATGATCATTTTCTCTACTCGAGTGCACAAATGACTGCTTGAACGGTTAAACAACTTTGATTACATTTTTGCTTTTTGCTTCAAGGGCGCTGCCCCTCGACCTCACCATGGCGCTGCACCGGACCCACCATGGGGCGTTGCCCCTTGGACCCCCTGCAAGTTGACCAAGCACCTCGATCTCTATGCATAGTCAACGAAGTGGCTAACATGAAGGCCTCAAGATTAGAAACTCTTTTACATAGGCACAATTCGAGTTAGATTCGCATACTACAAGTCTGTCTTGAATAACGAATTTTTTTGTCTCCAAAGAACTAATTTCGTCACTATAGATATTTGTGAGGAAATATTTTCCTCACCGGTTTCATCATTGAATATTTGTCAGTAAAAACCACGGTGACAAAAAATAATTTTGTCACCAATAAAATTACTTCAATGACGAAATTTTTTATCACCAATAAAACAACAATTTGTCGCTAAAAATCCTCATTTTCGTCACTAAATAGTTATTTAATACGATATTTATAACTTTAGTTGACGAATAAATTTATCACATATGTTGATCATTGATAAGGAAATAATTTTGTCACAGCAAGATGTAAAGTTGACGAAATTTTTCATCTCCATCATCTCCAAAAGTCATATGGATGACGAAATATATTTCGTAACAAAAATTTATATACATGATGAAATTTTTGGTCACCAAACAACAAAATCAATGAAAACTTTCATATATAAGCTGCAATAAATTTTGTCACAAAAAATATTTATTAGTGACGAATAATCACTTTGTCATAATAACAAGTACAGATGACGAAAAAATTCGTCACTAAACTACTTGTTTCATATTTTATATCTCAATTTAAATTATTAGTTTACAAATAGGGATTTTTATTGATAAATCTATTTTAGAGCTGTTATAACCCATTAGGTCCACAAAAGAATATTATAACCTGATTAGTCTCATATACTTTTCTTTTTATTTCATAAGGTCCATTTTACTAATTTTATATTTTTACCTGGACTATTATGCCCTTATATATATATATATATATACACATTGTGTTAATACATAACACGTTTCCTATTTTTTCGTTGATTTAGTTTTGGAGTTATGGTGTTTTTGTGTGCTTTGGTTCGTTACGTAATTGTTGGAGATCAGTCATTGATCGAAGGTGGAGAACGATTACAGAATTTTTTTCTCAAGGTTAGTATCATTTTGTTTATGAATGCATGTTCATTTATGTGAAGGATTGCATGCTCTGTTTTTTATTCATGTGCATTTTCTAGAATACATGGGTAATACAAGTGCATGTTTGATGAATGTGGTTCTGATTTTTTTACTAGTAATGCATGTATATTTTTGTTGTTTGAGTTTCGAATATTTTACAGAGATGCATATACAGTTGTTTGAACAAATTGATTGTGGTGGATCATTGGTGAAAAGTTGCATATACAGTTATTTTGATTTTTTTGTTAACCTCATTATTAATCAGTGTTAATATTCACATTATCTATAATGGAAATTTGTCATTTGTTTTATCAATCAGTGTGAATATTCACACATTCATATAATATTGAATAGTGTATATATTCACTGTGTTCATTGCCACTATGCAAAATGTTAAAGTTCACATCAGACCATTGTATTCAATCATATTATCACAAGCCACAATGTTTATTTAGATACAAAAATGATATGAATATTCACTTCCTTGTTTTGTTTCATCTCTGTTTGGTTAGATAATTCAGAATATGTGAACAATGTAAATGTTCACATATCATTGGCTATAATGTGTTTATTCATTTCCTTGTTTTTGTATTTTTGCAGCAGATGGATACATTCATGTTGGTGGTGTGCTCATATAGGTGTAGTACTATTGTAATAAATGTGGTGCAAGCTCTGTCTTGTTCATTTTTCGTGGAGTGTGTGTGTGAAAAATGGTGCGCGTTATCTACTGATTGTGTTTCACTATTCTATCGACTACTTGGGATTAATATGTGTTATTTTGGACAGTGATGATGAGCTTCAAAGTATGTTCTTGCTTGCCAAATCATTATGGATTCAACATGCAGAGGTTGTTGTTGGATTGATGTAATGTTGGAATTGCATGGTAGTGATAATGATGAAGATGAGAATGTGGGTGATGGTTTTTTTTTGTTTTTGGAGAGTTTGAGATTTTATGGGTTTTTTTGTTTCTAGATTTCTAGTTTTTTGTACTAGAATTTTGTCATATGTATTGTCAATTAATGTTAATATTTACACTTTTTTATAATATTGAATGGTGTATATGTTTTTGTTGTGTTCATTGCCATTATGCAATATTGATGATATAAATATTCAAGGACTATTTTGTTTTAGACACAAACATGATGTGAATGTGAATATTCACAACGCAATAAATAAATGTGAAGATTCACATTAATTATGATATGTTTGTTCATGGATCGTACACCTAATTAATGTATAATGTGAATATTAACATTGTAGTCAACTACATTTTGATGTGAATATTCACAATGCAATAAATAGACATGAAGATTCACGTTTATTCTAATATGATCATACATATAATTAATGTACAATGTGAATATTAACATATGTAGTCAACCACAATAAACATAAGACATAATTTGAACATTCACATTTATTGAACATAAATTAAGATGTAAACATTCACACAAACTTCAACATAAGAAAACAGATTTGAATGTTCACAGTCTATATTGTTTAGCACACGCAACACATTAACACCAAATATACCATCAAAAGACATAGGCATGTGAGAAGTATATCATTGATTTATATATATGCTGTCAAGTGTTTTCAACTGCAAGTTATCAAAGTTACAAAAAAAAAAAAAAAAAACTAGCACTGTATTCTGGTATAGCTAGTAAATAGTGGACAATCCCAACTATCGAACAACGAAGTTTGCCTCAAGTAGTCCAGCTGAAAATCTGAGAACTTGTTGCTTCTCATCAGTTTTACTAAGCCTGTGATGTTTGATCGATAATTGGCATGTCGCATGTTGATGTGGGTGTTGCTCTCTAGAGGCATGCTCTCTTCTTTGACATAATAATCGTCCCTCTTCATTTTTGTGCAAAATTTAGATGCAACGTCTGTTACATGGGCATGCACAAATAGTGAGTGTTTGTATGAACATTAAATTTGATTTCAATAGAATTTGTAGGGTAGGCATGTACATTGACATCAGCACATCATTAATCAGTGTGGATGTTCACATTCAACGATGTTCATATAAGTAAAAGCAGCAAAGTGCTATTTAAGTGACAAACATAGCAATGTGAACATTCACATCATTGGAGATGTGAATATTCACATTACTACTAGGGTACAACTAGTAGTAGTCACACCAAATGTTAATATTTAAACATCCATATAATATTACATATGTCTATGTGTATAGAAGAGAATGTTAAAGTTCATATCAACATTTGGTTACAACAATTCACAGTATGACAATGATTATATGTACACATTTATAAGCAAATAGCACCAATGTAAATATTCATAGTGGCTATAAACAACCAAACAACATGACAGCATCACCCATTCATTACCCACAAACCACATATTTTCAATGTACACAACTATGATGTGAATAATAAGTGGACAAATATGAACAACATTAATGCTCACAATGTCAAGGTTCACGTCAAAATTGAACTACAAGTAGAAGAAATATTTTTATTTGGAGATTTTCTTGACACAATGTTCACAATCATGTAACAAATTTATTCAGGACATGTCCCCATGTGAATGTTGACATCATGCCAACAACAACAATATCTGAAACGACAATTTTCTGTTTTCTAGGAAAGCAACAAATTTGAGAGTTTACATAATTTCAACAATACCAACAACAACAAAAAGAGGGAAAATAACAGCAAAATCATGAACAACAAGGACCAAAAATAATAATGGCAACATGTGAGAAAGTTTGCATTAGGACAAAAAAAAATGTAATTTGATTATACAAAAAAGGGGAAAAAAGGTGCTTACATTTGGTCTCCATGTTGAGTTGATACACTCTGATAAATAGAAATCTTCACAGCGTTGTTTCTTCTTCGTTGGAGTATGGTTCCAAAAGCCGACAACGCTTCGATAACGGTGGAATGGTGGAAAACGGAAAGACACAAACGGTGGGTCGACCCGCCGCATGTCAACATTGTTGCTAGTGTTTGTATGTGGGCTTTCTTCTTTGACATGATACTCATCTTTTTTTCGCTTTGAGGTTTTCTTCTATGCAATATTTGCAAAATAAAGCATAAAAAAAAATTAAGACAAGGCTTATGTGATTAAAATAGTGGCACAAATGTAAACATTTACAACATTGGCATATATGTGAATGTTCACAGTTGTGTGCATCGGTGTGAATATCTACAGTTGTGTGCATGGATGCGAATATCCACATCTGTCAATGGATGTGGATGTTCACTGTGTCAACAAAAACACAATGTGAATTGTGTGTGTGTGTGTAAAAATCAATGTGTGTTTATATATTGATGAACAACATTCAAGAACATGTGGATGTCAACCCAAATAGATTAAAGGATATTGTGAACATTCACAATACTAATTTGGCTAACAATACACAGACTTACTACAATCATGTTATGCCAATTTTATAGTACAAACACAAAATTGAAATATGGTTTCAAACATGGGATAACAAAAGTGATATATTTCTTCTAAATATAGTGGTGAATGTTCACAAAGTGTCTAATTAATTTACACATGTTGTGAATGTTCACAATGCAATTATATATCATAACAACATCTGATACAAGAAAATTGGACCATGATTCTTTGTTTTCATGTGAATGTTCACTACGGTTAACAACAACAATTTGATTGGCCAAACATTTTCAATCCATGTGAATGTTCACATCTTTCAACAATAATAACATCTGAAACAATTTGATTGGCCCAACATTTTTTAATCCATATGAATGTTCACATCTTTCAACAACAACAACAACAACTGAAATAATTTGTGTCCAACAATTTTCAATTTCATGTGAATGTTTACATCTTTCAACAACAACAACAATAACATTTGAAATAATCTGGTTGGCCCAACATTTTTCAATCCATATGAATGTTCACATCTTTCAACAACAACAACTGAAACAATTTGCTTGCCCAACAATTTTCAATTCCATGTGAATGTTTACATATTTCACCAACAACAACAATAACATCTGAAATAATTTGATTGGCTCAATATCTTTCAATCCATGTGAATGTTCATATCTTTCAACAACTAAAACAATTTGATTGCCCAACAATTTTCAATTTCATGTGAATAGTCACATCTTTCAATAATAATAACAATAACCAAACCAAACCAAACCAAACCAAGCATAGCATTAAGTCCCATCAAATGGGGTCGGCTACATGAATCCTTCTTCTCCACGCAGCCCTATCAAAGGCCATTTCATTAGTCAAATTAAGTAGATTCATATCTCTATTTATAACAATAGTCAACGTTAATCTAGGCCTACCCTGTCCCCTGACACTTCCATCTACCGTTACAGCATCGCATCTCTTTACTACTGCCTCTGTTGGTCTCCGTTGAATATGACCAAACCATCTCAAACGATTCTCTCTCAACTTATCTTCTATCGGTGCTACTCCTACCCATTCCCGAATACACTCATTCCTAATCCTGTCTTGTCTAGTCTTACCACACATCCACCTTAGCATCCTCATCTTAGCTACACTCATCTTATCTACATGTTGTTTCTTGGTAGCCCAACACTCCATCCCATACAACATAGCTGGTCTAATAGCCGTTCTATAAAACTTACTTTTCAGTCTAGTGGGTATTCGTTTATCGCACAATACCCCAGACGACTTCTCCACTTACACCATCCCGTCTTAATCCTATGGGCCACATCTGCATCAATCTCTCCCGCTGTTGTGATAATCGACCCTAAATAACGAAAATGTTCTCTTAGGCAGTTCTTGGCTCTCAATCTTCACTTCTCCTCTGCTTTCATTGTTACTGTTACTAAATTTACACTCCATGTACTCTGTCTTAGTTCTGCTTATCCGGAATCCTTTAGATTCAAGAGCTTTTCTCCAAATCTCCAATTTTGTGTTAACTCCTTCTCTAGTCTCATCCACTAACACAATATCGTTGCAAAAAGCATACACCATGGCATGTCATCCTGAATATTTATCGTCAACTCGTCCATAACTAAAGCAAAAAGATAAGGACTTAAGGTAGATCCTTGGTGTAACCCTACAGTGATAGGAAATTCATTTGTCTCTCCAGCTGGCGATCTAATAGTGGTCACCACCTCTTCATACATGTCCCTAATCACGTCAATGTAGCCTTTTGTCACCCCTTTCTTTTTTAACACCTACTATATTATATCTCGGGGCACTCTGTCATATGCTTTCTCAAGGTCGATAAACACTATATGAATGTCTCTTTTCTTTTCTTTATACTTTTCCATTACTCTCCTCAAAAGATAGATCGCTTCCATTGTTGACCTACCAGGCATAAACCCAAATTGATTCTCTGACACCTCTGTTATGTCTCGCAATCGGCGTTCCATCACCCTCTCCCACACTTTCATTATGTGACACATTAACTTGATTCCTCTATAGTTGTTACAATTCTGGACATCACCTTTATTTTTATATATTGGCACTAAAATACTCTTCCTCCACTCATCTGGCATGCTCCTAGTCAACAAAATTTTGCTAACAACCTAGTCAACCAAGCAACTCCCTTTTTACCCAAACACTTCCAAGCTTCAATAGGGATATCATCGGGTTCTAAAGCCTTATTTGATTTCATCTTCTTAAGTGCAATCTCTACTTCAAAGTTCCTAATCTTGCGATAGAACCTATAGTCTTGGTTTATCGTATTACTGGCTATTTCTTCCCTTATTGTCGTACTTCCATGTTCTTCATTTAACAGTTTCTCAAAATAATTCTTCCATCTTTCCTTAATCTCATCATCCTTCACCAATACCTTAGAATCCTCACTCTTGATGCACTTTACTTGATTAAAATCTCTTGTTTTCCTCTTTCGTATCTTAGCAAGTTGTATACCCTCTTCTCTTCCTCCTTACTATCTAGTCTAGTGTATAGGTCATCATAAGCTTTCAACTTAGTCTCTCTCACTACTTTCTTGACCTCCTTATTAGCCAATCTATAGCTATTAAGGTTTTCCTCAGTTCTATCTTTCTGCCACTTTTTAAAGTACTCTTTTTTTGCCTTAACTACCGCTTAGACCTCTTCCCTCCACCACCAAGTTTCCCTAGAGCTGGGTCTCGTTCCTTTCGACTCTCTAAGCACTTCCCTTGAGATTCTCCTTATACAATTGGCCATCGAGTTCCACATAGTGTTAGCATCACCTTCTAAGTCCCAAGTACCTTCCTTATTCATTCGATTCTTAAATATTTCTAGTTTATCCCCTTTTAAGTCCCACCCATCTCGTCCTACGACGCCACGATGCCCCCCATCCTTCCTAACTTGGTATTGCCCTCTAAAATATAAATCTAGTACCAAAATCCTATGTTAAGAGATCAGATTCTCTCCAGGAATCACCTTACAATCATTGCATTTTAGGCAGTCCACTTTTCTCACTAAGAAGTAATCTATTTGGTTCTTAACTAATCCACTCTTAAAGGTTATCAAATGCTCCTCCCTCTTCTTATACATAGTATTGGCCACCACCAGGTCAGAAGCCAACGCAAAATCTAAGATTCTGTCTCCAGCCTCATTTCTGTCACCAAAATCGTATCCGCCATGCACCCTTTCATAACTTAGTTTATCTATGCCCACATGGCCATTAAAATCTCCACCTATAACTAGGTTCTCTCCTACGGGTATCTCTTGTAAGATCTCATCCATTTGCTCCCAAAAATCCCTCTTAGTCTGATCATCTAACCCTACTTGAGGGGCGTAAGCGCTAATAATGTTCACTATATTCCCTCCAATAACTAGTTTAACTAGCATAATCCTATCTCCTTTCCTAGTGACCGCCACCACACTTTCCACAAGACCCTTGGTAATTATGATTCCTACCCCATTCATGCGTCTATCCTTACCACTATAATAAAGTTTAAAACCAGTATCCTCAATTTCCCTAGCTTTCTCTCCCGTCCACTTAGTTTCTTGTATGCAAGCTATACTAACTCTCCTTCTAATCATAACATCTACCAATTCCATCGTCCTACCAGTTAAGGTTCCTATGTTCCAAGTGGCTACTCTAAACCTATAGTCTTGGACTAACTTCTTTACCCGCGCTCGTTTAGAAAAACGCGAAAACCTTTGCCCATTTTTCACCGCACCCAGGCGTCGATGCGGCGCCCCTTGCTCACTTTTCGAAACACTCGGAGGCAGGCGCAACGCGTCACTTGAATGTTCACAGATTTAAACATAATATAATGGAAACTGTAATGTTTTTGGGTGAAAAAACCCATATAATTGGGTATAGGGATTGAGGGTTCAAATTGAAGTTCCATATATTGTATGAATAGAAATAGGGGATATTGATAAAAGTTCATAATGTTGTTTGTTGAAGAAGAGATTTAGAGTTTGCATACAAGAATAATTAGATTACTTACATTTTTTGCCCATTTCGATGATTGCGTTGTCACAAATGGTCGTCGATGGTGATTTTGACGAAAATAGAACTTACAGATGTTCAACAATGGTGATTTTCATGATTTCAGCGACTGACGGTGTAGGGATGACGAAGAAGACGATGCGATGATGCAATAAGGAAAGTCTTCTGGGTGTTGAGACGATATGGAATTCGGTTTTGGATTTTTGAAATAGTGGAGATATTGTACATGATTTTCTGCAAAAAAAGACGGGAATAGAGAGATGACTATTTGATTCAAAGATAGGCGCGTGTTTGTTTGAAGGTCTTTCAATCTTTTAGTATGAAATAGGACCTGATAGAATATTACAAAACACTATGGGTCTAATGGAATAGGACAATGGATTTACTAAAAAAGCTCCCTTACAAATATTCCTACTGATATTCTAATAGCCTTCTAAATGTACTAAGAAGTCCACTAGCCATTATACACCACTCCACACAAAAAAAATTGCCAAATAATTTATATTATAAATCAAAATATATCCATTAAATAAATTTAATAATAATCTATTAAGTATAATAAAAAAAAGCCATCATAACAAATCCCAAAATGAACAAACGTAGAGTCTACAAAAAAAAAAAAAAAATTTTCAACGCTTGATCTTGATTTGCAAATATGCTTTCAAACATCATCAAAAACCAATCTGCAAAGAAAATAAACAAGGAGAACATTAAAATATATTATCAATTACATATAAACTCATACAAATAATTTTATTTTATAAACCAATTTAGTAGAAATCCATATAACAATCCAAAACTTCAAAGAGTTGAGGTGATCTTTGATAATAAGCAACACAAATAACAGAAGATTCCAAAAGACTGCAGGAATACCACGTATCACTAGCACTAATGCCAACAATAACCACAGAGAATCACATGACATGTTTGACACAAACTAATTAGCCTATGGTGTTCACAGGAGGTACCATTTTCATTTAAATCTAAATATTCTCTTGTTTTATTTTGAACATTAAAGAGGTAAAAAGGTCAAAACACACACAAGCAAGCAAATATAAAAACAAAAACAAATACACATGAATAAATAATGAAATAAAAACACAATTAGGCCTCCAAACAGTTTGTATGCTCATTGTTCACCTTGCATACTTAATGCAATGTAACCCAGCTATATGGAACCTCAAAGGCAAATAATAGCTCTAGAAATCACCTACATGTGTTGTTAAAATATATATTAAAAAAAAAGGGTACTATCCAACACTTTATTGTTGACCTTGAATTGTGTTTTCTAAAGAATTAAACAACAATCAAGTTCGGTTTTCTTCAGTCAGAGTTTGCAAGTCAACGGTTAACATTCAGCATGTGTTGTGATCTGATGTTCCCCATCACAACAAAACAATGTGCAATAAGTATATGCATTTAATAATCCAATGAGAGTTGGTCAGTTGAGTCACTAACACATGATATTTTGTTATATATATATATATATATATATATAAATATAATAAATAAAAAAACAGAGAAGGGTGGAAAAAATGCTAAGTGATTTCTATTAATATGAAATAGGAGCAGACCATAATAGGTATGCTAAGTAAATTCTATTAATATAATCTATCTTCCACATACACAAAAAAGCAATGTTCAATGTGGCAATACTGCAATTTTGATTCTAAAAATCTTGGATCAGATGATGTTATAGGTTCACACATTAGCTTGTCACTGTTGATTCCAATTGGATCTACAACATTTGACATGACTACAACCATAAATGGATATAAGAGGTTGGTAACTTTCTTAAACTACTTTGCTTTAACCAATATATACTAACCAACATGAGAAAAATGAAAAGATAAAACAAGATAGATTTACCAAAAAGGCGATCTACGAGTTCATGGGATGCCTTCTCTAAATTGTCCATTGAAACTTTGTTTTTTAAGAAACTCCATGATGCTTGATGTCATCTCCAAATGCTCCTCACTCGACTCATTCATCTTCGCTATCCATTTCTTGAGGTCACATTCAAGCGGTGGGTGGCTTTTAGCATACTCCTCTCCCTTAGCACTCTTAAGATTCAAGTATTTTTTTCGTAGTCTGTAGGTGTGGGTGCTCAAGCTCTATCCACATTTTGTTTCCACCGCTTTGTTAACATCCGTTGATTCATCTTGCATGTCAAATATTGATCCTTACAACACCAAACTAAAAAAACTAGAGCTACCCAAGAGAAACAAAAGCAAACAGACAAACTAAAGTAAATAAACTACAAAGAGAATCATCCTAAAATAAACCACACAAAGGAATGTTTATTTGCCACAAACAAGGGCTATCAACATCCAATAAACTACCCAAAAACATCACAAAATACACTTGCACAACCCTTAACAGAGAAAAAGCCAGCAAAACTAGAGAAGAAACCCAAGAAAAGCCCTTTCACAAACCGCACTAGCAGCAGCCACACAACATCAGCTACTCAGCATCAGCTCTTGATCTGGCAAAGGCTAACACCAATACCCAGCGCAGCCCTTAAAGATGGCACGCAGAAAACCTAAGCAGCGTCAACACAGGAGCAGCAAACAATATAATAGAAGTAGCATAGAAACTAGCAAACAGAGGAGAAACCTCCAACCTATTAAAGCACCATATATGCAAGCACCTAGGGTGGCTATTCCTATATATTACAAGGGTCCAAATACATTATATTTTGTACAATATTTACATAAGCTTAACCATTATTTAAAACCTTTTATTCACGTTTTTTCCACAAAAATCCTAATCCAACAATAGATGGGGCCAAAAGAAATGCCTCAAATGTACCACTCATATTGTATTTGCCCGCCAAAAAGTATCACAAGAAAAGACAATCCCCACCAGTCCATTATTAATTTTTCACTTAATCGTCACAAGGGGCAAAATGGGGTTGACCCTCCAATAATTTAAAAGTGCTTTTGAACCTGCACAAAAACAACTACAGTGACAGAATATATATACACCTAGGGATGATATTTTATCAATGTATATGTGGGTGTGCTTTTTTTCCCTCTTTGTTTCCAGATAAGATAAAACCAAAGCAGAAATATAGGTCTATTGTCACTCAACCCTCAACAAAAACCAAAGCAATAAATAGGTAAAACCCATCAACCCACAAGAAGATAAAAGGAAAACACTCTAGAGAATTTAGAGCTAAGTTCACTCAACCCTCAACAAAAAGCTCATTAATATAAATAACTTTAATATCTTACCAACACTAGAATGGGGGGGCAGCCTCCCTCTGTGCCTCTACATTGACATCAAGAGGCTGTGAGTGTTGGGCCATTTTGGTAACTAAACAGCATAAATTGATATAAAACATAAAATATAATGCAAAATATTTACTTGAAAAGACAATGCAAAATATAACATATGCATGTAATGCATAAAAAACATATGTCCATATGGAAAACACAAAACAAAAACTACATATCATAAAACCACGAATACTCGTTAACTCATCAAAAATTTTTTTTTGGACAATTACAAAAAAAAAAAAAAAAAAAAGAAAAAAAGAAAAAAGAAAAAAAAACCTCCAAGTTTGAGCCATTAACATTATAAATATTATGTTTTTATTTTGTCAATTTATAACTGCACCAGAAAAGCAGAAATACTATCTCATAAGTTATATCCAACCAAGTTCTAATCACCCTTAGAAATCTACAGCCTACATCATCAATACTCTCAATTATCATGTTGAATTGTGAGACATTTGGCAAAATAGTGATGGAAAGTGTCTTTATAAACATCTATATACATGATTTTGATTTTGTGAGATAGTATATCATCATAACTAATCAACATATCATCAATGAAGTGACAATAACGTGATTTCAAAGTCGTAGCAGTGTCTTCTATGATTCCATTTTCTAGTACTGATCTAAGAAAAAAAAGAAATTCATTCCAGTTGCTATGCAAAACAGAAAACAATATTATCAAATTAAGCAAAGTCCTAAATATTCTATCTTCTAGTTGCATCAAATATTAGACAGAAAATCATTTTACACTCACAAAAAATTATTTCAAGCACTTCATTCCATTGAATTTGAGCATGATCAAAGAGGAAATCGACTTCACCAAATATTTTATCCCTTGTCAACACATGAAACTGAACTTTTAAACTAATGGAATGGCTCATTTGTCATATATATTTTTGGGTTATTTGTTCTTTACTGGAGAAATTATACTCACATTGACATTGTCAAATTTTCAGATTGTTGTATCTTGTTTTTAATGTATCTTGTTTGTCTTATGACTTAATTGATCAAAGTACCTATTCAACTACAAAAAATAAAAAAAACACAAATTATCCCAAACACAACCTTTTCATCTCATAAAATAGCCAAAAAGTCAAAAAGTCAACTAAATGAATCTGATTTCATTGTTGATACATGAGGCAATGTTTTAAAAACTGGGCCGGTAAGTGAACCGGAAAAATGATCGGGTGGACGGGTCACCGGTTCAACCGTCGGGTTGAACCAGAATCGAACTGTGACGTCATAGATGTATCAAAATTATATTTAAATAAAAATATAAGTAATAAAATTATAAATTAAAAATTTTAATAATCTTAAATATTTCTCTTAATACTTTTTTTTAAAAAAAATATAAAAATATATTTAAAAATATTATTAATTTTAATTTTGGAAGAAGAAATCAATAACTTTAGAAGAGGAAATCAAATATTTAATATTTCATTCATATGATTTTAATTCAAATAATTTGATTGAAAAAATAATAAAAATTTTGTAGGGATATCAAAATTTCAAATCTTCCCCCATTAAATTTTATTGAATCCCACATAATTTTTTTGAGTTTTTTGAGAAGAATTTGTTTCTTATAAGTAAGTAGAGACTTTCACAATAATTTCAAACTCTCAATGAGATTCCTCACAAGAGGAGACTCTTGAAAGAGAGTTTCCAATTAAATTTATATATATATATATATAAAATAAGAAAGAAAGAATAAAAAAAAACAAAAAATTCGTTTTATCAACCCGGTGAACCAGAACCGGGTTGACCGGTTCGGCGGTTCGACCACCGGTTTTTCCGGTTCTTCCAAAATAGACCGGTTTTTCACTATGACCGGTTCAGTGGGTGTATCCGGACCGAAATCCCGACCGGTCGGCTGTTCAACCGGTTGAACCGGCCGGTCCGGTCTGATTTTTAAAACCATGACATGAGGTATGTGATTGGATTCTATGTCCAACAAATTTGTTAATCCATTGTCTCATGAAAATCGGATTAATAGGTAAATATATATCATTTTCAGCTAAATAATTTAAGAACAATTCATTCTAGAACTAACAGTTTATTATATTGTAGTTCTCTTTGACTTGTCCGTCTAAACAAATACGCCATAAATGTAATGGCTATTATTGTATATTTAAACAAATAAAATGATAAATAAAATGAATAAAGCTATTGGAGAGCAGTTCCAACTTATGGCTATGCCAAAGCAATATCTAATAGTTTAATGCTCTCAATGTTCAAATTGCATTAATAAATGCAAAAAAGAACAAAGCAAATAGCTACACAATAATAAGATAATTCCCTTTCTTTTGAACCACAAAAAACAGAGCATTCCCAACCCGTTAAATATTTGTTTTTTTATATTGTACATGATATAATATTATATACTTTCTTTGATTTTTTTAATAATTATCTCTAAATAAGATATATCATATAATGATTCACATAAATAGTAAAAGTAATAACATATAACATTGCTAGCATACTTCAATGACAAATATATATATATCATCATCATCATGTCCAATTTTTTGCCATACATTTTACATAGTATACATGGCCATTCTCTTGATGTTAATCACTGAATTTTTGCTGATCAACTAACACAAAGGAAAACTAAAATTACCCAATCTGATGAACTACCTAAATTCTTACATAGCTATAAACTAGAAAAGTTGAAAGGGTACAAAATGGATGTTTGAATTGTGCCTTTGTTTTCATTCTTGCAATATGGAATTGTGTTTGGACTTTCCACAATTTTAAATAAAAAGCCAAATCTTCGTTCAATCTGAGGAAACGACGCACAAATCACCAGAATTGAAACCTTAGTTTATAAATCTAATGGCTAACTACATACATTAATTTAAGGAAAAAAAACCCAAAAACTACATAAAACTTGAAAATTCAGATGATAAATCAAAGCTTTTAAATCACTCAATAAAGAAGACAATCAAAATTTATTTACCATATCAACAATAAAGCCAGATTAGAAGCTAAAAAATTGTGAAGATTAAAATCCATAAAATTTCTAAAACAACTCAAAGAAATCAAAGCAATATAAGCTTAAATGAAAGAAAAAAAAAAGCTGGGTTTGATGTAGAGAGTGGATCCCTGTTTATACAAGTCCAGAATAGAGAGAGAACAATATATACGCTTGCTTGGAGATGCAATGTCGGCGGCGGTACTGAATGGTGAGAAGGGGCGACGGCAGCAGGGAGTAGCAAGGGAGGAAAGGAGGAAGAAGAGCCCTCAAAAAAAAAAAATGAGTTAACCCACCTACCCACCCGACCCCCATACCAAACCATCAATTATAACGTGACTGAAATATTTTATTTAATCAACCATGATTAAAAATAAGATTCCATCTTCAAATCTTGATTTCATATCAATTAACAAAAGTTCGCCTTCTAAACTAATCACATCCAAACTACCCCCAAAAAATTAGCATAGTAAACAATGAAATTCAAGTAGAAATATCATCAATCAATTTGACTTTCATAACTTTCAATAATTAAAACCCAAAAAACAAAAAACAAAAAAATAAAAACGAACTCAGCTCAATGATGCATATTTTGAACTCACGGCGGTTTTGATGAGTTCGTCGGAGTAAGATTCGGCACGGACGACGGAGACATGAGGAGAGGCAAATCGGCAGGAAGATCCAGGCCGTTGATTGAAGGATTGCTGACTGATCCACTGAGAAGACGATGCGTTTAACTTCACCAAGCTCGTACACGCCATGGCTAATTCAAAAACTACGGATCTCTCTCTCTCTCTCTAAAAGTAAAGGAAACTGCTAGACGAGAGAGAGAGAGAGAGAGAAATTAATAGCGTATTTGTTTTTCATTGCCACTCAATTATCCCTCCAAAATTGATAAATTATTTCCCCCTCTCAAAAGACTAAAAGGTTATTGTCCACAAAATATTTTCCTCACTAGATATTAAAATATTAAAAATTATTTTTGACAAAAATATATTTGTCATTAATAATTTTATAATTTGTGACCAATTATTTTCTCATCAAAAGTCTTAAAATTTTGGCACCACCCAAAAATATTAGCGAAAAAACCTTTAGTGATGAAAATTAATTTTTCCTTACCTAAAAAGAAGTATTTATTGATGAAAATAAATTGTCACTTATTATTTTTATTTTTTTATTATATGTGACAAAATTTTAAAATTCGTTACGGATTATTCTTATTTAGTAACGAAATTTATTTTCTTCACTAATTTTCGTCACCATATGTTACTTTTGTTGTAAACACTCATAGTTTCACTAAAATAAAAGTGCGAATAAAATTACAACTGAAAAAAATTTTGTCAAACGAAATTACTAATTATAAAAACCTAACACAAATAAAACTAGACTGCCCCTCCAAGGCCATTGGATTTAACTGCATACCTCAATTATTCTCAAATTTCATGTTTAGACACAAAAATGAGCTTTTGGATTAACATTTTTCCCAGATGGTGCATCCTCATATGTGGGACTATTGAGTCATATGAAAATGAAATACAAAATGAGAGCAATAAGGTTTGGATTATTAGGGTTGGAAAAGACCAAAAGACCCTCCACCAATAAAATAAAAATAATCCCTTCTAATTCATGTCTAGTGATTAAGATAAGAACATACTAATCTCTCATTCTAATCTAGGACGTGAGATCAAATATGTTATGTTACGAAATTGGTAATCTCAAAATTAGTAGTCTTAGGCCATGTTTGTGTGGGGATATATTTTCTGAGTACCAACATGTGGCTTAGGTGACGCCGACGTGTCAGTCGAGGTGCCACGTGTCCAGATCATGACGCCGAGGTGATCTCGATCAAAGCCGAGGTTATCTCCGAAGATATCGGAATTCGAGATAAGCGGATAAGGGACAAGAGTCCTAGAATAAAGAGGAGACTTAGCCAAGATAAGGATAAAGCTCTTAGGGAGTTTATCTTTATCTCTGAAGGAGTCCAAAGTAAGTACTGAACAGGAATCCATAGAAGTCAGGCTTCTATTGAGATTAGGATTGAGGTAACTATAAAAGAGAGGCACCCCCGTGGGTCTAAGGTACGCAAT